>CM075854.1:86610791-87010791 GCA_037975125.1 Latrodectus hesperus | reverse complement strand
CATGTGATGGTAGAAATTAGAAATACGTGAGAGAACACTTCTTTGTGGGCACATTCAGCTTTCCAGCTTGAATTATTTCTTCCCCAAGATGAAAGGATTAATAAATTTATTAATAAGAATTTTATTCAAAAACTAAAAATACCACTGATCCATGAGCAGGTAGAATGATATCAATTAGCATTCTATCAAAGACAACTTTAATATCAAGGAATGCTGACAAGACAATTTCCTTGTCCCTATTATTTTTTAAAGTAAAGGACACATTATAAGTCATACTATCAATGCTTTTACTACATTGATAAGAGTATGAACTGGGTATTCTATTACTTTGATAAATTTTTCAATTTCTTTAATAAAAAATTTAAGCATGATTTAGGCTCATAGTAATTAACATTTCCCATTTTAATAATTTTATTCTTTTTTATACTCTCAGTTAAAAAGTATACGTGAAAAAAAATAGGTTTCTTAAGTTTTATACAAAATAGGCAATAAGTTTAAAACCATCATCAGATTGGGAATGACTGTCATAGTTCTAGTCTAATAGTTGAAATTACCCTTTTCTAAATGATCTGATAAGTCAGGAATAGAAAATAGTAACACTGTTGTGGCCAATGTGGCTACTCTCGTGCTTATTGGCCTTAAAGGATCATAGACAAATAAACAAAGTGGTTAACAGAGTCTTTTCTAATGCTATTGCTGAAAAGAGGTAGATCATATAATTACCATAATACTTATAACCATTTTGATAATAAGTAACTAATACTTATTCCTGATAAGCTGGTAATAAATACATTGATTAATACATTCATTCAACCAACTAATTTACCTCAAGGCCTACACTAATACAATTTTCAAAGTTATACAGCTATTTATGAATTGTAACTTTAAGCAACTTTTTAATTATTTGTACAAAATAATAAACCAATTCTAAATACTAGTAAATTAGGTAATGAGTGTTTTTAAATGCCTGCAGTTTAATTTCATTATGCTCTGCAGAAATCATTATTTGTCACAATAATTGAAATATTAACCATTTATGTCGCAACATGCTAAATTTTGTATAATTTAGTTCAACATGCTTAATGTTTTGGAAGTTTACAATATAAATAAACAATTTAGTAACAGCCATATTTTAGAGCAGTTTATAGTAGTATATAGACACTTATTTTTACAAACCTCTAATATATGAATACTCAAGGTTTTAAAAACTAATAATTAGCCCCTAACTGTCCCACAGATGCATTAATAATTTTAAATCCTATTTATGTTTAAGATTAATTTAAATCCTATTTATGTTTAAGAAGTTTGATAAACATTTTCATTAAAGAATCATAAGCATGTTCAAATTATAGATTTATAGAATGCTAATATTGAAATCCAGAATTCTCTTAAGCAATTCATTCCTGTAGAATTTCACCCACCTAATGTAATACCTATCTAACAGCTTATATAACAGTTTAATCAATAGCTAGTAGTGCAAATAAAAAAAAACTTTTTCAAAGAATGATGATAGCTTGGAATTACCTCAAGAAATTGAAGTTCCTGGCACAATGTACTTGTCAATCTATGCTTGGATTGACATTTCAGGAAAAAAGATGAATAAATTTTATTAAAAAAACATAACTGAAGAAAGTTAAGAAATTTACCGGACAATATAAGTGAAGGGGAGTTATTTACATTCATAAACTTCAGCAAAGAAACCCATTGCTGATCAGCATTTCATTTCATGACTTGTTCAAAAAATATTGAGATGTAATTAGTATGTATGAAGTATTATTAGAGTGTTTGTAAAATAATTTCATTTGCTTTTTTAGGGGGGAATGAAAGACAATTATCGTATAGTAAATAAATGTTTTATTAAATTATATATTGGCCATTCTGATCAAACACTTTTTGCCATCTTTTAGGTAGTAGCATGATTCCATGATCATAAAATTTTTTTGGTTTTTGATAGCAAAAAACTGATTTATGTGATTTTTTAACTCTTCATTTAAAGTAAATGTTTTACCATCCAAAAATTTTACAACGACTGAAATAAATAATAATCCGAAGGTATCAGATCAGGAAAATATGCTGGGTGTGGCAGTGTATCCCATTCAAGATATAAAAGCTTTTTGTGAGTGACCAAATTTGTATGAAGTCTTGCTTTATCTTGGTGGAACACTACACCTTTTTGATGATTAATTCTGGTCTTTTCTGTTGAGATACATCATCCAGTTCGTCCAGCTGATGACAGTAGACTTCTGAATTAACTAAATGTTGTGTTATCTGGTAAAAGCTAAAAAAAGATTCCTTTAAAATCCCAGCAAACAGACAACATCACCTTTTTTTGATGGATATTGGCTTTCGAAATACTTTGAGCCAATTCATCTTTTTTTCTCCATGATTTCTTGTGTTTGATATTGTTATATATAACCCAATTTTTGTCTCCAGTAATGATGCACTTCTAAAATGGATCATTTTCGTGACGTTTGAGAAGCGAATCACAGACGTCAATGTGACAACACAAATTTCTCTTAGTGAGAACATGAGGAACTGATATATCAAGTTTTGAGGTTAAACCCTGGCCTTTCAAGTGGTCATAAATATTTGCATTCAATAATAACAAGTGTTGTTTTTTTCCTCTCACTAATAACAAGTGTTGTTTTTTTCCCGATTTTCATCAATTAGTGCCTTTATCAACTTCAACCAGCCTTCCTGAAGTGGTGCATCTTCGACATCAAAATTGCCAGATCGAAATTTTGCAAACCACTTTTGGCACTGGCATACTGCCAACACATCTTCTCCATACACATCAGTTAATTCCTTTCTCTGGCTTGAACATTTTTATCTTTTCCATAGTAAAAAAGTAAAATGTGACAAAAAAATGCTGCTTATTGCTCTCCATATTTAGAAAAGCACCAACCAAAAACTACAGTGTAGAATTAATTGAACATTTTCATGCACAATCCTTGCTATATCAGCTCTCAAAACTTATAATGATTATGCTGCTTAAGTGAGAGGTTGGGTTCGAAAAATTACACTTAAATCCTTTGTTGGAAAGAAATGAAATTTCTTTCGAAACAACCCAATAGATAATTAAATGATTGAGAACATAATGAAGGAAAATGAGCTTTCAAACATCAAACAAGAATACAGTGCAAAGTATGCAAAACAAGCAGATAAATGGCTAACAAGATTGAGGAAGTATTTTTGAAAATAATAAAGTGAACTGCTTTTTGTTACGTAGCAAAACTTAGTTTTTACAAATGTATCTCTGAAAAAAAAAAACGTGATTACCAGTTTTTCATCAAAATAAAAGGAAGAATTATTTTTAAGCATGAATTTTATTTTAAATGTGTTCCTTATACAGTGTTTATTAATTCATTTTTTCTAATAGTATTTTATTTATAAAGAGAGCAGTTTGGTAAAAAAAAATCCATACAAGTTCATAAAATCAAGCATATACTGCATAATATAACTGCAGTGTTATTGTAACTATATTTAGAAAATATTTAAAACTGATATTTAGTCCTATTAATAAATTTAAAATAGAAAAATATATTGTTATATTTCTTGCCCATTATTTTTATTACAAAGATTTGATAGACACAGACATATCAGATACAAATTTGTATCTGATATCTGTGTATCTGTCAACTTCTCTAGTGAAAAAGAAGAAGAAAAATCAATTGACTATTCTTTTTCATTAAAAGTTTGCATAATCATATAATTTACAAATTAGTCAATTCTTAATCTTAAAAAATTTTATAACTTCAGAATATATCAGTAAATGCATATAAGATACAAAATATTTACAATAAAAGACAGGTATGTTCTGGAATAAAGGAACCTTAGAATTAAATTATCAACACACACACACACAAATTTTTATGAAATCAATTAATTTAACTCTAAGCTTCCTTTATTCCGGAATGTATTTGTCTATAATTGTACTTAATTCTTAATTGCAATAAAATTTTGTTATACAAAATTGCCAACTATTATTATTCTTTACAATATTCAAAAGATATGACACTGTTCTATTTAAACAATCATTTTAAGAGATGCATGCTATTCTTTCCACCCCATTAAATAAATTTTCATTACATAAAGATTAAAGTCGATTTTCATTACATCTTGACATGAATCACATTTCTAAGATGTCAAAATATACTTGATCATTTCTGAAAAGCATTTCAAAATTAATTAGTTGTATAATGAATAAAAATCGCTTTCTTAAAATGAACAGGATTTGAAAAATATACCTAGAGTAAAAAATGTACATATATTTTTGGCTTTATTCCTGTTTAAAATACAGTTAAAATATCAATCAAGGCAGATTTGTTTTAAAATTGAAAATTATGTTTATAGTTAAATTATTACAAAGTAAAACAAAATTTATGAATAAAATATTTGATAACTGGATAAAATATTTGGTAACAAATTTTGCTTTTTGAAGGTTCTGGAGTTTGAATTATCATTTTTTCAGCAGACTTGGCAAATTTGACACTGATCTATAGTTTAAATTGGATTCTGTACAATTGAAAGCATCCACAATCGAAGTGGGTATCAAATCTAACTGTAGAAGTGAAACACGAAACTTTTCACCAAAAAATCGACCATAAAATAGGCGTCTAAATTCCGATGAGAAAAATTTTGTATAAGATCAAAACTTGTATAACAGAAACTAGATAACAAAAAAAAATTAATTTCGTAAAACAAAAAGTGAAATGAAAGTAATATTAATTTTAGTTTATAAGCGATACATGGGTTCGAAAAATTAAGAGAAAATAAAAATCATTACATATAACATAGACACAAAATGAATTTTAATAAAAGTGAATGTAATATCATTTTCAAAAGGACTGGGAAAAGGCAAAATGTGTCCGAGTTTCCCGGTTTCGACTTCCTACCACAATAGCTTTCGTTAATTAATTTTTAAAATAATATATATTTGAAAAATTATGAGAAAATAACATTAATACATTTAATAATCCCATAATATGATGATTTAAAAAAAATAGTAAAAAAAATTGAATGTAGTATCATATTCAAATGGAATGGGAAATGACAAGATGTCTCCTCGTTATCAAATCTATAAACTGTAGAAGTGAAACACGAAACTTTTCACCAAAAAATCGACCATAAAATAGGCATTTAAATTCCGATGAGAAAAATTTTGTATAAGACCAAAACTTGTATAACAGAAACTAGATACCAAAAAAAATTAATTTCGTAAAACAAAAAGTGAAATGAAAGTAATATTAATTTTAGTTTATAAACGATACATGGGTTAGAAAAATTAAGAGAAAATAAAAATCATTACATATAACATAGACACAAAATGAATTTTAAAAAAAGTGAATGTAATATTTTCAAAAGGACTGGGAAAAGGCAAAATGTGTCCGAGTTTCCCGGTTTCGACTTCCTACCACAATAGCTTTCGTTAATTAATTTTTAAAATAATATATATTTGAAAAATTATGAGAAAATAACATTAATACATTTAATAATCTCATAATTATTTTAAAAAAACAATCGTAAAAAAATTTAATGTAGTATCATATTCAAATGGTTTGGGAAATGACAAGATGTCTCCGCGTTTTCCAGGTTTCGAATTCCTACCACAGCAGCTATTTGTTTTAAACTTTTCTTCGTATAGAATTTAAATTAATTGATACTTCATATTAAGCGAAAATAAATTCTTACTATTAACTGAACTTCACAAAAAACATTTTTTTAAATAAAAATTTAATTTAAACTTACCCTTCCAAGCTATCGATGGTTTCTTCGAACACAAGAACAGGCATCTTCAATACTAACTAATAAACGGTCACGATAGAAATTTGACTTTCTTTTGATGATATTCCTCTTACTAACAAGCTAGTGTCCTGGTAGATAAAACTACGACGATTCGTTATTTGAATTAAACTTTAATATCGAATAAAAAGGTAACGTTAACTTCAACAGCAGAATGCTCGACTGAAAATGACGCGCAGATAAAGATGGAGAAGAAGTGGTGAGGAGAGACGCTTTTGAAAGCTAGTTGGTAGTTAAGGAGTACCATAATTTCGCATTTATCGCTTTACATGGGATTATTCAAATAATCGCCAACGTATATTTTTTAATAACAACAAAGGTGATTTTTTCCGTGCATTTATTAAAAATTCATTGAGATAATTCCATTTTGTATATTTATAATGTTCTACCGAAAATATAGAATTTGCGTATTAGCAATACATAGTTACGTTCTTCCAAGAAAACAACTTTGTTACTCCGTAACTTTAAACAAAAAAAATATCATTGCCAAAAATTAATGCGAAGTTACAGATAACCATATGAATACAAGATTCATATTAGTTCATATTCGGATTACTTATAATTTAATTCATACTACAATAAAGCTGAGAACTGAACTGAATGATATATTTGTCCTTTAATTCAACAATCCGTGGATCAAATTCCCACCACGGATATGAATGTATGTTTAATTATTTTTAATTCATTTAAAAATGTACGTCCTCTTCGAATTATCTTCAGTGTGAAAAAAATGACCGTTAGTGACAACCAAAAAAAATTCAAGTTCACATGATAAGTTAAAAAGCTTTTCACTTTAAATATTTATTAAAACAGCTGAAATATAATGAGAAAAAACTTTTCTTTAAAAAAAATTGTGTTTTGAATAATTACTTAAGGAAGAGTACAATTTTCGCGTTTTTTGGAAAGGGAGCAAAATATAAAGAAAAATATTAATATTGTGAATTTCATTCATGAAAACCTGAAATTTTTAAGCATGCTGTAAGTTAACCATCATTGTTTTATAGGATTTTCTTTTGGACATTTCTTAAATAAATATCAAAATTTCTCCTATAAATAAATATCTTAAATAAGTTATTTTATATTATATTACACTTAAATAAGCTTAGAAGTCGTTAGCTCTAATTAAAAAAGAATTTAATTGTTATTTTCTATTGATAAAGTGTGCTTTTTTATTTTATTTTTGCATATTTATTTTTATGAACTGAATGCCCATTAAAATAAAGCTTACTTGATTAGTATTTTAATAAATTTCTTAACACAAATTACTTTCATTTTTTGTTTAATTTTGCTACTTTTTTATATTCTTTCTTTCTATGCTACACCATTATTTGAGAAAAAACCAGCCTAAGCTTCATTTATTTACTTTTTGCTGACTTATACACCCTGAGCAGGCCACATTCCACTTCAGTTAACTGTAGCCACTGTGACTACTATTTAAAAGCAACTAATGAAATAAGAAACCAAACAATCCAAGATGGTCTTCGAATATCCTGGAAGCATAAACAACTCTAAAGATACGGACCCGAACTTAAGGGAGACATTAGACGACGTGATTTGAACTTTTTAAGAAAGCCTAATTACTAAAAAGTTCAAAATTAAAGAAACTCAGAAAAAAATGGTGACTCTAGAGTTCTGCTAGTTGACTGAGATAATCAACAACCAAAACTCTAGAGCCACCATTTTTTCCGAGTTTCTTTCATTTTTTTTAAAATAAATTGCAAATGTTATTGATAGTAATAAGAAAAGAAAAAATCTAAATCTTTCATTTCTTATCTATATTAATACACATATATAATAATTTTTGTTCGATTACTAGTTTTGCAATTTCAAAGTTGAAAAGTAAATAAACCAAACATATATTTTTTTGCCTACGCACATATAAATAATTGAACTATTCTAAGCATCATGAAGCTTCATACGACGCACACACTGTAAAAAATAGATGTTTATTTTACTGTTACATTCTTTTTCTTTTTATTTAAAATATGGTTACTCGAAAAAATAAGTTTTTATTGTTTTTATCTTTGATAACTATGAATTTCGTTTCCGGTAACGTACTTTATTAACGGCTCCTCAGACTGTTGTCGCCAGTTTTTTTGTTATTTATTTTTATTCTACAGCTGCCAAAGTTAAGAAAAAGAAATATATTAAAAAACCGTTCAACGTATTTCTGATGTTTCGAAACACATTTAT
Organism: Latrodectus hesperus; assembly: GCA_037975125.1. Classification (NCBI taxonomy): domain Eukaryota; kingdom Metazoa; phylum Arthropoda; class Arachnida; order Araneae; family Theridiidae; genus Latrodectus; species Latrodectus hesperus. The sequence goes on along the minus strand of CM075854.1, from coordinate 87,002,796 downwards.
TTAAATTTTATATTGAACAAACAAGCTTTCGATTCTTGTAATGTTAAGCTAAGAAACACTTATTCAAGGAATTGAAACTAAGCAAACTGAAAAACAAACATTACAGTGCGAATCAATCTTTGGGAATATTTATTATTACTCTACGTTGTGATTGTTCAAAATTGCATCAATCAAATCTTTTAAGATTTTTTTAACTTATTAACGAGAAATATAAATACTGAAAGAAGTTACATTGTGATGTGATCACACTAAAATCTGACAAATTTATTCTAGTATATCTTTATAATTACCGAAGTTTTAATATTACGTTCAACGACGACTAAACAGTAAACATTTTAAGCAGTCTAATGTACTTTCATCAGCTTTAATTTTGTTTGTTCTCATATTAATTAATTTTAGGAATTATATTCATTTATTCTGGAAATATTAATTCTTATAGTAATTTTGTATCGAATTTTCAAAGGAGGTGAGGCCTCTGAAAATTTCTTGTATTTTCTCTATCATCAATTATATATAAACAATATAAAAATGTAGTATGTAATAAAATCGTATAAAATTTAAGGCATCCATATATACACATGCAACATTAATCAAATTGGTATACAAACATTTTTTAAAATATAAAATAAGTGTGGATTCTGGCTTGAGCAGGTGTAAATTTTAAAGCAACATTCGAAATAATATTTTTAAAAAATTTTTAAATATATTTTAACATATACTTCTTCTATTTATTCTACATTCAGTATTTTGCTATTCAGAAGTAAGAATTGCCATAGTTACTTTTATATTTTTTCTTTTTTGTCCAACAAAACTGTTAGTATCAATCAAATTGTATTTTATTAGGGTTAATTTAATAGGACATGAGATAACGAGTTTCTATATACATGAAAGTTTTATAAATAACGCAAAATAGGAATACTTTCATTTATATTCAATTATTAGTATAAATACTTAAAGTTTAATAATGAAATTAAGGTAGTCTTTAAATAGCTCCTTAAGTTAATAATATTTATAAATATATTGATAAATTTGGTTATCTTTCTTTGTACACCTTTTATTTCAACTTGATAGTATTTTCATTAAAATTAAAATTTAACTCTTCTAAAAAATAATTTTGGAATTGAAATTTAAGTTTTTTATTTAAGAATTAATTAATAAGTACTCTCTCTCTCTCTCTCTTAGTTCTTCCTCTCATTTGGCAAATAATGATGAAATGTTATAGTCTATTGAATCTAACACAATATGAGCATTTTATTCAATGTGAAGAAACAATTTCTTTATAGCTTCTTTTGCTGAAGCCTAAATGGTGACAAGATTTCAAACTAAATTATTATTAAATGTTATTCATTTACATAAGTAAATGAAATGATATCGGTAACGTAAAAGAATAACATTTAAAATAATGATGATATGATGTAAACTATGAAAGAAGATTGATGAAAGAGTAAAATTTTTCATTAATATTGTTTGTTTTTATCATTTACTTGGATGGGAAACATGTTTTCAATAAAGTTTTACAGTTTTTAAAATATTTTTCAAAATTAATCTTAAAAAAATTGTTGATTGGAAACGACTTAGTGTATTTATTTCGAGTGATTTTTAAATATTTTATATTGATTAATGAAATGTTTGCGTTCATATATCAGAAATTAATTTTGTTATATATAACGCAACGACATGATTTAGTAAAATATAAAAATTAATAAATTAATATATTTTACTATAAATTTTACTATAAAGAAAATTATAAATTAATATTAAAATTTTTCTCTGTTATTGTTTTCAGGCTAAAATCTATTTTCTCTAGATCGGCAAATGGCTGTCAAAATAAAAATTCATGTTATAAAACAATCTGAATATATTAAAGTAATATATTTACCTAACATTTTCTCTTTCTTATGGTGTCTTCGTTAACGTGTGATTTAAATTAAGGATTTAAATAACATTCGTACAACAACTGCATAAAGTACTCTGCAATCAAGTTTACGATAAAAAGTTCTTATATTATAAATAAAGGCTACACTAGCCAAGGCTAGAATTATTTAATGAAATGTATCTGAAGTTTAAAAATTCATTCATTTGCTGCAATAATGATTTTCTCTTGGAATGAAGTGAAATAAAGGCTCGAAAGTCAATCCAGAAGAAAAACAAAAAATTTTATTAAATTTCAAACTGCTGGAACTTGTTCATAAATGTTCAGTTTTTAATGGAATAAATAAATGTTGATTTCAATCAGTATTTTAATTGATTAAATTTATATAACTTTTACATACATAATTCATAAGAGGAATAATTTATTGGGAACATTAACTTATCATAAATTACATACTTTAATGAGTTATAAATTTAAATATAGAACTATATGATTCTGCATATTATCGATTGTAGCGATTATTACATTTAATTACTTCACACAAATATTGTGTTTTGAGTGTAATTAAAACACACACTTTTATTTTAACAAAACTGATGAATATGGAATTGTAACTGAAGCTGGATAAGAAAATTAACGAAATAAGAATTGTGCATGGATATTTTGCTTGGTCAGAAAAAAATATTTGATTTCCTCAAAATTTTTATTTTTGAAATGTATATCATTGAACTTTATTATGTATATTTTGAAAATGCAAATGTATACATTCAAATTGTATATAATTATAAAAGAAAATCAGAGAATATTTGTGTTATCAAATAAAAGTAACACTGGAAATATTTCAGTCAAAACAAGCGTTAAATTTGTAAGAAATAACGGTAAAAATTTCAAGAATTATGAAGCTTGGAAGATTGTATTTCCGATTTCGATAGGGGGGGATGGGAATATAGTGAACGCAAGTTAGAATTAGTAAATACCATTACAAAACGAAAACAGCTTTGATATCAAAATTAAATTGTTTACCTACCATATAAGTAAATAATTAAAACGTTATGAAATAATTTCTACAAATAATACAGTGATTCGCTGAAATCAGAATTGAAATGGAGAATATGTTTCTGAAATTAATAAATATCGACGGTTGAAAGAATAGGAGAAGTGAACAAAATAATCAGTAGTTTAACTTTCGCAACCAAGAGCGAAATTCGAGAGGCCTTTTTAAGGGATGAAACAGGAAATGATCAAGAAATGAGATACAGGAAACACGGTTCTCTGGAAACAAAAGTATCAGCAAGAACGGCAGCTGATCGCTTATCAGTCTTTTACAGAATTTGTGAGTTCAATAAATAAAAAAAAATAATAATAATAAAAAATAAACTTTTTATTGATTAATAATACATTGCAATGTGTGTATCGGTTAGTTACAAATAGTTCTCCGTTTTAAATAACAGCATTTGTGCTATTAGTCTCAATTAAGTTAAATATAATTATTGATCTTTATAAGCATTTCGGTTTTCATTAAATAATATCTTTTATGAAGTTTATTCTTCTATAAATTCGCATTAATAATTTATTTGGTTGTGAATTTATAACTCTTATTACAAAAAATTTTTTCAATTATTCATAACTGTTTAATAGTTTCATTAATAATACTAGTCTTAAAAAGAATAGATTAACATGTTCTTAATTTTTCCAATAATGATGATTTGTTAGTAGTTTAAAATATATAATTTATTAAAGTTATTTAAATGCAAATTATATATATATATATATATATATATATATATATATATATATATATATATATATATATATATATATATATATATATATATATATATATATATATATATAGGAAAATCTAAGTAATGAAGGATTATTTTTTGCAAATTATTACTATTACTAGTGTTGCTTTCATTTCTTTAGAAAAATGAAGAATACTTTCAATTTTCCCAATGTATTATGTTAAATAAGACATTCTGATTAATAACCCAATTTTTCCAGTTAATAACCAAAACAAAATTATTTTCATAAGATTTAATGGGTGATGAGATAATTTCATCTGCTGCGAAATAATTTAACATCATTTAATTTTATTTCACATGAAAAATAATGCCATTTCTTCAGTAGGTAAATTATATAGACTGATTGAAATAAAATAAATTTTTAATACATGAAATTGCGATTGGCAATTAACAACGAGTCAATGGCGCAATGGTATGGAGAAATATTAAAAGAATATGTGAAAGCATGATTTATTATTTCTAGAAATTACTGCTTTATTTCAATTCAAAATTGTACTTGACTAAAAAAAATCAATTAATATAGTGCATTACGCAAAAGCTGAAAAATATATAATATTAAATACCACTGATATATGATCATATTTTCGCCAAAAATACTCAGAAAAGAAGGTATCACGAATATCTTTATTCAAATTAATTTGATACTGCTTGGACTCAAATAAGCTTTTTTTTACTTAATTTCCCAGAATCCATAAAAAATCAAAAGTTGTTATTTCACTTATGTGATCAAATGGCAACCCTAAATATTTTTTTAAATGACGCCAAAATTATCACCACATTTAAACTTTGCTACAATAATAGCTTAGGCAATAAAAATCGTGTAAATAGGGAAGAATTTTTACTATCTAAAGTAAAGTAGGTTGGTAATAATCTAAAGAATTATACAGATAGCTATTTATGTTAATATTCAAAGTGCATTTTCTGTGATGGCAGCTGTTTCAAAATCCAACTCAGGTCAGAGGTCATATGATGTCCCTCGGTTTTTGGGGACTGAGGATCTGGTTTGTTGCCTAGGTTTTTTCTTCATCCTCTGATGAAGCTGTAAAAATCGTTGCTCGATAACGCTTGAGTAAGCAGCGTGTGATTTGCCAACCATGGGAATAAATACACTCTCTAGATATAATCGGGCTTTCCTTCCCCTTTCCTTCCCTTTTGACCATTTCTCAGTTGTGATGAATTTGAAACATAAAAATACCATACAAAGTTATATTTTCATGAGAATTTATAGCATAAAAATTAATTTACACAATTTTCATGACATTGATGAGATCGCTTTGCACATGTAATAAAACTAGTTTTATAACATTAATTTTAAATACAAAATACTTTACAAATATACAGTTTATAATACTTAAACTATGCAATTTTTTTTAAAAAAAGTAAAATTATACATCTGATCTGCTTAATAAAAAGTGAAACAAATAATTACAAAAATATATACATAATTTATATTGCTCCTGAAGTCGAATTTAATACTTTAAATATTTTATATTATAAATTAAATGCCTAGAAATATGTGCCATTTAATACATATTTTATTGTAAGTTTTGAGAGAGAAAAAGACACTGGAATTGTTTTTTTTTTTTTTTTTTTTGTAATTTTGAGGTGGAACAGAAAAGTTTGAAAGAAAGGATTAAAAAATTACGCTGGTGTTAAAATTTAAAAATAGCTATTCGTGAGTCAATTGCTATTATATTTAAAATGTTTAATATTTTCTTTCAAAAATTAAATCTCCAAATTGCCAGTCGTAACGATGATTGATTTTTAATAAAATTTCTCATTTTCTATTGAAATTTCGACAGTATTTTTATAGATCTGTGCTTTTAATTTAATGAAAATAATGTAAATATTGAACTTTTTTTTTCAAATGTTTTACTTATCGATAGAAAAAGAGAAAACATTTCATTGTTAAATTTTTATAAAAAATTTAACAGTGATTTTATTCACGTACATATTAGTTGCATTTAAAATAATTTAACTAAAAATGCATGTATTTTTAATTTGTTGACAGATTAATTTGTCAAATTAAAACTCTTAAGGACATTATAGGCATTAATTTGTCATCCATAACGATTTTAATTTTAAGTGGAAACAAATATAACTTTATCATCGTGTGATGTGTGACTTCTTAGAGAAGAGAAAGAAAATAAACTCAGGCATCATCTCTCAACTTTGTTACTTTAATAAATTAAGAAGAGTTAATCTCTATCTCGGAGTGTACTTCAAAGTTTTGTTTTCCAGACAATAATGAAATTTAGCCAATATTGGACTTGATTTATCTTAATAATTGATACAATTTAAAGTAGTATATAAACTGAGTAGTTATAAAAAGAAACACCACACAGAGAATCGTAAACCAGTTATTAATTATACAAAATGTGAATGGAAAAATAATTATCAACAATAAAAAACTTTTATTCTATTTGTTTATATTTGTCAGATTTACATTTATAAAATTTTTTTCTAAATTTATCTAGATTAATAAATTTTTGGACATGAGAAATTTAAATTAGGGAAACTCTATGGTAAATCTATTAAAAAATATGTATATATTAATTTGGTTTACTAACTGGTATAATAAATATACTGTTTATTTATCATTGCTCGAAAGCTAACATTGATTACAAAAGGTTCACTTTTTATTAGATTTAAATGCGTTTATATTTAGAATCAATATTACATTTTTACTATCAAAAATAAGGTTTTAATTTGATATATACGATGTGAGTTGAAAAATTATACACTTCATGTATTTAAGAAAATTTCCATGTATTCATCAATTTGATTTATAAGAGTCATCTTTTTTTTTTTTATCAAAAATTAAGTATAAATTGGCTAAATAAGAATCTGAATTTGAAATATTATAAATAAGATTATCATTTTAAGAAAACTTCTATATATGTATCAAACTGACTTAAGAGATGTAAATTTTACTTTCCCTTACAGTCAGTTAGGGTTTGAAATTCAAAATAAATGTCATAATGATGATGGGTAAAGCATTTTTTAAAAACTACTCATAAGCATTCTCAAAATATTTTTCTTAAAATTACATCCGAAACTATCGTCAACATTTCACTGAACAGCTGTTATGAAAAGTTCAAGCACTCACCCATTCCCACCCCCAGATTAGCAAACGTGAGGGTTTGTGTCTGATCAATGTGAATAAAGCAATTTTTACATTTCTTATGAATAAACACTGATAAAGGAACATGAGAAAAGTTAAAGCATTTACCTTTTATGTATTTTAGGTAACTGACATTTGGACTTTAAGATCATATATGTAAAAATTTATTTTAACATAGATTCCTTTAACAGAATATTCAATGTAAAATGCCCAGAGAAACATTGTTTGAAAATGAATATTTATTTCATATTATAATTTATGCTAAAATTTTCTGTAAAATTTTTTTCTCAATTTTATTTATAATTAATTGCTTTTAGAAAATAAAACTGTAAGAAAATAAAAATAAAAGAAATATTTAAATCATAGAAATTAAATATATATTTGTGTTTGTGAGTGTTATGGGACGAGTTAAAATATTCTGAAATTATATTTTTTAAATAGTGCTCATTTAGTTCAGTAGAATTTAAAAAATGCGGAACACGTAATAAGTTTCGAAAACTTACAAAACAAAACGATGTCAAAATTCTTAATGATATTTTTTATGCTTAATAAAACTTCTGGGAGTTCTTAAATTGAACCGCTTAAGTAATGATACGTGAACATAATTATGTATTTCTTACACATTTATCGCTTCAAAAAACTATTTTTATATAAAAAAAATTAACATAAAATGTATCGTGAAACAGTGATTGATTCCTTTTACATTATTACTTTATAAATTCTCTCAGTTACATATAACTATTTTAATGGTTATGATAATAACCATTAAAATTGATGGTTAATTAAAAATTAATGGTTAATATTTTATTGTAAATGATATGTAAATAATATATAGAGTTAACGAATGACTTTCTTTTCCCAACTAAGGCGTTAAACATTCAAATAATTTAAAAGTAAAATATATCTCACAGCACTTCCAAACTTTTACTCTAATAATAACAAGAAATTTATATTCCAATAAGATAAAATGTCGCGGGCAGAATGAAAAATGGCAGCCATTTTCTTCTAGCAACCGGTATTTTCTCTTTCGAAAATTTGGCGACCTAAGGGGATACAGTAACCCCACAAAGGGGCGACATATTGGGAGCAAATAGCTACATTTCATTGGACAGATTTATCCTCACTGAGTCTAGCTATCATTGAAGAAATTCATTTATTTTGTAGTAATAATTTATTCGATAACATAATTCTATGGCTCTCAGTTGTTAATTATTATACCTTTTCTTTCACGGTACCTATTAAGTTATTATCTTAAATTAAAATGTAGTAATTTTGATATGATATATTTATATTCCGTAAAATTTATAAAGAAAAAAATTAATCCTTTTTTAGATTAATATACCCATTTATTAGAAAAAATTCTTTTTTGTATTTTGTTAATGAAATATTAAAAACTATTTTTCTAATAAATATATTTATAATATTTTGTGATTCATTAATGATTATATAACTCATGAAATATTATTAAAAAAGTCGAGCAGATTTTAAAAATTGTTAAATTTGATACTTTTGGAAAATTTTTTAAAACATGAATTATTTTAGACACAAGAAATCTGTGATTGAAATGTTTATACAAAATGTAATATTTTAATTATTGTGAATACTAAATTCGGTTTAGTGCTTCAAAAATAATGTAATAACTCATCATCCATATTTTTATACATTAAATCAGTATTGCAGAACATTTTGAAGTAAATTTAATTATGCCTCCTAATTAATAAGAAATATTTCAAATCTCAAAAATTCTAACCTTTAAAGTTGTAAATCATTAAAATTGATTAACATTAAATTGTTGAAATTTTATAAGAAATTTATCTAGGATTAAATAATAACTTTCGAAAATATTGATGTATTTTTTAAATAATTCTTATTTTTATCATAATATCTTCTTCTGAAAGAGTATTTACTTTCTGAAAGAGTATTTAATATTTCATATTATTCTAAAATAAAGAGTTTTAGTAGCAAACAACAGCAAGTTTTACTGTCAGTTATCCAGATTTCGCGAATAATGCAGAAATACAATGCAAAAAAATGTATATTTAGAAACAAAAACTAAGAAATAAAAATTTAAGAAAACAACGCATATTTTAAAGTTGATTGAGATAAATAATTAGTTGATCATATTTTTCACTGCATTTTTACTGGACTAAGTCTTCACCAGAATGCAATGATTTTTAAATATTGTGCACAATGCTGGTGTGTCTCAGAATTACTCTTCATGGTATGCATTTTTACATTATATATGAGTTGATTAATGAACTGTTAAAACACTCAAAGTGAAAATTCAAAGAATTGATATAATAAATTTAAATTTTATAGATAAAAGTTTCAAACATTGCATTAAATAATATAGTTACACTTTTTATTGTTGGTACAAAATCGCTAAGTTAAAAATTAAAATGAAACTGAATTGTATTGTAGGCTTTCCTAATTATATACATCGGGATATATTTACACATATAAGTCTGTAAATACATACATTAATCTCACTTTTTAAATTCGAATCCAAAGTGTTTTTGCTTTGCAAATTTACATACATACATTTCAAAAATTTTTATACATAATATTTTTAAACATTTTTGAAACAGTTTTCTTCAAAAAATGTAGTTGCAAAACACATCTCTAATTTCATTGCACATGTAAAAATATTTTATTGATACAGCTAATAAAAAACACTCTTATAGGTGGAAGATCTCCTGTTTAGTGGTCAGCGTACCTGACTGTGGATAAGGAGGTCCTGGGTTTGAATACCGGTTTAGGCATGGATGTATTTTCTCTCTCCCTCTCATTGTCCTTTTCTTCTATAATTGGGCTTTAAATGGTCCCTAACCCTATAAACGGGTACCTATGGCATGTGTATACTGAGGAAGTCGGACTCACACCTAATTACAGCTCGCTTGGAAAAGTGGAGCACGCAAAGAACCCCATATAGACAGTCAAGCTGGCACAAGACAATAACAACAACATACGTGGATGATCTGCTGTTTTATCATACAAATTTGTGAAGAATAATGCATAGTTTTGAGTTTACAAAAACGATTGGGAAATATTTTTAAACAAGTAAAAAAATTTGATTTCGTGTGTTGCAGAAACATTTTCCCAAAAATCTGTGAGAGAGGTGAAAGGGAGCTAATGTTACATTTTCTAAGCGGATATTTTGTAATCAGTATAATATCAATGAAAGCAAAATATTTCAAAGGTCATTATTTAGAAGTATAGTTACCTAAGATATCAGATAACTACCGTTGGACCAGTGAATACCAATTAATTATCCTCCTGTAACACGTCCGTAAATGTAACACGAATCTATGGAATGTTACTACTTGATATAGTATTAGATAATGTATTGACACTAAGTAAATAAATCTATGTTATCCGGAGTTCAAAGGTACGGAAGAGTCATAACACACACGAGCAAAATTATGAGTTTCCGAATAAAAATCAAAAGTCATAACTGATTAAGAGAGAGCGTCCATTGTTATATAAAAAAAAGTCGAGTTTTAAGCTATTGATGGAATTTATGAGACAAAACTAGAGCTAGTTTAGAGACTACAATCAGCGCCTGTTTCGTTTTGCAATGAAATACTTTAAAATACAGTATGTTTAAAAATTGTCTTCAATACAAAAAGAGTTGAGGAGTATCTTTTTTTAAGGATTAATATAATATTTTTATCAAGTGACGATATGCTTAAGTATTATAACAGTAGGATAATTATCGAGTAGAATTAATAATAGTAGATTATTACCGAATGCAAAAGGTATATTTTTGATTTGAAGAATCTTCAATTGTTCGACAGTACCTTGGGATTAATTTATTTTGCAGAAAGAAATTTAAGAAAGGGAGTTAAAACGTTATTTCAATAATTACTTTTAATGTTACCTATTGTATGAAGATGAAATTTGTAGGATTAACTTACATAATATTGAAAAAGCAAGTCACTAGGAATTCGAAATTTTTAGATTTCTAACCATGAACATTTCACACGAAAGGATATGAATAAAACTGTGTAGCCCGAAAAAACTATATTCATAGGTAGGCATAAAAATAAATATAAACATTTAAAATATTCACAAAATTTAATAGAAACTCATTTTGTTAAATACTAATTGAAAGGGATGATGAATAAACATTGTTTACACCTTGATATTAAAATGGATTTAATGTATGTAGAAAATTATTTATTTCTTAACATAACTCTCAATTTAAAAGAGTAAAATTCATTTTATAAAAATTTTTGACATCTTGATTTACAAAAATTTTATTTTTCAAAATATATTCTTCTTTACAGTTAGAGGAACATAATAGGTAATAGAAAAAGTAGAAGAACTTTAACAGTAAATATAGGCGACGCTATCATTTTTATTAAATATGGAATTTGTTTATGTTATTATTATTTATAATTTATTTTTCGGGTTCTTCGTGGCTGAGTGATAAGTTCACGCACTTTCGAAATGAGCATTACCAGTTTCAATCTGAGTCATTGTGGAACAAAAGAAAAGGGTAGTTGCATGTTTGATTTATCCATTCATTTTTGTCGAGTCGATGATGTGGGAGGTTTCCAGGTTTTCTCCCTTGTGTTAACACATGAATACAACACAAGTGCTATCAGCTGCGAAATGAGAATAAAAAAAGTTGTTCATAGAGAAGTCAATACGCCCTGGATAATAACGCCAGGTTTATCATTCGTAGCGTATATAACCGTTCATATAAAATCTGATGGCTTAAGACATATGAGGGAAACAGTATGATCACGTATGAATCAAATTGATATGAAAATTTTGAATGCATTATATTTGCACTTAAAATAATTATGATTGCTGGGTTCACTTATACAATTAAAAATACCTCAGTAATTGAGTATGGTTGAAATAAGTAAATAGTTTACTCTAATGAAGTTTCAAAATATTATGATGGTAAAAGTAAAATAAAAATAATTATACAAGATTATTTAAAGTAATTCTCTCTCTCATATAATACATTAACATTTGAATACATTTTTTAAAAGAAAAGAAAACTTTTAGTCTTCATTTAAGATTATATGTATGTACTTACCTGCATATATACAAATATATTAGCATATTAATTTTAAATATAATTATTTGTCCCACACCTTTTTGTATGAAAGTAAAAAATGCATTAAAGTTATATCTCCACTTATAAGGTAAACAAAATTATATAATTAAATATTTCAGTGTAGCACAATTTTAATTTTTAAAAATTCAAAATGTTATTTTTGAATAAAAATTAAAATTTTGGAATTTTTTAAAATTCCTAATGTTTAAAAGCATTTCCATTTTCCAGTCCTATTTTTAATTTACAAATGCGATCAATGCTATGGATCCTACTTGTTAATGATTTTGGTGGAAATGCCTACAAACAAAATTATAGATAGACTGCTAACTGTGGATTTAAGTTAGAAACTATGAGTGAATAAAACTCTTAACAAAATTATGAGATGAATTTGTAAAATGCAAAAATATTTTAAGCAAATACAAGATAACCTGCTAAAATTCATCAGTCAATTAAAAAAATGTTATAAAAATGTTGTAACAATTTTAAAACGTTCAAATTGAGATACATACTTTGGAATTCAAAATAGTCATCAAAGGTCTGGGGGAAAGTTCATTATTTTTAAAAGCATATTTTTTAGTTGTCCTTGTAGTAATGCATTCTAATTCTTCTATAATAATAATTTTAATCAGTTTATTATTTGAATTCCATGTTATTAAGATCTGGGATCAAATATAGTAAATTAATCTGAAATATGTCATCTGTAGTGGAATTTTATAGTTTGATTATTATTAATGATTGGATTCTCTAGTAGAGAGAAGTTTCTACAATATTTAAATGTGACTTTTTCACAAATTTTCCATCAGTAAATCTGCTGTTCCAGGAGAGTGTTAAGGTTATTAGATAATTCTAATTATATTTCAACAAAATTTAATTATATGGTCAATGATATTATTTATGCATCAAAATACTATCACATATTAAATCTATAATAATATTTATTATTTTAAAAAAATTTTACCTATTTTGTCTCATATTTCTGTTTGAAAACCTGAAAATGAATAATTTTCTGACTACACTCGCTATTTTTAGTAAATACATTTAATCGAGTTCCAGTTAATTATAAAAAATAGCAGTAATTTTGTGCAATTTTTCGACAGTAAATCGAATATTTTTCGATGTAAATACGTAGAGATTAAAAAATGTGTCATTTTTTATATCACCAAAACGTGAAAACAAAATGAAGTTTAAATAAAAATTTTGAAAAAAGCTAATGTATATATATATATATATATATATATATATATATATATATATATATATATTCAAAATTAAGTCAAGAGAATATTGGATATAATGAAGAAAATATTGGATTACTATTTATCTATTTGGAAATCAAATTAATAACAAGACATGGTCCTGAATATTTAGGAATGGCTTATAATCATTAGCTACGATAATTATCAATATGCTGATAATCATCATATCATATTGATCATAATATTAAGAAATCAGCATATAGAAAAACTATGCTGTTATAATATATATATATATATATATATATATATATATATATATATATATATATATATATATATATATATATATATATATATATATATATATATATATATATATATATATATATATATATATATAGCGAAAATTAAAAGCCTCATATGAAATATGTAATTGAAAGAAAAAAACTAATTTCTTGACCTTTATATAAAGCAACACATATTTCTTAACTCTCAATGAGATTTACGAAGATTAATCTATTGAAGCCTTTAAAAAAGAAAAACTGAATTTTGTGGTCAACCCCTATTCTTTTCAAGTTCTTTTGGAAAATATGTTTTCATTTCAAACCAGAAAGATCAGATCAACATTTTCCCCCAAAATGTTAAGGTTAAAGAATAAATAAATAAAAGAAAGAAAAGAAGAAATTCCTTCTAGAGGCACAGAGGGGTACACAGACAGTTCGGCATTTTCTTTAGAAACGTTGTTTATATTTTTTTGTAATTATTTATGCTTGTTTTTTTCTTTGCATCAAGTGTGGCCCTTGCAGCTGGAGGGCTGAAGCTTATTGCCCTATTTGCTCCCCAGTCTGTGAGACACTGAAAAAAAAAAAGAAAAAAGAAATAAAAAAGAAACTCGTAGTTTGAGTTTTTCTAACTGCCGAAAGGAAATTCACTCCTGGAAAGATGAAAGAATCTTTAGAGGTCAAGACCTCTCAGACTCCTGGCTCCCAGTGCCCCAAACATCCATTAAATCACACTCTCCCCCCATATTTTGCCTCAAATGCCCTTGAGGATCTTATCTGTTTCAGTCAAGGTAAAAACCTGATGAATTTGATAGGGTGAAAATATTAGTTTCTCCACTGTCTTATATCTCAACTGTTTTCGACTCAGCCCAGTTTTATCTTTAGGAGAATTCGTCAATACCTTTAGAAAAAATAGTTATCACGGCAGAAAAAGCGTTGCTATCAATTTTTAGGCTCAGTTCTAATCTAGCATTCCATCTCAGGTCAGAACAGCTTAGGTAACTTAGGACCAAAGTCAGTCAGAGGAATGGTTTTGCAACACGATGTAAAAGATGAAACGGATTTTGGAAGCGCTTAACAGTAGGCAAAGCGTAAAAGATTTATATTTATTCTTAATAAATTTACACATTTTATATTAAAAATGTTTGATATAAACATAAAAAATTAATTATATGGTAGTAAAACTTTAAATATAAAATAAGTCATTAAAACAGGAATTTTGAATAGCTATGAAATTTTTTAAAAGGTAGATTGACAAAGAGAAAGAGAGTTAAATTAAATTAAAAGAAAATTTAAAAAGTTGAAAATTTTCAAATAATTGATTTAGAATAAAATTCGCAAATAAATATTGAAATTAGTTTCTTGTCCATAAGAAAATTTTTTCTTATGATGAAAAATATAATGTTCATAAACTATTACACAGATGATATATTTTCTTCGGTTGAATCTCGATAATTATGTATTTAACAGACTCTTAAAAGCGTTGTGCTCAAAATATAAGATGCACAAATACTTATGACTTCAATTAATAACAAATTGTTATTAAAAACTCTTTATTTGCTCTCCAAAGATTGGAACGCAGTTGTCTGAAAACGTTTCGAAAAGCTAATTCGCATTCCATTTTACTTTATCTTCGTTGGTACTACAGCCTGTTGCTGGCCAAGACCGTCTCTCCAAGTTTTCCCCACCTATCCCCTATTCCCCGCGCAATGGCTCTCCATCGATTTACTTCTATTGCTTTCTAGTCTCTTTCTACCCCATCCAGCTATCATGGTGGGGATTTTTCTCTTCGCCGTTTTCCCTCTAAGTTGGAGAAGGTGATTCTTTTTGAGGGTAAAATGTCTTCATATAGAAATATGTGACCCAGCCACCAAACGCGAAATGCCTTTGCAAACTTTAAAATGTCAGGTTCACCATACTTTTTACATATTTCATGGTTATAGGCTATTCTCCAAATTCATCTTGTTTTATATTGGTCCAAAAATATTTCTTAAAATTTTTCTTTAAAAAAAATTAATAAAAGGTCTTCCACTGCCCTGTTCAGAGCCAAATATTTATTCCCAAATGGGATATAAAAAGGTCTTATCCTGATATCCATTTCACCATGATATGGAAAAGCAAACGCATAGGAAAAGTTGAAATTTCTGTCCTTTTAAATAAGTAGTATTGACGAAAGTAATTACAAACAATTTTAACTTATTTTAATAATAGTTTTTGTAAATTATTTTTCTTTGATTATTAACCCTCATATATTAATTATATAAAAATAAAATTAATTTTATGTGTTTATATACTTATAAAAGCTTTCAAGCAGAAAATATATTTTGATTTTTTAAGTTTTTGAAAAGTTTACCTATTAAGAAGCTTATTTTTAAAATTTAAAATTTAGTCAAGAATTTAAAATTTAATAAAAAGAGTTGTTGTTTAAATTATTAACCACATAAGACTCGTGTTGCAAAAAATAATTTATCTCAGTTTATTTATTTCTTTTACCTAATTTCGCTAGTTGCAGTAATTAGGTAAAAGATTTTTATCATAATTAATTTAACATAAATTTTTTTTTAATTTTTAGAGTGTATCTTAACTTAAATAGTAAAAGAAATCTAAGGGTAACTTGATATAATTTTTGTTGCTGTTCATCACCTAAAATATAGATATAATACAAAAAATTGCAGTTTAATCAAGGTATATAAAACATACGGAACATAAATTTGTTCAAGCAATAAACAAGAAAATTATAAATTTAAGTAACTTCTTGCAGTTGAAAGCTAAGTCGATTAGGGTATATGGGGATTAATGCAGATTCCAAGTAATTACAAACATCCACATCTGGAGTAGGAATAGAATCTACTCATTTATGAACTGAAGACCATATCACTGATTACTTAATTATCAGGTAATATTTTTGCGACACTACCGAGTGTATTTAGTGGCAGTGAAATCTCTAAACACAGCCAATCCTTGATCACAATGAAAAGAGGAAGTCAACCCGTGTGTTAACTCGCTCTGTTTCACTCCATTACAGCGGAGGAGGGATATGGATCTTAAGAAATTTTTAACGTGTGCATAGCTCCTCTCAACACAATAGTCTTTGGATAGTTATAGTACTTAATTCCTTACCTTTTGGATACACGAGTGATTATTTTCCTCATAGAGCTGGTTCTGTACCGGAGGGTACAGAGTATTTCTCTTCCATGTTATATGTTTAGTGATGGAAGAACTCTGTCAGAAATTCATTAGAACGCACAAAATAGGTCTGTAGCACCCAAGAAATTACAGTAACAAAAAATTATGCCAAAATGTGAGACACAAGTCATTTGTCAATCCTGTGGAGAATTGACATAAATTTTAAATTACGCATTTGATGTGAAGAAAAGAATATTTCAGAAAATTAAAATAATCTAAATTATTATAATGATCCAATTATGTTTCAAATAAGTGAATAAAACATTGAAAAATGATTCAATTAATAGAAAAATATGGAGAAAAAGGATAACAAATATTAAAACTAATTAGAGAAAACTGGGTTTCCTTACAGTAGCATTATGTTAAAAAATTTATGCGAAAATATAAATATACATATAAAAGAAATATCAATTTTCCTAAATTATGATAGGACATTTAACAGTAATGAAAATTTTCAATATTTTGATTCAATTTAAAAAGTTTTTGAAATACAAATATTAGAGATAAAATGAAACTGTTAGATGTTAATAAGTTATAAATAGTAAATTTTTCTCATGAAAATCGATTGAAAAATTGCATCTCCATCATATGATATGGAAAATGTTAAAGTTTTGATCTACTAAAAGTAATTGCATTTCTAAAAAAGTTGCTTTAAAAAATATTAAACTTATCTTTTTAAAAAATGTATTTTATACTCTTTACGAAAATTTGTAATTAAAACATTAAAATTTAAAAGAAATATTACATTGAATGCAATCAGAATAAAAATTTAACTATTATACTAATAATAAAAATGTACATCCTGTTCAAAGTAATACTATAAAACCTTATGGTTCAATGAATAATTAATTGTATGCTATAGATAATAACACATAATGTATGTAAGCATTATACGATTCGTTACATTAACATTATTTGCAGTATATAAGGCTGATTTGTGTGTGAGAATAAAAGGAATTTTTATTATTTGTTGAATAAAATGATTGTACACAGTTCGTTGAAGAATGATAACTTTTGTCTTAAAGTAACCACGGCCACTCAGCTTTGTAGATAGCAAAAGTATGAGTTTAATTTTAGAACGATTCTAATTTTGACATTTTTGGAAAGGAAAAATATGGCTGGTATACTAAACCAAACTCCGTGGCGGGACAGCCCATGTGGGCCAAGGCTTACAGTGCCTATAACTGTTTTCATGGGGTGCGAAGCTTATATCCCAGTTAGGTGGTCAGCCTAACGTGAGACCTCCAGTGGTTAGTTCCCAAGTATGCTTGGTACTCAGTTTATCGACCCACTGAAGGGATGAAAAGCTTAGTCGGACTTGTCCAGCCCGAGGATCGAACCTGTGCCTTGGGAGAGTGAAACGCTACCACTAAGCCACCGGGCTTCATATGACTGGTATAGTTATTTGAAATGAGAGAGCTCTAGTCCAATTTACTGATTCATTTCAAGTAATTATACACTCATCGGGAAAAAATGAATAATTTTATATAATACTTTCCATAGTATGCTTTATAGAGCTTATAGCGAATCTTTTCAATTCAAAGGTATGTGAGTTTATTTCCTATCACTGGCACGTATGTTTATAGTGGCTTGGAACTCCTTAAAATAATATGAAATATGTCCGCTAATTTTAAATTTAATGAGCAATTATATTCATATATTTATCGATAATGTTCATATATTTATTAAGTTTATATAATATTCAGCATTTTTAGAACCATTCGTATTTTGACAATTTTTGGGGGAAAAAGGTGTCTGTTAGAGTTGATTTTAATTTTAATGGCGTGAAATAATAATGAATCGAAATCTGGACAAAACCAAAGAAGACGTTTTAATTCAGAGCGTAAAATTCTCTTTCGATCTTAGGATCGACCTAGAGACATTCCACTCCAAAGAAAGCATTCTGGTTTCTAGGTATTAGTGTTGTAAATCCAATACAGCCTAATAGCATTAAGCTATTGTAAGGCTTTTCGAATATCCACCGCATGTTGTCTAGGAAAATATTTCACTAATAGTGGATCACATTCACATTTCCCAAAGAAGGAATCCTGGAATACTCTCAAGCACATACTTCGATAAGTGTGCACTTAGAAAACAGAAGCACAGAATTTCCTTCTATTCAACAATGCAAAGGAATTATTCATAGACAACGAATGTTTAAAAAGTAATTTCAAGATGATCAAAATATATTTATATTTTATGTCCATAGCATTGTATTTATGGAAGAAATATTTAACTTATTTGAATGCAGAACAATATTTTACTTGTGTGCATATATTACCAGAAAATAATATTTTATACCTATACTATCTGCAAATCAATAGTTGGCGGATTTGTTCAACAGCTTGCTTTCAGTGCAATAGAAGGATTTTTACTTAAGTCATGTATGTGTAAAAACCACGTAAAACAGAAAGTCATAGTCGAATTATCCTTAATGTGAAAAAAGTGATCGTACAGCGTCTGTTAAACTAAATGTGGTACCAATTTCTGCATTTATTAAAAAAGAACCATTCAATGACAATCAAGCATGCTTGACTTCTTATTTTTTTTTAAAATTTTGATTCTAAGCTTAATAGATTTCTTTATATATATATATATATATATATATATATATATATATATATATATATATATATATATATATATATATATATATATATTGTTAAACAATTTTTTATTAAATCTAAATCTGAAAATAAAACCTGATTAAAATTCGTTATAGCGGCGTACAAAATTTTATTCTTATATTTTTCTTATAAAATTTAATTTATGATTTAAAAATTACTTTTAAATAAAACTTTACCAAGTTTAAAATACTTTCGAATTTGAAAAAGGTATCAATTTGTACAGAATATATAAAACCTTTGGGCAAATAAAATTGGTTCGCGACTTTTTTGGGTAATCTGTACATTGAGAATCTGAAATTAATGTTCATTACTATCGAATTTTTTCCAGTGTTTCCTTATTTTTTAACAATTACAAAGAATAATTATAAAGACAATGTACATTGTAATGATTGATAACTGAGGAAATAATTAGTTATAAGAAATGGAAAAATATCGGATCACAGATATATAAAATATTAATTTTTGCACGAAGCGCAAGAAATGAATTGACAGACAAATTTGTCATATTAAATATATTTTAAAACCATAAAACAAAAATAACAAATAGAGAATCAGTTACTCGATTGTATTTTTCTATTAAAAATTTTATATAAGCAACAAAAACATTGTTTTTATTTTTTACCAATTTTTTTATTTTACATTTTAAAATAACTAATTTACATTTATTTTTTAATCTTCTTTGGTCAAATTTTACTTATAACTACACTTCAGGGCAACTTTTATACAGTATTCAAGAGTTTTTTTACATATTTCTTCATATGTGTCTCCTTCAAAACAAAACGCTCTTTTTTTCGAAACACATTCTTAAAATAAAAAGAATGCCATGAATTACCGAAGAAAAATATTTCAAGATTTTGAGATGGGATTACGTATTTTTCTAAATACATCTATATAACAACTTTTTAAAGTTTCTTTACACTAACAAGCTTAAGCTGTAATACATAAGTATAACCGAAACACATCCGCCTTCATCTTTTCCGCTACCCGTTTTGAAAGCATTTTTCATGTGAAGAGTATACAACAAAGGATTCAATAATACTTTTCCCAGATTTGGTTGATGTCTGTTAATGACCACTTAATGAATACGAATCAGTAGAAGCATTACATATGAAAAGACTTTGTCTTAATTTCTAATGAAAACTCTGTAAAATTTGACTATCATTCCAATCTATTCTGAATTTAAGAAATGAAGGTTCAGTTTCGGCAACCTCACTAGAGTGATTTTCAATTGCATTTTTTATATCAACACTCACATTTTTAATGGAAACAGGCCTGTTTAGTTTTTAAATTAATTAATAATTTTCCTTCTGTATATAAATTTTTAATATGTAAATGTTTATTTATTTTATTTTAAATTCCAATTACCATTTCATTGATTTTCATATTTGGATAGTTTTCTGAATATTTATTACGCAAAATAGGGATTCAAAAACAGATTCAAAGGATTTTAATATTCAAAACACCAATATAAAATATTAAATCAGAGATCCTATTTGAAAAAAAAGCTCTTAGTTTTTATAATTCTATAAGTACCCAAATTAAATATATTTATAAATAATCAATACAAAACTTTCGATATTTTACATTTGAAAACAGGGAAATAATACGTTTGCACAAATAAAAATAATGGCATTTGATTGATCTAATAAACTTTTGTGGAGGATTTGAATAATCTGCCTTAATTTACATCCTTTTCAACAATACAGTTAAAAGAAAATAATATTTTTATTTTTTTGAAATGGAAGATTTTTCTGTTGTAATGCAAAACCTATCTTCCCTTGACCATCAACAACTTGGGATATAAAGTAAGATCTTTTACTCAAAAGAGTGTAGTCCTAACCAATGATTAGAAATCTGCTTTAAGAAAAGGAGACAATTTATTCAAGGTTTATCATGATTATTATCATAATATGATCGATAATCTAACAGTTGAAAACTGTAGAAAGATTCTCTTGAATATCTATAGTATATTGTATTTGTTTTCGCCTTGTTGTTTTTAAATTTCAACACAACGTTGTAAAAATACAATACCCCATAAAAAAATAAACGTGCATAAGCCTCGCAACAGTGTTATGATATTTGACTGTATCAGGTATCAAACCTGCTACCCATCGGATAAAAGAACGCCGTTTTCCCCAGCAGACTCCGTAACAGCCTTTGACGTATAAAAAAAGCATTATAATAATTATTTATTATTTTGTAAACAGATATATTAGGGAAATAATGTATTTGGGTAAGCTAATAAGGAAACTGGAATATTTTGCACAACATATAAGTTCACATTGACTTACTGAAAGATTCAAACTGTGGGACGAGGGGTGTCATTTTATAGACAGGAGTGCCTGTGCTAATGCACATATCTCCTATATAACACGTAAACTAAAATGTTCCTATCAATTGTTAATTTATACGCTAAGAAAAGAAGTTCGTCTAAATCTGGGAAAGAGGCATCAGAGCACAATTGGTATATGCAAGTGATCGAAGGAGTTGGTGTTGGTGGAATCGAACCGGCATCCTTGGTAAAAGTCCTGCAATGGTAAAAGTCCTTTTTCTTGTTTTAATAAAGCACCAGCGGTCTGTCGCTGATGCTTTATTAAAACAAGAAAAAGGACTTTTACATTATGGGGCTTACACACTGCAGGCAGAATGCCTGGGCAATAATAAGGTTCACATTAATAGTCATAAACGACAATTGTTTGTACTTAGCTATATACAGCAGTTCAATGAAAAACATGTAATTATATAAGAGAAGATTTCTTGGATAAACAATAGTTACAGAAAATCTGTACATATAGGATATTACAAAAGGTTAATACAGGTGGGAATAAAATACAAGTAAAACAAATACATGAAGATATTAATTAACAGGTTATTACATATAGGTAGTAATAGAAACAATGGTTTTTTGAATTTATTTACAATGAACAAAACATATGGAATAAAAGCAAATTGTAAATAGATAAGCAGGAAAATAAAAAAATAAATAAAATAATGTTTACTGTGATTGATAAAACTGATTATATAAATAGGTAGTATCAATACAAAATATTGACTGAATTATACAGAGTACAATTTAAATACCAACGGGAAGATTTTGTAAAATACTGATAACAGTAATCTGAATATTATATAAGTATCAAGTATAATACATTAATAACAGTATTCATAACATGGTGATAGAATATGATGATTCATTTACAGAGTTCTCGCGTATCAAGAAATAAAATAAAAAGATATTTATAATGAATGTATTAGTAGGTAATTTCAAGTGCAGTTCAACATCTCTAAGAGTGCCTATATGTATTACGCAGTATATTATTTTTTAAACATAATAGCATTGATCCTCGTCGAAAGAGTTAAAACAACTAGATATTCGTAGAGATAGTTTTAGTATGTATAATTTGTGTGTAATATTACGAAGAACAATTATACAACAGTAATAGAAAGAAATGAAGAACGTAGTTACATGTTTGTAGTGGTCATCAAATTAAATTGCGATGCCCATATTAGGGTGTTTATACTCTTTTGATTGCTAAGAATTTTCTAAGTATAGTAACCTAATTAAAAGGAGTATGATTTAAGGTTTGGAATAAATAGTAGGAGCAATGTTAATTAATGAACAAGTCCCTCGTGAGAGAGGAGCTTGGGGATTTACTGGGGGTACGAAAAGGGGGGCGAGAGACCTTTCGTCGAAGCGTTTGGAGGCGAAAAAGCTTTCCTTTCACTTGGTCTCGGGTTTGGTCAACACCCCCTAGATAGGGGGTGTTGGCTCAGGCCTTGTTTCTAGGGGGTGTTTGTTTGGTGGGGATGTAAAGAGCGGCCAATCAACTTGCTGACGCCAGTAGGGGTTAGTTGGGGGGAAGGCATCCCTCCTGGCGCTGGGAAGCGAGACTCACCGCTCGTTTGGTCCCGGTCTAAATTACTGAGTATGAGAAGTCAGTAACATTTATATAATGACAAATATCCATAATAATTTGAAATGTAAGGATAGTTTGTAACTATAAAAAGAAATGAGTTTGGAACAGACTTATAGAGATTTTTATATACAGAGCGTAGAATAATTCTGCAAATACCATATCTAACTAACAAGGAATACTTCCGTTAAGTACAATATTTACAATATGGGAATAGTATAACAAGTATTAAAGCAAATAGAATAATATCAGTTTTTACAGGGATACATTTAACAAATAAATTTTATATGTAATAAAAGAATTTGTGCTAAAAACCCAAATTCATTAAATAACATATGAAGAATACAAAGTTTAAGTATTTTAGAAAGAGATTTCTAGTAACAGAAGTTTCAAGAAAATCTAGTTCTTAACATTGGTATAAGGAAAAAAATTTATTTACAGGGATAGTAAGTTCGTGTGAAATACACACTCTGAGAAAATTTGTGAGAGGTAAAAATTTACAATATATAAGTAAAAAGGCAAGTGAGATATAGCCAGTAAGATAAAGGAGTATTCACAAATGTTCATTTACAAACAGAAAAAAAAAACATTTTTTACAAGAAGTTATTTAACAGACGTATTCCCATAGGTGATAAAAGGAATTTGTGCTAAAAGACACAATTTCATTGAATAACCCATGGAAAGTACTAAAGTTTAATAACTACAGAAGAGGATTTCCACTTAATAAGATATACACGGAACTTATAGTAAGATATAAGGGATAATGATTTATTTACAAAGTTAATAATTGGTGTGAAATACATACACAGAGAAAAATTTTCATAAAGTATAACATTTACAAAATGTAAATAGTACGAGCAAGAGAAATATATGCAGTATGATAAAATTATATTCATAAATGTACATTTCGTTGTTCGATACTTATGGTAAATTCAAATGCGAATAAGTATTTATACATTGCAAGTGCAATTCAACATCTCTGAGTGCAGTAATGATTTAGGAAGTATAAAGTTTTCCGATACTTAGTACATGTAATCTTGTCAAGTTTTATAGTACATAAAAGTAGGGTGAAGAAAGGGATACAATGCAGCCGTACCATTAATAGTTATCAGAAACGGTGGGAGTGGTTTAAAGGCAACTCAAATAATAATACCAGATTCAAGAGTATAGTATGAGATAAAAATCATATAAATTCCTTAAATTACACTTGCTTATTATGTTCAGATGCATAAAACAAAAATCTATATAATTTCCTTAAATTCTTATGCAACCATTGTAATGTTGCACATGTGTGAAATGTTTAAAAATACAACGTCGAGAAATTCGAAGTCAATTCCCGCTTTTTATTATACCATTGAAGAATAGAATATATGTTTAGTAAACTTTATAGTAAATACTTTCAAATGATTGATGATACTTTAAAGTAACTTATATTTAAACAATTATATTATTTATATCAATTAAAATTATTTTTCAGTGCTGCCATCTATTAAATAAAGGGAGATAAAATTCTAATAAAAAAAATTAATTAAATTTATGATAAAATGATATCGTAATTAGACAATAAAAGTTTTAAAATTATAAAACTAAAATTTTTTTTCATTTATTTTACAAATTAAGCAAAATTATATAACAAACAGCAACGCGCGCGAACCTAAGAACATCAAAGCCCCAAGGAACTAAGAATTTTTTAAGGTTCTAATTTTAAGAGTTTAATTTCAAATTTTTATCTATTTAATTTTAGGAAATAGATAAGTAAACGTCGAAAAGAAAAAAAAGTTGGGCCAAATATGATTTGGATACATATTTATTTTCCACACATTAAATAAATCTAAGTCACGTAACGAAAGGATTTTATTTGCTCTATTTGCAAAGGAGCGCGGATGACTTCAATATAATTTGCACAATAAATATGACTTTTATGTACATTACAAAAAATGTGTATGAATGAGAACTCTTCAGTAGCATTGCAGATTTTACATAATTTTCACCCTCACTTAAGGTTGAAAAAAAAACACTTTTGCTGTGAAAAAAAACTGAATTTGGTGTACATGACACTTAAAGTATTATTCCTATATTTATTTAAATGATAAAAAAAGTAATTTTTAGCTTACCTGTAAAATTTCATTGATGGCATTTTTCTCCTGTATATTCTGATAATCATGTGCCTGTTGAAAAGTTTTGGATTATTCTCTTTGACAAATAGAGCATAAAAATTGACTTTAAAAAAGTTTTAATGTTAATAAAAATATTATAATAAGAACATATGTTTACTTTACAAATTTTATTTAAACTATAAGGGATGCAATGCTTTATAAAAATTTGTTTTATTTAGGAAATAATGGGATATTATTGCTCGTAAGAATTATATTATTAAAAAATAATTTCTTAATGAGAGAAAGAGATTTTTAAAGTCATCACATTTTGATTTTCTTATCGAAGAACTTCAATATCACATTAATATGCATTAAACAGACAGTATTAAAATAAAATATGCAAGGGATTTGCTCACGCACAAATATATGATGTAAGCAAAACAAGAAAAAACTTTTCAACACTTTTTTTATATTTAAAAGGATTGTTGGTTTGTTTATTCTTGGTTTTTGGGTTAAAACAATTCTTAATGCTCAGTTTGTAATTTGATCTTTCAATGCTTAAGCCTCAGAAAAGTGCGGTTCATTTTTATGTAAAAAGCAGAGCTTTTTCGTCAAAGCTTTAATTGATAAATAATTAAAGCTTTAATCGAGATGATGATAAAATAATAACATAGGAAACGTATAAATTCCGAATACTAAAAGTTATAAGCACGAATTAACTTTTAAATACTATAATTTGGTAAACTGATTATGATTTGAAAATAAATTGTAGGTAACAGATAACATGTAAAGGAAGGTATACACGCAAATTGTTAAGATATATTTATATAACAAAAAATAAATAAATAAATAAATGCACTTAAATAGCATAAAATGGAGAATTATGAAGATTTCATGAAAAAAGATTTTAGTTTATCTTGTTTCGTGATTTTGTGCATTTAACCTCATGATTACTTTCATTTCTGTTAATTATTTGTTGATCAAATAATTAACAGAAAAAAATTGGAGTACAGTTTATTATTTTTAAAGTATTATTTATTACTTTTTGCTGTTTTTAAGGGAAATTTTTCGAAATATTTTCCTTTAAATTAAGAGTAATTTTTATAGAGTTTTTTCCAAATATTTTTCACCTCAATTATAATTATTTATATGTTATTTATATGCGTACATTATCTATGTAATCAACAGATTAACATCCTAAGTAGATTCATTTGATCCATTGAATTATATTAACAACTTTAATTAAATCGTTTTATTCTTTTAATTATAGTTTTTCATTTAATCAATTATTGATTTTACCAACTAATTTGTTGATTGTGATTGCATTAACTTGGTTCTCTACACATTGAAAAATGCTTAAATAACTCTATGTTATTTAAGCATTTTTACAGTAGCTTACAGAAGCAACTACTCATTCTACTAAGTTTGTAAAAAATATTGAATAAGATTTACATAAAATATAGTTTTAATTTTGTTTTAGTTGCTGTTTTAGTTGACACAGTACTTATACCAGATTTATATATTTATCAATGATTTTAAACTGTCTGTGAGAGACTCTAGATTACATGATTTTTCAAGAATGTTGCTTGGAACTTGAAATATTTCTTGAATAAATAATTGAATTCTTGACTTGAAATCTTTATTGATAACATTTTACAAAGTTCCTTCATACTAAAAGTATACACATGATTGTTTCTTTTTCATCTAAAGAAATATTTGGTTCTTTTTATTTCTAGATAAGGAATAATTGCATTAACCAAAGAATTACTATTATTTTAGAACGTAATAATTCATATACAATACTTAATATACATATATATTGTTTTATTTTTATAGTCATGCTTTATTTTTCGTTGTCTGGAATTCATTTATTTGGTTTTCAAATATTACCTTATTTTAAGAACAGCATAAAGAAAGAGGAATAAAAAATGTTTCTTTCTTGAAAATTTGGGAGGAACATACTTTATTTCTCCTTTATGTGTATATCATACCTCTTCAATTTTCAAACTAGCATTTAAAAACTTAAAAATTGATGTACACTACTTTCCATTGAAATTACTACACTAAAAAGATGACTCAATACATGCATGGAATTTTGATAACAGAAAGAAGATACTGGGAAATGCAAATGAGTAGCCTTTCAACAAATTCATATGAAATAGATGGTGGTAAAGACAACGATATCGAAAATACGCTTAAATGAAGAAATTGCTCAACTACATTTTTTTTATACAGAAATCACATTCGAACCTTATTTCGAGGGTGAAACATTGTGGTGATGCTTCGTATTAGAAGACGAAACGTTAACAGCAGAACATTTTTGACTTAAATAGAGGTTGAATTGTAGTTTATCGGGGTTACGATCTATCATATTGAAGAACTGCTGCTTGAGCTGATCGATACCTCTTAATTATCTGTAGAACGCAGAATCTATTGGTTAAGAATAGTCATACGGAATACGGTGCTCAATCTTAGAACTTCCTAATCACTTATAATCGATAAGAAAAATAAGGCCTTAAGAGAATCTACTGGCATATTTCAAGTCCTGAGACAAGAAATAGAATCTTGTGCAAGATAAGAGCACGAACAATTTAATGATGTTTGCAGCAGCATGGATTGTCAGCTCGTCGACCCTTGACAGACAGGACCTCTTTCAAAGTTATGATCAACAAAGAACCTGGGCGCAGAAGTGGCTGCATGTGGTGTTTTTCACTATTAGCTGTTACATTTCAGTGGTTTTACTGTCTAGTTATACCCTTCATTCGAGCCCTGGGAAACGTTACGTTTCAGCCAAAGGTATATACTACAAGATGCCTAGAATCGGTATTACCTAGATCTTCCTTCATGCTATGTTCAGTACATTCTCCTGATCTCTTACAAACAGAACGTGGTCAATGGTTACCGAGCGATTGATTTATCTCCACATCCCTGTCACTAAATGGTTAATGAACTATAGAATCGTACTAAAGCTGCATATTTATGCAACCGTATGATATCTAATATCTGTTGCATGGACGTGGGAAATTGCTATCTAATCTCTGATTCAGTTCCCATGTGTACAAGTGCTGATGTTGCTACCAGGAATGATTGTTCTAGGCACTGATTTCTCAATATGAATGATTTAAAATTTCTTAAAAATTGAATCACTTATTATTTCCAGTATAATATATTTGTCCAATAAATCACCTTGTATTATTTACGTCACTGTTGCAAATTCAATTATCGGTTGAGCATTTGTGAGTAACAAATTTGAAGAATTTAAAAAAATATTTAGTAACAGTTTAAAAATACCTGTCTTATTTAAAACAAAATATTTTTATCGCTTATGATTTAATATTCTTCTTAAGTTTTTAATTTACACTATATTCCATTACAAGTGAATTTTAAAATTATTTATTAAGTTTTAGAACCTTTTAGAAATTAACTTTGATACTATTAATTATATAATATGCTTCAAGAATATTACTTTCTCATCAATCCGATCAAGTTAACGTTTCTGAAATTTATATTGATATTGCGATACATTTTCCCAGTTTTATATACGAAAATTTTCAATTAATATTTAAATAAAATATGTGTGCTCAGAAACGCAATCTTTTAACTTTTATTGAATTTAAGAGTTCACTTACAAAAAGAAATGTAACTAACGTAAAGATATTTTTTAGTTTCCCATTATAGAATATCCTTTATGAAATTATTTTAATGATATATAAACTGTATTATAATAAGTATTGTATATAAATTTTTCTACATAATACGTGTCATTTACTACTTTCTTATTGTAATTTTTTTCCTGAATTTTTAATAATTTTCTGTTGTGTTATAAATAAAATTCTTTAAAATTGCATTAAAATAATTGTAGTTTTTAAAATTAGATTGCAAGCTGATTTTCTTACAGTGAAAACAAGCTTATATTAAGCATTTTATTTTAATTACGAAAATCTTTAAAATAAAGAATTAGTTAAAATAATTGCTTGAATTTTTATTTTAAATTTATGACGAAAAATAATAACTCTAATTTAATGCGTTACTCTATTTTAATATTTTAAAATATTAAAAAAACCCATTACATTTAATAAAATTTATAAAGCAGTTTCATTTGCACTAACCTGATTCATATAAGTATTTTAATGAAAAATAATTTCTGTGAAGTATACATTGTTAAGAAATTATGATAAAGAAGCATGTATGATGGTAAATGAAATCTGCAACAAACTTGTTATTTATTACAAGCAAAATACTTTCTTTAAGAATTTTTGCAATAAAGAGGAGATAAAATATAAAAATCAAAACTGCTTTTTTTTAAAAGAAGCTTAGTTCAATAAATTTTAAACAAAGAAAATACAGCTGTATCGAGTTCTATTTGTTCATCAGATATAGAGTTCATCAGACATGAAGAATATGACATTGAATCTTGAAAAATACATTGAAATCTTGAAAAATATTTGTGAGAGGGAAATGTTTTTAATTAAATATTCTCAATCCACATTTTTATGAAACAAAATTTAATCAAAGTGCAAAAATAGCAATTACAATGTAAGCTTATTGCTTTTTAATTCAAAGGGCTCGGAAAAAAAATCAAGTAATCATTAAATACAATGTCTATCAAATTCTTTAAACTAACCAAGTAATTCATATTTCCTTAAATGATATTTGAGAAATATAATTTTTGTTATTATGAATTATTTTTAAGAAAAATTATTATATTAAAAAAAGAGATAATACTGAAAAGTTAAATAATGGACACAAAATAAAAAATGCTTTGTTAAAGAAACTGGTTTTTTTATAATACAAAATAATGAGATACAGGATATAACACTGTTACGAATCTCTAGGGCCCAATTATTTGGCTGTCAATCAGAACAAATAATGAAGTTCAAGAGCACTGTTGATATTTTACACGGAACAAAATAATCGTTATAACTACTGCTTGCACACACAAGTTATCGATCGCGCGTCTTCCTACCTTGTTCCGTTGGTATCTCCCAATCATTTTCTCCCACTCTTCTCTTTTTCACCCTCCATCCCCTCGACCACAATGTTTCGCAGTTCAGTTTCGCCGAGCCGTAAGTTGAGTGGCTGTCGCTCTGGCCTTCAAATCAACAGTTTGAGGTTTCGATTCCTACCTTAGCCTTGAATGTTTAGTTCAGTAATAACTATGAATTTAAAGTCACGGTCGAATGAGCATTTTTGTACAAAATGTCAAAATAGAGCGACAAGAATGCCAAATCTAGCGATCATCTGAGAGAAAGGTCTCAGGTTCGATCTCAACTTTGAACAACGAAAAATTGATGTTTAGCTTCTGTCTTTAGCATGCATTTTCGCCAGAGTGGGTGCTTGAGAGTTGTCCAAGTTTCCTCCCTTGTGATACGCGGGAATACAAAACCCTATCCATGAAATTTTTACTAGAAAGCAATTTAATGATATTAAAAGGCCTGAGAACAGCCTTCTACCATTAGACTGTCATCTACGCGATGTCCACTACAAGCCAAATCAAAACGCTTTTTTCTTGAATAATGAAAAGTTTTGACATTGTTCCATTTCTTCTCTCGTTTCTTAGCGTGTTATATGTACTCGGGTAATTTAATTTTCTTACATAATTCACATTTATTAATAAAATTTTTATTTTAAATGTATTAAAAACTAAAAATATTAACATCCTAATTTGACTCGAGATAATTTTAGCAGCGCAATTTTCACTTTGAATGAGCACTGAAGGGTCAATAATGTTTTTTCAACTGAGTTAGATCTGCATGGACAGCCTAATTGTGTCTAAGATCGATTAATAACAATAGGATCGCCATTCACGTTCTCAACTTCTTTTATCTAAACTTCAACAAGAGTTCAAACTATTCACATATAGCTTATATTTATAAAACTTTTATACAAAATTTTAATCCTCAATGGCAAATGGGGCTTAGAAGTTTAATTACCAATTTATAAAATTCTGGAATAAAAATATTGAAGAAACTGTGCTTGAAATTGTTCTTTATTTGACATTTTTGGGGGCACTAAAGTTATAATAAAGCTATCATGTAAATGAAACAGTAGCTGAGTTTTTAACCTATTTCAAATAAAGTAAAATTTATTTACAATATGCTATAAATGAAAATACAACTTGTTGCTTTTATTAATTTTAAACTTCACGATGTACTTTAAATAGTTATGAAATGTTTATTAAATATTTAATATACATAGACTTCTTTTGTTGTAATTAAGCTGCTAATTTTTATTTTTAAGCATATTTAAAATCACACTAAATAGTTAAAAAAGAAAAGAATGAGTTCTTTCTTCGTGATTAATTTTTTTCAGTGATTAACAACACTAGTTAAAAAAGAAAGTATGAATTTAAATGAATTGCCTTTTATATAATTCTTTAGTCTTAGGAACATATTTCCACTACTCAAAACAACGAAAGGATATTGTTAGTTTTTGTAAAATAATGATATAAGCAAATATTTTTTGCATGAAATTGAAGAGTCACAAATGCAAATTTTTCTAATTTTCAAATTTCACAGTATGCAAATTTTGAATTTGACGTTGAAGACGACGCTTTAGCGGCAGCGAATTAGACTTGGCTTTCATCTTAATGTATTACAAAGAAGAAGAAAATGATAGGCACTCAGTAAGTGCATTGTTTTAGTGAATGTGATATCTCAACGAAGTTTAACCGTATCAGATTTTTGGAGAGTTGTTGGCCGGGTAGAGGAAGCCAAACACAATCCAAAGTAGCAGAAGCCATTGGAATTTTACAAAGTGTGATTTCCAGAATCTGGAACCGTTTTTCGGAGACTGGAATTGCAGACCGAAGATCAGGGCAAAGTAGTAGGAGTGCAAAAACGCCCATAGAAGACCATTATTTAACGTTAACTGCTCGGGGACACCGAAATATGAATGCCACTCTTCTTCAATAATACTTTTCCTTGGCTTCTGGTACCACACTTTTGACACTAATTGTCCGATACCATTTTCACGCTGTAAAGCTATATGCTCACCGACCAATGAATGGTGCGTGTCCCATTAACAATAAGGCATCGTCGTCCCCGCAAGGAAGTGATCAATAGAACATGTGAATTGGAAGGGAAATGAATGGTTCAATAATCTTTTCTTAGATGAATTCTGTTTTTCCCTTCATCCGAATAATAAGCGTGTTTTCATCTGGAGGGAACGTCCCCGACCTGGAAAACTATACCTCCAACTAAAAACGAATTTTTTTGAAGGAAACTCGTTTTTTTAAAATTTATTTTCCTCATATGCATATTTATCTTTTCTTTTGTACTAAATGCTCAATAATACGCCTTTTTTTCTACCAAACAAATATCATTTTTAACGAATATAGCCAACTACATCTATAAAAAATATATTAATGAACCAAACAATTTGCCAGCTTCAAGATCAACCTATAATCTCAACATCCTTTAATTGCTTTGAGCTTTATATGTTGTGTGTCAATATGCATGCAAACATTTTTAACAAATTTTAAACAGTCTATTGATCTCCAATGGGAATTATTTTCCCACATTTCATCCATAATAAATAATTTTGAGCTTTGAAATTGAATTTATGTTTACTTCGTTGTAGAGCTTCATAATGAGACTTCAGCGTTTGGCCAGAAGGCCTTAAATTTTAAATCAATAATATATGACAATATTTTATTCCAAACTTTCATGCTGCACTAGTAAATTAATATTTTATTGGAACTAATGAACATGAGTGAGTCCAGCAAGCTGGGAAATATTTAAGAGGCCTTCCAAAATCCTTCGCAGTTTCAAAACCAACACAACAGTTTCGATGCATCTAAAAAAAAAATTGTGAGCTCTAAAGTCTTTCTTTTGGCATAACCCTAAAATCAGAAAAAAAGGAGCTACCTTCTTCCATCGCGTTATTTGAAGATGAGTCAAGATGATACGGTACTCTATTTGGATGCTTCTTCCAGAAATTTTTAATAAAATGCTGCGAATTCTAATGAGATATAATTTAAAAAAATATTAAAAAAGTATGTTAAAAAAATATTAAAAATGTAGCCGAGTTGAAGTTGCACCGTGTTACTATGCAGTCAGGTTTCAACTTAGCCAAATTGGGACCCGAGGCAAAACCTTCTTTGGGGGCCTCCTCTGTTTTATAACAAAAAAATTGCTATTCCATTTAGCAAACGATTCTATTCAACTGACAACGTAAAATAAACTTTCTGTTCGATTTAAGGGTCCTTCTGATGTGGGACCCGGGGGAACTGCCCTGTTTGTCCCTGCTTTAGTCAGATTGTGTATGCAGTTCAACAAAAAATGACGTAAAAGTATGAAGCTACATACATAGAGTATTCTTTAGACTATTTAAGTAAACATTACAAATAGAGAGGGAAATATTAAGGAGAATAAACAGTATAATAACCTTATTATGCTACTCGTATTTTAGGGCTGGATGGTAAATTGCTTCAATTTATCACATATGAAAATTCTGAACTATGTGCAGATGAGTTTTATGGTCGCGTTCAAACTATCTTCAGAAGTCTATTGTGTACCTATTACGATTCAAATATACTATTGTAAACCCAAAACACGAAAGCAAATAATCATTATACACTTTACAATTAAACTGTCACCAGAATTCATCATCTATATTTCATGAAATATTTATATACAAGTTACAAATTACACTACTAAATGAAGAACAATCGAAGAAGGTAAAAATATCCTTAATTTTGTTGGTATTCGATTTCAAGCGAATCAGATCGGGAAACTATAAGTATAATATTATGCCTAAAGGATGGTTTTTTGCTTCTTAAGCAATATAATTAGTATGCTTTACATTGATGGAAGTATTTTACACGTAGTTTTTTTTAGGATAATTCCTTCATTATTTAAAAGAATTCAAGAAGAAAAAGAAACAAAAGAATAATAAATAATTAATTAAGGACACTGATAATTTTATAACAAGTGACTGTTAATTTAAAAATATGCCGTATGGTTTCCAAATAATTCATTTAATATTCTAACCATTGTGTCATCGATATGTCATTAAAATCATCGTAAGCAAAGAATTGACTGGAAAGTGACATTTTTAAATGTTTATTTTTTAGGGTTGTTAAAAAAGGCTTCATGTTGTTTCTGCAGGTTTTCAGGAATATTACATTTTTAAAGTTAACTTTTTTAAATCGAAAAGACTTTTAAACATGAGTAATCAACGAAGTTTTGTTCTTTTTGTCGTCCTTGTCATCATTGGTGAGTTTGAATTTTAGAATTTTTTTAAACTAGATTGAACACTTCAGTCTTAAAATTTCACATTTACGAAAAATTTAAGGCAAGGGATTAAAACTACAGAGCTACATCTTTTTTTGACTTTCTTTTCAGGAATATATATATATATATATATATTTTTTAAATTTTAGCTTTAAATTTAAAATATCTTATTTTTTGTATGAAAACCTTTCAAAGTATAAAATAATTTTGAGCTTCCAATTCAAGTACTTAAAAATATTTTTTAAGTTTTGTTCGCATTTGTTTTGGAAAATCGAAAGACTTAAATATTCAAGGAAATTGCAAATGAAAGCATGTGAAAAAGGCTTCATAAAGTCATTCATAAAAATATGTTTGGGCTAAGCTGGATTAAGAAAACTTAAGGTCACTGAAATCCTCTAGATTCTTCTAGTGCTTCAAAATGAGCTATGTGCAAACTACTTTCATCGAATTGCTTAAAATTTATAATACCAGTTGAAGAGATGAAATATTAAAATTCTGAAATATTCCACTTTCAAAAACTGGAGATTTTAAATGTGTTATTTTAAATTCCAGTAAACACAAGTTAATTGCGAAATTAAATTAATTTTCATATCACTTTAATCCATCATAATCACCAAAATCATTCATTGATTTTGTTTTCAATCACCGAAAAGAATTCAGTTTTTACTTCAATTTTGTGAACTACGTTGACAACCATTTCTTAATTGAGCAAAAAATTATAGTAGTGTTTTAATAGTTTAATAAAATTTTAATAGTTAATTTGAAATAGTTCTAAAAACTTAAATATTTTATGTGGAAAAAAATGAACTTGTTTACATTTTTAATCGAGAAATTTAAATCGAAAATCGTAAGAAAACTTAAAAGGTTAATGAATTCTACCTGAAAAAATTACCTTCATCTTTATACAACTTTTAAACCTCTTTTTAGTAGGTTCTAATTTTCTATTTTTCTAGAAAAGACTTAAAGGCTCTTAAAATTAGTTACTGAATTTAACAAGAAGATTCAAATTTTCTTATTGAATTCATATATTGCTAGTGACTTTGGAGGCTATCATTAATTTTTTTAAATATTTAAGATTATCATCCTTAAGCAAGTCGATTTTAATTATTACTTTTGAAAGCTCATAGAGCTTCAATTACTTTCGAAATGATTATCAGATTGATTTCTTTTAATGACGTAATCCTTTAATGTTGTTTGTGCTCTGGAATTCAGGGTTTTCGTTATTGGATAATTTGATTCACAAATCCATAAACTGTTTTTTTAAGTTCTGAATCACCATAATTATAAAAGTATTTTTCCCTTTTATAGTGTCTTACCTTTATTACGAATCTTTTCTGAAGAAACAAGATTCATTGGGACCATTAGATTTTAATAAATCGTCTGATCTAGAAAATCAGAAGTACAAAGTTTTGAATAAACGTAATTTGGTGTACTCTACTGATGAGACTGAAGTTTATCAAATTACAAATAAACAAGTCTTGAAACGCATGAATAAAAATCCTAATAAAAGACGGAAACGTGAAACTTCAACCGAAACGGAATTTCTTAATTGGAGATTCAATGTTAATATCACAGAAGTGAAAAGTGGATCAATGAATTCATTTGAAAATGGTAAGTCTGATGCTCCAAAAGCTATGAAGTCTGAAAAAAAGAATCCCTTAAGCATGGCAATATATATTTCGGGACAAGATGGAAAGAACTCTAATACTAAATTACAAAGGTCTTGGGGTGCTGTAGGTGAATTTCTGAGAAATTTTTTCGAAAGCTCTCCCAAGCAATTGAAAGAGAATCATAATGTATTTATCGAAGGCAGTAATTTCCTTAATCAAGTTATCAAACCAGAAGATTCGTCCGATAAGCGGAAAGAGAATTTAACAGGGAAAGATAAGACGCCTAAATTTTTAAATCCCCTTGGAGGAGGAGGAGGGAACAAAGAAAACCCTCCTCTGGAACAGGGAAGTGGGGAAATAGACAGTTTAGCTTTTGAAACTTCAAATATTTTCAATAAAATCGTTAATATTACAGATCAGGAATCTTTTACAATTAAAAACTTAGAACCTGAAGAAGTATTTGCTCCAAAAATAAATTTGAATCCAACTACGGGAATTTTAGAAACAGATTTAAATGCTGTGATTGAAACTATAACAGAACATTCTTTGAACTTCCCAGTAACAGATACGGCTTTAGAAACTAAGCATTCAACAGAATTGGAAGTTTCTAATAAAGATATGAGTGCTGTTTTTAAGGTTAACACTGATTTGCTGGGAGAAAATTCAAGCAATCAGTTAGAAAGCTTTTGCTTACATTTACTTAGAAATGTTGCGAAATCTCCCAAGTTTGTAGAATTTGCAGAGTCAGAAGGTAGTGGTAATTTCAGAAATGAAGACAGTAGTGAGAATTCTGAGTTAAGCGATAATCATCTTGAAGTTACTACACAAACTAGTTCTCCAGCACCACAGCTTAATGCACTTCAAAATTTGTGGAATAGAATAAGATTCAGATTTCGAAATGGCAAAAACGTTAATGAAATATTTACTCCTACAAATATTCCTCCAGAAAATACTGATTTGGAAGGTACACAAAATAGGTTTTTTAATGGGTTCTTCAATGGTTTTGGTAGTGGTAGTAGATTAAATGATGAAGCAGAGGAAATAAGTTTTCCTATAGAAAAACAAGCACTTGAAATTCCAGAAGAATTCTCCATTCAAGATTGCAGAAATTTTTTCACAATCAAAGAAAGTGAAAGCAGTACTCAGAATATGGTATTTACAGAACCTACATTGCAACCAGAAATAAACTCCAGTTCTTCTGAAATGAACGAAACCTTTTTATCAGATAACCTTTTACGAGGTTTTCATATAAAAGATAATAAAAGCCTCATCGAAGAAGTTAATACAATTGAAATTGAAAGTTTTAAGAATTCCTTGGAAACCACAATCAACGCTGTTGATTCTATCATACAATTAGAAGAAAAGATACAAGAAGTGATAGATTCCATTGGTAAAGGTGATGCTTTCGAAACTCCAGATACAACTTTAACACCTATCGTAACTGAGCAATCACGAGAAAAATTATCTAGTAAATCAATAACTGGAACTACTGTCGAAGAAATCGATATTTTTGAAACTTCTACAAACTTTACTGACAGTGTCGAGAAGAGTCTGAATGACACAGATGCTTTGATATTAGAAAATGCAAATTTAAATAAAATAAATGAAGATAAGTTTATTTCTGAGGAATATACCAACGAAGAGAGTTTTATTGGAAATAAAAAAGAAAATATTAAAAATACTCTTATATTTGAGAATTCTTTGTCCCCATTAAATGAATCAAGGCAAAGAATTTTTAATCTTTTTATGTCCGGTAGTGGAAGTAGAGAATTAATGGATACAGAAATTTCTACACTAGATTTAAACACAGACGATGAACCTTTAGAGATGTTTGATTTAGGAAGTGGAGAAAGGAAAATGGATGAAATTGAAGTTTTCTCAAACCGTAAAGATGCCGATGAAACTACTATAAGCGAATTGTCAAGATTTGATTCAAGCAAAATATCAACTGACACAATCACTGAAATTGACAATCTAGATTTTAGTACAGCTATTAACTTAAGATCTAATGATGTTGATAGTAAAACTACAGCGCCACATGAGACAGAAATAAATGGCACAGTTTTACGCATTTCTGATTCCGAAGAAGGAAGAGAGATTGTTATACAAACTTATTTAGATCAGAATGAATTTAGTTGTATAAATTGTTCGAATGAGGAAACTCCAATCAAAGAGGTTTGCACAAATTGTGAAGAAACTTCTCTAAATCCTAATACAATAGAAGAAACAGTCAATCCTCTTATATCAAAAGATTCAGAAATTATAGAATCGTACATAAATTATGAGAATGAGGTATTTTCCGATACAAACATAAATATAGTTATACCTCCAACTATTCCTCCAAAATTAACCACTTCCAGTAGCTCCACACAACAGTCAGGGTTTGCACAGATAACTCAAATGTGTTCAAATTGTGAAAATGTTGACGCCGAAACCATCAAAGCAGAATTTCCACAGTATCAAAATAATGACTCCCCTCACAGAATAAATTTTAATTCTGAAGACTTGTCTAATATTTCAACGACAAAATCTGAAGAATGGTCTGCAGATGATCCAAATGAAAAAAAGTTTGTTGAGCTTCCACATGAATTTGACTCTAAAATTTCTATAATTAATACAACTTTAAGTAACTTTAAAGAGAATCAGTTTAATAACAGCCGTACACGATATGCTCGTTTTAATGATGAATTTCCTGAAACTCCAGTCTCACGAAGAGGAGCTAGAGCTCATGTGGAATTACCCGCTAACTGGCCAGATCTGACATCTGAACTGATGCCAGAAAAGTCCTCAATTCAGCCTAGTACTTCGACTCGAAGTATTAATGTGGAAGCAACCGATCGAAATAGTCCAAAGGTATTATCTACAATCAGTTATGAAGTTTCCACTGAAAATACAGACTACATTGCTACAGAAGTTTCTAATACTGCAAATGACACTTTAATGGTATTTCCTGATCTATTCTCAGACTTTGCCTCAAGTTCTAAAGGTCCAACTGATCTTACTGCATATAGAAGTACAACAGAGCAATTCCGGTTACCTCACAATGTAATTGATGTTTCTACTCCTGAAACTGTAAGGTCTGATTTAAATACTAATCCTAGAGCAGAAATTCCAGAAAATAAATTTTGCCTCAGTGCTAGTGAATGTGACAGCTCATTAAATGAACGTTGCATTTCAAAAGATGGTAGTACTACTTGTGATTGTGGAAGAACTTTCAAACGACATCCTGATAGTAGAAAATGTGAAGGTAAGAATTTCCATTCAACTTGACATCGTTGACTTCCAAATTTTTTATTGTATATTTAACTCTTAAATGGATAAGTCACTAAGTTAAGAGTTATTGCTAAGATACAAATACATATTTATATAATTATGGTTTTCTAACAAATGAATATTCACCAGTGGTCTTATGAACTAAGAATTGCTCATTGTTTTAATGCGATAAATATTGATTAAAAATAAATTTTAATAGATAAGGCAATTTTTCAAACATTGTTTAGATATTTTAATTGGTAAATGAACTAAGACTACATTGACAAGTGTGCTTGTATTAGGTATAGATAATTGAATTTTTATTTCATGTACTGAAGTTTTCCAAAATTATAAACTATTTGAAATTAATGCTCTCACAATTTTTCTTTTTATGAGTTATTTTATTCTAGTTGTGTTATTGCTTTTCTTTGTCCCCCCCCCTCCACATGGTGCGTTTCCCAAATCTACGATGTTTAAATTTCGTACTTGCAGGAAAATTCTTGACATTTGTAAGACTCAAGCCTTTGAACTTCTAAAACTATCTTATCAGTCTTATAAAGTTTATGGTTATAAACAGTGTTTCTTTAATATTTGAATTTATATATACATATGTATAATAAGTTCTCTTATCAGTTTATATTACTAATTTTATCATTATATACTTTAAATTTTAAATATTTTTTGACAAAAATTGATTATATTCAAATTGTAGGTAAGCTTTATCCTTTCTATATAAGGAAAGGATTTTATTGCAGTTCAGGTTGAATAAAATTGTAATAAAATCTACCAGAGTAAAAATCAAATTTATTTAATCCTGTATGTCTTTTCTGCTATGCAGAATCTAATAAGTAATTTTGTATTTATTTTTCATGTAACAATTTTGATTTCAAGACATTCAAAATTATTGATTTCGATAATTTAATTGTTAAACATTAGATTTAGTTTCCCTTAAACATTTGCATAAACTATCAGAATAATGAACAGGTAAATTTTAATTCCTTATTTCCATATATTCTACCGTAGACTACCAAGTGGATTAGTCCTAACCTTACTCTATTAGTAAGAATAACGAATAAGCCAATTTATCGTATTCATATGTTAATTACTATGCTTCAATTTTTACATGGTAATATTCTAAATTGCTAGATAATTAAATTATAAGCTTTTCTCGAAATCTTAATTCTTGAAAAATAAAAACATCCGTAGACTGTTTTTAAATGAACAATTTGGTCACATTGCAAATACATTTTGTTGGAGCTCATTACTAATGTATAGTTAATGAATACCCTATATTTAAATTTCCAAAATACTGCAATTTATTGCAATGCTGTTAATTTTGACAATAAGTTAACATTAAATAGGAGAGCAAGCATTATATATTTAGATTTTTCTAAATCTAATACTTACGACACTTTGCTTACAGCCACAATCACTTTGAAAACCTCTTTGAAACTTCCTGGTGAGCAATTTCACATTGATCTAACAAATAAGAATTCAGAACTCTTCCGTCGGAAAAAACAACAATCTTTAGAAACGGTAAGTTACTAAATTTCTTATTAATTGAATTGCATTTCATATACTATTACCTTGAACCTTCTGTAACGTGTAGTTTGTATTCTATGAATTTTTAATAATTCATTCCTTTTGATAATCTGTTCTTTAAAAACGTTTATATTTACTGATATCTAAATAACTTTGGGAAAATCTGAGCAAGAGGAAAAATGACTTTAGGTTTGGAAAACTACTTATACTAATTTATCATATAAAAATTCAAACTTCTAGTAAATGCACATATTTACCAAACTATTAAAGATTTTCAAATATTTAAAATCAGAAATCTACTACAAAGCCTGATGGTATTAAATATTGATGCCAATTTTAGTACAACTAAAATCTGAATTCTACGAATACAATGTAGACTTCTAATTGCCTTTATACAACTCCTTATTATCAAAGAGTATCTGTAATAGTAAATCCGATTTAGTTGATCAGGAAATTTGATATTTCAAAAAATTATAAAAATATTTCATGAGACATGGAAAAATAAGCCTCAATATTTTTAAATATTTTATTTAATGTGGAGTAAGACACTTGTTTTAAAAGTGATAATTCTTAAGAAATTTGGGAAAGTTAAGATTGTCTAAAGTTTAAATTCGGCTTTGATGCTTTTGTGAATATTTTAATATCCATAGTGTTGTACAATTTGCGTCTTACACTGCAAAAAAATGAACAAAATTAAGTACTTGATCTCTTCACTAAAAATTAAATTTATTAAATTGTAATACGTGTGTAAACATGTAAATACTAGTTTAAATGTTCTCTTGTTTTGAAAAATCTAGATGTGGCTGCTTCTTGGGCATGATCCTGAGCTTTTTCTAACTGTCGCTGAAATAGACGTAGATAAATTTGAAGATGGTAGCTTGGTAGTAAACTGTGATATTAAACTGGTGACTGACAGAAATGAAACAGTCTCTGAATTAACTAATCAGATAGATAAGAAATTAAAAGAAGTACTGGGAAACTCGGATTCACTTAGAAACCTACCTCTTAATGTTCAAAATGCATCAGTATCAACACTTGGTAAGCATGACTTCCTATAAAAAGCTTATTCACACTTTCTAACTTGTCACTTTTTTAAGACAAATATCCGTTGAACATTTGTCTGAAAAAGATTTAAATTTATGTATTTAAAGATGGAGCAAATTTTATTTTGTACCATCAGTTTTTTGGTAAATTTGGCAGAACATCAGTCTACAAGAAAATTTTGAAAGTTTAAATGTAGTTTCTGCTAAACAAAATTGACTCATTTTAAATCTTAAAACTAAATTCTTCACAATTTTAACCAAAATTTACATGTCCTATCGTTAATTTTGCATATAGTAATGAACTCGCTAAAGAGTAAATGTATGGTAAAAGCACACACAATTTTGTATGTTATTGAAAAAAGAAAGATTTAGTGGATTAAATTTTATTTGCAAAGTGGCACTGCATGTATTTATTTTAAAACGAAGGAATAATGATTTTCACACAACCCACTTTATAACAGCATGTTAAGGAAATGTAATTTTCTCTGTGTACGAGAAAATTTACGAATAAAATTAATATCATTAAAATGACTTGTAAGCTGAGATACCTAGTTCCACTGAGGCTGATTATTTTCG
Organism: Latrodectus hesperus; assembly: GCA_037975125.1. Lineage (NCBI taxonomy): Eukaryota > Metazoa > Arthropoda > Arachnida > Araneae > Theridiidae > Latrodectus > Latrodectus hesperus. The sequence continues at coordinate 86,960,361 of CM075854.1, read as the reverse complement.
GCGCAGCTTATCCCACCTGAGGATCTTACCAATAAATTCAATCCTCTGAGGCTGACAAGTGAAAGGAAATGAGTCAATTCATTTTTATTCTGAAATTTAAATAATTTTTATTTAATTTGTAGTTAAAACTTGTGTTTGAAGAAAACCTATATTATAAAATATTTCTAATTTCGACAAAAATAAATTGTACTAATTTTGACAGGGTTAAGTTTTTATTAACTTGGTTCCAATTTGGCTCTTCCCAAATGAAAATTTTAATCACTTACAATAGCACTAAGACATGGTTAGAATACATTTCCCTAGAACTGAAGCCGAGCTGGTAGCCGAATGGTTAGCGCTCTTGCCTTCCATTCAACAGTTAGTGGGTTCGAACCCTACCTTGGGCATGGATGTTTGTAGTGGTTCGGAATCCACTTTAAATCATAGGTCCTGGTCTAATTAGCCCTCGTGAGCAAAAAATGACCGTTGAACGACAAACCAATCCGTAGAGCTGAATATGCCAAGTGTCCCAACAAGAAGTCCGAAAATTAATTCATTGTATTTTATATCAATAAGAATTTCAGTTCAAAGGTTTTAAAATTGCTTAAGCTAAAACTTAAATGGATGATATTTTATTGGTGGCTCAAAGCTTTACTACTTTGGGTAGACCCCCTGCTGCTACATTTCTACTGTATCCCCCAAAGTTCCTAAAAAAAAAAAAATATCACCCTAAATTGGGTGTGTTAAGATGAAAGAAAAAATAGCACACTTTCTTGTGCACTGTTTATTAAAATAATACTTGTACTATTATCTATTGTTCTATTCAATTCTGTTTGAACTGAGTTTCGAATATTTTTGAGTACCTACCTAGTGAATGATCTTACCTGCGTAAGTTGATAGGTAAGTCCAACCCAAAATTTTTGTTCTTTATTATGAAAACCAGAAAATATTTTGTGGACCCCCACTTCCCCTGTTTTCTTTTCACGTGTACGTGGACCCCCGTGTGATCTCCTATGGACCCCTGTGGGTCCACCTGGACCACTTTAGGAACCTATGCTCTACAGCAATTTTGTATTGAAGTGTTTTGTGCAGTTGCACTTTTCTATATTTCAGTTTTCAAAACGTCGGATTTTTAAATTCCTTGGGCTATGATTTGAAGGGGACAGTGTTTCAATGTTCTGACCTTCATTTTAATAACTAGTGAGTTCGGATCCCACCTAGCATTTGTAGGGTGTTTAAAATTGTAAAAATCTGTTCCAGTCGAAATGGCTTTTTGCGAAGAGAGCAACGGCAAATCAAACTTTTGGGGAACGTTATTTCCTTGCCTTTAAATGTGCTAAGTGGTTCATTTGAACTGAATGTTTGAGCTTGATCATTCATTTGAAGCAATATTCTCTAATACTTTAAATCTTAATTCTGTAATTTCAATGGAATTTTCACAAAAGGTGTAGATATATTTTCCAAATGAAATCTAGATTTTATGCTACTACTGAAATGTATTTTAAGTTTACTGTCCTTTCAGATTTTGATTTTGCAAAAAATTTATAAAGAAAAATACTTTTAAGGTTAAACTTTTAATTTTTAACTGTCACTCTATGGTATAACTATTCTTTAGCATAGTCTGTCAAATGTTACATTTAAATAAGTTACTTAGTATGTTGAAGTATAAACAATATTCAAGAGCATTCTTAAATATATTTTAAAATTTATGTAAATGACCATAATATTTCTAAATCTTTGTAGGTTTAAAAATTGAAACACGACAGAAGTTTATTAATCTTTTCTGTTTTGTAATTTCTTTCAGCTGTTAATCCATGTGAAAAAAGTGAACTCAATTATTGCCATAAATCTGCAGAATGTATTCTTGACGAGACTGTTGGCTTCACCTGTAAATGTAAGAAGGGCTATATAGATAATTCGAATGACAAATCTTATCCTGGAGAAGTCTGTATAGGTAGAGTTCTTGAATTTCTCAACATAAATTTATGAATTTTAAGTAAAATGATTTTCTAAAGCTTAGATCTCCTTTAACTAAATGTATTCTGCGTTATTAGTCATCAATGCGAGCGTTGCGTAAAAGCTGTCAATTTAAAATTTAAAAAAAATTTATATGAATTCTTCAAAATCCAAGTTTCTGTAGAATTACAATTGTCTTGATTCAATCACTAATTTTTCTTACCTAAAATTTTAAAATACTCTACCGAAATACTTTCATATATAGATGGTTTCATATATAAATCACTGATAAAAAAATTTTTTTGAAAATTTATGTTAGCGATATAAAATTTAAATTAGAATTTTCAAATACTTTGCAATCAATGGGGACATTAATATTACAACTAGAACACACTGAAAAATAAAAATAAGTTACGCATTTATTAATCCTTAAATTTTGAGTAGACAGGCACTGTTTAGAGTAAATTGTAAATTAACTTTGTTAAATGGTCAATGACTAATTTTTACACATGTCTGAAATTATATAAAAGAAAACTTGCACAGTTAATGTTTAATAAGTTTTAGGATTTTGTACTTGTGTATAACACAACTATAAAAAATTTCATAACGGCAATGTTTACAGAATTTTGCTATCCTGGAGAATGTGGTGATCATGGAGAATGCAAATTGACATTGAAAGGAGAAAAGCATTGTTTGTAAGTATTTTAAGCTGAAACGCTCTATTGGTAACTAAATGAAGTCTTAAATGAAATTTTCTTATAGGTGTAGTGGGTGGTACTTTGGAGGAAAGTGTGAAATTTCGGGTATAGGTAAGTGAATAAACAATGTATAATTTAGAAATTTGTCAAAGAAATGTATAAATGTGCTTAACAAAGAGACTAATTTCATGTCCTTGTTCATTGTAGTTGTGATAGCAAGTTTTGCGGGAGCGAATATTTTGGTACTTACTCTGTTACTAGTGGTCTGTGTCTGTCGAAAGCGAAGGTGAGAATTTATTTTAAGTTTAAAAAAATCTATGATGAAAATTCGTGAAACAAGTTTACTTTTTGTGTAAAACTAGTGTCTATTCAATATGAAATGTATTTCAACAATCTTCTAGAAATAGATCGTACTACAACAGAAATTTAACAAGATTCCAACCAGCTCAAGACATGTGTAACTCAGAAATAAGAAATCAAAGGATTTCGGACGCTGTCGCTTTGGATGAAATTCGTGCAAGCAAGATGTCGAAGTATGCCAATGTAAGCACTCCCCTATCTGAACAAGGACCAGTTATTCAAATTACAAGTCCTTCATTTCCCGGTATGTCAGTTTTTAAACTATATTGAGTTTTGATTCTTTCTAGTATTTAAAATGTAGATTTTTTATTTAACATTAAAAAATATTTAAATTACTACTACTAAATCTTTATTTTCACATCGAAGAGTCCTCGTGGAAAAATTCTCAAGTTCAAACCAATGTTGGTGGCTGAATAGTTAGTTCATTAGCCTTCAGCTATATGATGGTTCAGTATTAGACTCGACAAGTTGTAGTTTCCGGTCTAATTAAATCTCATTGCGAATCACCGATGAGTGACAAACCGTTTCTCATCTCGGGAAAGTCAATTTAGATCTAGGTTCTGGTGGAATTAAACCCAATGTAAAAAGTGACTTCAGAAAAACAAAAACAAACCAAACAACTTCAGAATGCTTAAGTTTTTTTATGCACATCAATATATTGTTAAGTGAAATTGGGTCTTATTTCGAATGTTAATTTGAGCTCCTTAAAAACATGATTTTAAGATTATTACTTATCACACAAATAGCTATAAGCGCTGAAATTTCGAATTCCACATAAAATATTGAAAATATTGTGTGGAATTCGATACTATATACTTATAAGTGCAATCTAGCATTCAAAATCAACTTTTTATGAGAAGTGTACTGCACTTAAGGAAATGTAAAGTGGTAACTATGATTGACTGAAATGACTATTGCTCATTTAATATAATATCCAGCATTCTTATCTAGTACTCAAATGTCACACTAGAGAATTTAAATATCTTCAAATTACTTTAGAGTTTAAATTTTGCAAGTGTCCTTCATAAATCCTTTTAAGTTCAATTTTTATACAAAACTATAAAATGCATATCAAGTACTAAAAGTACCTAAAAATAGTCTTCTGACATTACCGAATTTTACAAAGCGAAGTTATTTTTTTATTTTGCTTTGACTGCTATTGTTCCAAACTAGTGAGACCGGAGTTCAGAGATTTCCGTATCTGCTGCGCTACGAGTAATTAAGAGTTGAACAATGGATGTCATACTTTTTGTTTTATTTAAGAGAAAAACATTCGGAAGGGCTGAATGGTTAGATTAGAGAGAACTGAATAGGTTTTGCTTTAAGTTCCCCGAAGTGATTTTCACTTCGAGCATAGTTTGGAGTTCACTTCAAATTGTGAATCTTGGTCCTATCAGCCCTTGTGAAGAACGTGACCCAAATGAATATTTATTACCTTAACCATTTGCAGCCTTAATAAACGTATTCTAGATAAGATAATCACTTAATCAGAATAATTCCATTAGAAATTAATTACAACTTTGGAAGGATATTGGAATAGGAAAGGCTAGAACTTGATCGTCAAATTCTTAGACTACATAAATCTTTATCGGGTTGGTTTCAACTTCATAACACTTAAAGATATTGAAACAATATTATGGCTCAGTTGAAAGTACGGAAAGTATTAACCTTCTATTTGATATATGCATGAAATTCCGATCCTAATTTAGACCTTAAGTCTAGTCTCAGTGCCAAATTGTCAACTTTAGACCTTTTTCAGCAGTTCGTGGAGCACCTCAGACTAGGGTGTTTGTAATTGTTTTGAATCCACGTTATAAAATCTAGGTCATTGTACATTAGGACTAATTGGACAAAAATTACCTTTCAGTGACAACCCAATCTAATCTCGGAAAAAGGTAACTATACCATTGAACTTCCTATCTTTACTAGTGGTGACAGACATCTAAAATGAATGACATGTGTTACCTAAGAACACCTGTATCGTTAATTTGTGTTACCAGAAAGTTGAACGCAAAGTTAGACGCTGAGTGACTGTTTAGTTTAACAGAAGGTTCTACTTCATGATAAATGTCGATGTTTCAGAGTTCATTTAAAACTGCCTTGATCGCATTGAGCCTTTGCTTGTAAGAAGTGGCCGCTAAATGACTAACCAACTCAAAGTGTTGACTTTGTATTATTTGTAAATTAAACATTTAAATAAGTAGTTTTTAAGATACTTTTGAAATATTTAACAGATTCATTTACGAGTAGTCTTTGAAATGTAAGTTACTTGTTTTAGTTGATTACAAAAATAACTAAAATGTATTGAATATTATATCTTAAATCTTGTTTTAAACATCTTACAGGTTCTAGTATTGATTACGATTCTACATTTGATAGAAGTCCATGTTCTTCCGAAGAAAATTCAGTAAGAGAATCTGGAACTGTTTCGAAAGTTTAACACTGTTTTGAAGTTTTTAATGTTAATTTTATTCGCTTAAGTCTTCTACAATCGCAACCTATTTTATATTAGAAATTCCAAAAGTTTTTAATATGTTAAATTCTAGTTTTTAATATTGAATTTTTTATGTACTTAATTGACTTTTATCAAGAAATTGTTGGAAATTATTATTTTTTGTGTATAAAATTTAAGTCTTAAAGATTTTAGTTGAAAATTACAAGTCTTAATAAATTTTTCTACTGGACTATTAGTTTTATGAATAAAATGTCTAAATGAATCTTAGTTAACAAAGGCAATCTCAGCAGTTAAAACTGGTTTTTTATTGAATTTAGTTCTGCAGTGAATTAGTTTATCAGTACTAAATTTTCAATGAACTCAAAAATTCTTAAGCAAAAATAGCTCATTTATTACTCTCACACTACTCGTTTTGAGTCGTACAAAACAGCTAAATATTAAATGTAAAACAAAAGGTATAATAAATCATTAGAGTTATGTAAAAAGTTAATCTAATGCGGAAGAACTTTAAAAAATTCTTATAAATCCTTACGTTTCAATTACCTCTACCAAACTTAAGATCACAATTAAATTTGTTGTGAATTTTAAACTTTAAATTCCAGAAGTTAATGTTCAAAAGAATTCGCCCCCCTTATTTTAAAGAAACTTCCTCTACTTCTCAAATATAAACAAATCAGTAAAATGTACACGATTTGTATTGATACTGGAGAAATCGAAAGTAGAATTTAATCTTGAATAAAATAGACACGCAAGAAACAGTTTCGGGATTAAAAATCCTTATGCCATTATTCAGTAAACAGGATGCAAACTTCGGTAAATGTCTCAAATTGATTAATGATAGCAAAACAATTGAGTAATCACAAATGACGTATCGAAAAGTTTCTTTTTAAAGATTATCAAAAAGCTTCTTTGTTTTTATAGATTAGCAAAAAGTAGTTTCCGTTGTATAAATATAAATGTAGACTTAAACTTGGTGATCATTTCAACCCACACTGAGGATTAAACAATTAAAATCTTACAAATTTTCCTGTCAAGTTTCAATTTTCATCTCTTACAAATGGAATGCTTTTTAAAGATCAAGTATGGATATAGTAATAAACACATTACTTATTCATTGAAGCAAAAACACTTCGAAATTATAACTTCTAAACCATTGTGTGAAATGAGAATTCATGCTTAACTCCTGATTATTTGAATTCGATTACGCAGTTATAAAACTATGAAAATAGTTTTCGTTAACTTTGCTTCCCAGTGTTCTGTCATGACGAATTAATCTAGGTATTTTTTAGATGAACTTATAAATGGTGCTTCCTGTTTTAATCATAATAAATTTAAAAAAATTATTGTTGCTAAACAAAATTCTGATATTTAATTTATTGAATTAATGCCATAAGATTTGAGTTTCACTTTAGAACAAATTCGTATAACAAACTAATGCTAGAAGAGATTTCAATGTCCGGATGCAATCGGTGGTGTCAATAACGGAACATTATTCTACTCTTGATTATAAAAATTCAATAGTCACAAGAAAATATTAATGGTAATCGTAGTTTCTCGTTATTAAAAGTATCGCGTTGCTCAAAAACTTTAATCTACATAGATCTATAATATTAAAAATTCATTTTATGAAAATAAAATGCTTTGGAAAATGTGCGCTACAAATAAACGTACTTTTGTCTTTAATTGGCATTTCGTAACTGTGAAGACTTTAAATATTTCTTCAAAGTCGTGCATAAGGATTATTCAATCATTGTACCCGATTGGGAAGATAAATGAAGTTAAAACTTTTGAGCTGGTGTATTTTAAGATTGTGGACAATCAATGTCTGTCGTCAGATTGAATACGAAGCATCTCACTTATGAAATATCCTTTAAATTACATTTTCATAATAGCATCTTTAAATTGAATCTTCTCATACTAAACTGGTCGGAAGTGAAGCTGAACAATCTCTATAAAATAAATCTGAAGTATTTTTATTCAGGTGTGTTTAAGATTTCTTTCTTAGATCTTTCTAAGGCTTCACTGATGTATATTTTTGATAATTGATTGAACTAAAGCAGTGAAAATACTTAAATATCAATGTATTCCGCGTAGGTAGTTTGATCTGAAAAGTTAATTATATTTTGGTACTTTTAGGATTATGCAGTTATGCAATAAATAACTCACTAATCTGCTATATTTTTGAAATGGAATTACAAAGATAATTTGTTACTCAAAAGTATCCTTTTACACGAGCATTATCTTGAATTCCTGTACTATAAAGTAGCTTCTGAACCACTGCATTCGACCTCTGAGGAGCTAATCGAACCAATGAACTGTTGAACCAAAAGCCATAGAGTTAACCATTTGGCTGCCAGGTCGGATCGTTTGAAAATTCATATTTAAGGTTGTTCCTTCAATGCTCTCAAAAACCTATTTTCTAATCAGTGTTCGTACAATCACAAATTTAAAACTTTGAGTTTACAATTTAAATGTGTATAATTTATATAAAAGTAAAATAGCACAAGTGTGTCATAACTACGTAAAATGTACATTAAAACTTAAGCGTTTGAATACTTATCTTTTACGAGTTGCATAGTATATATTTAATTCCAATGAATAATTTTCTTGTGTATTCTAAAACTAGCTAAATGGCTATAGCTGTCTTTCAGTTAAAGGGGGTTCTACCTTCAACTCGTATCTCGAATGTTAATGCTTGCATTGGTATTAAGTCTAATCTGCGAATCGTTTTCCAATTAGTTCTTGTATAAAAATGGAACTGTAGAGTTCCAAGCAAATCGAATCACGAAAAGAATGTGTAGCTCTCCTTTTTGAGGGAATTTTTTTACTATAAAAAACTTTTAATTTTTGTATACATTATAATTGCATATTTCCAAATTTTATATCAATACAGTTTTCAACGTTCATGTCCATAAAATAAAACATTATTTTTAAAGCAAAAATTTAAAACTGAATTTCAAAAGCATTACTATTTTGATAATTTTTAATTTAAGAAGTTCATTTTTTCTTAATTAAAATATTTTCAATGTTAAAAAATTTCGTTGAATTTATCAAATTTTTACATTTTTATGGAGTATGTTTTCTAACAATTTACAGCAATTCTGTCAAATTTTCAGAACATTTAACCTACGCTTAAAAGTCTAAAACAGCTCAGATCCAATTTTATGTAATTCTACTAATAACATTAAAATTACAGGGAATAAGAGCTGATTTTATTAATATACATATGCAGCATAAAATAACAAATATGATTAACTCTTGATGGGTAATGTATTGTTATAACCATTAATGAAATAAATTTTAGAAGTCATTTTGAGAAACATTCGTTTTATTAGGATTTATTAAAGTTTGCTTTCATTGACATATTACAAGTTCTTGTGCTTTATAAATATAAAAACAACTTGAGGAGTGCATTGTAATAACGAGCCCTTTCCATTTGGATGTTGCCGAGCTGGCAGCCGAATGGTTAGCGCTCTTGCCTTCGGTTCAACAGTTCGTGGGTTCAATCCCACCTTGGGCATAGATGTTTGTAGTGGTTCGGAAACCACTTTAAACCGTAAGACCCAGTCTAAGTAGCACTCGTGTGCAAAAAGTGACCGTTGAGTGACAAACCAAACCATTTGGATGTTGCCAGTTAAGAAGGATAACATAGGACAAACAAGAGATTAGTATGTTCTCATCTGAATATCGTGCATCTGAATATTGAGATTTTTTATGTTGTGTGCCTCCTGCGCTGCTTTGTCAACGTACCTAATTATACTCTTTCCCCCTTAGAAAAGCCTCTTCCATATGTGTCCTATTCTAGCAGTCATCTCGTGCATTATTTTAATATAAAGCTGTATGACCATATTAAGTTCAGTGTTTGATAATTTATGAAGATTTATTCGTACATTTAATTCAAATTTTACGAAATATTCAAATATTTTCAGTCTTGAAATTACTTTTACAAATTATTTTAATACATTTGTACTGTTATATTCATAAATTAAGACATTAATATGTGCATTAAATTTTTATTTTAAATTACAATAAACTCAAACCCGCTAGGTGCCTGAATTAAAAAAAAAAAAAAAACTATCTTTACATCATTAATCTCTAAAAGATGTCAAAAGATGTCCCGCGTGGTAAAATAACATCGGCGACATTCGGAGCTTTGGTTAATGACTGAATACAATGCAGATCAAAGTAGAAATGATTCTAAGCACATAAATTTAATGATCAAATTTAATCTACCTACTTCAACATTACCAAAGTTCGCTTGTTGGCATGCTTTCGTTATAAAAACGAATGTCCAACACGACTTTATCAACTACTCACGTCAACGTCACTCGTTCACCTGGTATAAGTTCTTACAATGATATGATAAATAATTGACCAGCTGTACAATTTCGAAGATGTTTGTTTCAAGTCTTCGAATTATCATAATCTGTTCTATGTCGAAGTCACTTCGATAGACAGTTATTCCCATAACAGATACACATATAATCGCAGGAATAACGCTTTACAAATTAGATACCATTTCACTGGATCACAAACTTTTGGTCTTCTAAGTTAATCTTCAGAGCATATTTTGCCTGTCATGTTCAAGTTCTGTACCCTTCTGTAGTGACTCGCAAGCTCTGGCATGGTAAAAAATGCAAATCATTTAAACTTGCTTCTACATGGTGGTCAGTTAAAAGTTTATCAAGTGGGTAACTGGGGCACCTGTCAAAGACCCACCAATTTTATTGTCAACATGTAATTGTAAAAATGATAAAAATAAAAATTTATAAAAATTATGTGTGCCTTATCTTATTAACATTCTTTTGTAAAATGTATACTTTTAAATGCAGCCAATTCCACAATACTTAAATTCAAAGTAACCTTTTAATTTCTAATACAAATTATGCTTCAAGGAAATATATTTTTATGATTTTCTAAAGAAAATCAAAATTTTTAAAAAATGTATTTGATAATTCCTCAAATGTATGCTACCTAATGTGTGTATAAAATAATTAAATACATAAATTAATTTGTTCACTTTCTTAAATGTAGAGAAAAATCCGTATAACCACGCCGGATATCCCACTACATTGACTAAGACTAATACATATCCGATAAAATAATGATTATCATTAATACCTACAACATATGTTGTGGAAAAATTTTTAATGATGCCAGACTCAAGTGCTCACACATTACCTCATTTTACACAACTATTAATAAATAAAACAGCTTCTAATATATAATTCTGTTTGAATACTTCTCAATGAGTTATGATATGTTTGTATTAGCTGTAATAATACACTGGTTTCTGGTTTCCAAAAGGAAACCACAGTGTATTATTGCAGCTAATACAAATAATACACTGGTTTAATCAACAAACTTTAAAAAAAATCACTGAAAAGTGCAAGTGAATTGGATGAACTTTTGTGACAATTTTCAGAACATGTAGCTGAAAAGCAGAAGAAAAAGTCTCTCTTTCTCACACACACCAGGATATCTTGAAATCGGCTATGCAAAATATACGTAAAAAGATAACTTTATCATCTCGATCAGCTATAATGACCTGACAGCGATCTCATGCTGTCTGTGTTATCGTCAATGAGTTCTATGGCAAGAAAGGTATAATCCTAAGATCTTGTAGGGTTTGGGAAGGGAGTTGTAGACAAGAAGCAAGCCTCGAGTGTCACATATATGCTCCGTAGTATTAAGGCTGGGAAAGTGATAGTCATTTCATGTGGATAATGGTTTCTCCTTCGAGATATTTTTGCACGAAGCAAGCAGGGTATAGGGAGCCATTGCCTACTTGCAAAATAAAGTTATCCAATATGTAGTCTCTATACCCATGAGCAGTAACAGTTCTACTTGGCAATGGGCGCTCCGTGGCTGAGTGGTCTAAAGCATCACCGCTAATCGCTTGAGAGCGTAGGAGTGTGGGTTCGATTCCCACCGTGGCCCTGGGTGTTTTCTTCGTTATTCTTCTGTGTTTGTACATCTGTCATTGTGCTATTTGTCCTATTATCGACGAAGACTTACAAGCGGATCTCAAGAATCAAGCATACAAGTCTGAATATATGTAATGTAATAAATAAATAAATAAATAAATATTCTACTTGGCAACATGTATAGGTCTGTGAGTGCATCGAAAGGTACTCCACCTCATACAAGAATACTACCTCCTGTATAGGTAACCATTTCCCATGTTACAAGGACAATATCAAGTGTTTACTCCTCTCTATATGTATGTATATCGAGAATCAATCTGTAAAGTGGGATTCATCTGTGAACAGCCGACTTTTACTGACTTGCAACCCTCCTGCGGTTGAACACTTTTATTAAACGCTTTCTTAAGGGGAGACGAATAATGAATCGGTCTCTTACCAAGGAGCCTTCTGCTTATTGTCGCAGAATTTGTCTTCCCTGTAGTAAAATAAAGGCAGATTAGGTGATATATAAGTGCAGTCCTGTGTGTGTGTGTTGTGACATGCACTAGGTCGCAAGTATTTTCCATCTACTAAAGTTGTAACTCTTTGCCTAATTGAATTTTCGAGACACTGAACCAATACTTAGAAGCTGGTTCTACAACCATCTTATTAAGAAAACGGTCGAAAATTAGCAACATCACTCTCGACTTGCTTCGAGTTTACATATGGCATTATTATGCAATTCCACGGAGAAATGTCACCTCGAACTCATTTCTACATTTTGTCTATCTCGAAACTGTTTAATCTGTTTACCGTTCATTGAACCATAACTTTCGAAAGTAAGCATAATTTATTTTATTCGTTAAAAAATATTTCCAAAACATTTTATCATATTTTTAATTACTGTAGATATTTGTGATCAGACCAGTTATGAACATTATATAAAAACAAATGAATTAATAAAATATCCAATTATACACTCTCGATTTCAACAATTCATATTACACCATCGTATAAAAGATAACATAAGATTGTTGAGCAGAATCAAATGTTGATATAACTCAAGATGCTTTATTTAAGCAGGCCACAAATGTTTAATGTTTGCATAAAAGCTTTTTCTGGGTACAAAATTTTAAAATTGCTATATTAATTTATTGAAAAATATACAATCGTCAAATAATCTAATAAGTAGCTAAATGTATCAATTTATTATGGATGGAGTTTTCAATATAAACAAAAACTAACTTCAGTTGACCGGAAGCCATCTCAAATACTTCCGGTTTTCTCTCTTCCCATTGAAAAACAATGCAATCGCAAAAATTTTTATTTAAATATTTTTAAGTATTTATTTCTGTTTTAGAAAATTTTTTTATTTTATCCGTTAAAATCATAATTTTTAATAAGAGTGCAATCAGTGGTGATCCCGTAAATTTTTACTTAAATAATCCTGATGGATTACCATATTTTGCAGGGAATCGCTCTTATTGGCGATATTAGGTTCAATTGTTGATGAATGATATATTGTAACAGACATTCTAACTCTTATTATTTATCTTAATTGTTAATCATTTTCTTCTTTAACTAATTTTTAATTTTATGCATTTATTCCAAAATTTCAGGAAATATATTTTTCGCGCGATTGAACTATAAATCATTTAAAATATTAAACAAGGTATTATTTATCCTTTCATTTATAGTATTATAAATTTTATTAAAATTTTCTTGATCATGTTAGAATATATGAATTGGTATCAATAATGAGTAGAACAAAATTGTTATGATGTGTTTATTTACTTGTTGTTTATTAATATTTTAAACACAAATCTTGGTTTTTATTCGAATTAAAATTTAACTCTTATTTTTAAGAGTTGATTTAATATATAGCTAATTAAATTAAGGATTGTAAATCGGGTTCCATCGGAAATTTGAATATTTTCACTTGCTAAAGTAAATTTGTTCTAGTTCACATATTGCAACCAAATGCTACGCAACAACTACTACCTTTATTTGCTATCTGCATTTCAAAAAATTTTATAGGATAATTATTTCTAAATTAATATTTCTCAAAAGCAATGGAAAATACAGATAACAAGCACAAGGGTATAAGACAATAATGGAATAGTAAGCAGAGTGTTTTCTAGTTTTCCACGGTAGTAGCGCCCTCTATTCTACGCTTTGCAGAAACTTCCATCCATACATTATTGAAAATTAATGATTATTCTCCTATTAGAGCAATGTCAACAATAGAATTAAATTTATTAAAACTTCATTTTTACTTATAAATTTAGGATATATTACATGTTTCTCAGCAGTTTTTATTAATATTTGTTATATTATATACTCTTAATAATATTTCTCGTTAATTCATTAAGTATTATTGACACTGCGTTGAGGACTGATGTTTACGACCACCAAAAGCTGCTGTAAGGCATTTTAACGTCCATGGCGTAATTGCTTTCAGAGAGGTCTTTTCATAGATAGAAAGCCGCATTCACGCGTCACGAGAGAGGAAATCCTGAAAAGTCCTATGTTAATTTAAAGGAAGAGAATAATACCGATTTGTCCTCAGATCTATTTTAAATTTTAATCCCATTTCTTCAAAGAATAATTTTCTTGTTTGCATACTATGGTCTTTCTTATACAGGAAAGTTAAGTTAGACCGGAACATAGTTAGACAGTTTAAAGTGAATTCCAAACTATTAGAAACATCTCCACTTGAGATGAGAATAGAAACTGAACAATTGACCCATAGTCAGAATTCTTATCATTCAGCTGAAAGCACGACAAGAATACTTTGAGATATTTGATAAGTTTAGTTTCCACTTGAGAGAGGGTAATACGTTTTTGGTATTCAGATGTAAAATAATTCTGAACATATATTTTTCCTTTAAATAACAAAGCATTTTTCATTACCTGAAACACTCCAAGTGGTAAATGTCACAACAAACCAATTGTGGGTTGAGTTTAAATGGCCCACCACCAAATGCTTGATTTATATGTCATTTTTACTGCTTCTCTTCCATTACAAACGTTTGTCTACCCAATTACTTCTTTCCCACTTCTGAAGGTCACGACTACCTTCAGAAGCATCTCCACAGGATCAGCCTTGCCGATACTCCCCTCTGCCCCCTGTGTTCTACAGGCGAGGGTACAGCCGAACACCTGGCTTACTGTGATGCTCTGGAACAGGCCGAAGACGACTTGCATGGGCGGGCTGGACTTTCCTGGGAAGCACGGCGCAAAATGGCCCATCGGCCACGGGCGGGCGTTGGATGAAGAAGAAGACTTCTTTCCCAATAATTGATCACTCAATATTTTAACATTGCCAAAGGCTTTATTTTCGCTTTTTGACCCTACCAACAAACAGAATCTCATTTCACCAAACCTAAGTGATTTCCATCACAAATAAAATATATATAATCAAAGTGAAGGTCTTATAGCCCTCCTTTCCTGAGGTTAAAACTATTTTCTGCCCTTTCAGTGAGTGTTTTTCATGAATACTCTTTCAGCAGCTTTTATGAACGTTTCTTAGGAAAGTAGAAGCTTTCTTTATCATCTTTCGACATGAAGACCTTTCAATAAGAAATTCTCGTAGGTTAACTTTCCATTCACTGTAAGCTCTTGTGTGGAGGAAACAATGACCTGATCAATTAGTTCCTGTTGTCATTATAGGAATGTAGAGAGTTTGAATCCCAACTTAAACGAAGATCCGTCATGTTCGCTAAAGGAAGATGAGACATGATTAAATAGGTAGTGGTTGCAATGTCCTTTAAGTGAAATGATAGCTCTCGTGGGTAAGAGGTCAAGTAATGGGGAGTCTTTTGTTTGGGTCTCAGCTTCTAAATTACGAAGACTCCCAACTGGCGGCTTACTTCTAACTGGTAGTTGTTGTTACACCATCATGCTTCTGGTACCTAGCTCGAGTTGGGCTCTACCAGTTATAATGAAGAAGCCAGCTGAAATCTTTGTGATTTTGAAGCAAGGTCCAAGAAGAAGAACCTAACATAGAAACAAATTCAGGGCTACGATTAGGGAAGTAGGCGCATACACACACAAGTTCTTGTGTCTATCCTTCCAGATATCAGAATTTCTTGTGCAGGTCTAATAGGCCAGCAGATTTTTTCCACAATGGAATTCTTCCTATCTGTCATTTCATCTGGTAAAATCTTTTCCGCCAGCCTTTCCAGCCATGTTTATCACATCATACAAAAGGCTGCTATCAGAAAAAAACTTATTAAAAAATAGCGTGAAAAGGACTCATGAATGACCAATGAATAATTTGAAAATCAAAATTGGTATTTTTTAGTCTGAATATAAAAAAATTATATATATATTTATATATTATAAGCGATATTTTGTGTAATCATTGTATCAAGCTAATTTGACTTAAAAGCACATGCTATATGACTACTTCCTTTATAAGCAGTATTTGGTTTTTATTTTATTCTGCAAATTTGAATTAAAGGAATGAAAATGCATAAACATTTTTTAATCGGAATTGAATGCAAATTTTGTGAACACAAGAGCATGTAAATTTGCATTTTGTTAATGCTTTAAGGTTTTAACAAGATTGTAGAAAATGTAGCTGTTTTAATACATTAATTGTTGTATGGTACACTATAATTTTAAACAAGATATTTCATAAAGAGAAGTATTATTAACATTTTGTGGATATAAATAACACCCAAAAGAGATAAAAAGTTAATCACAAATTTTCATTAGATAGTATGGCACAATTCAGTAATAATTACAAAAACTTGAAGAAATGATATAAAAACTTAAAATATAATTAAAGTTACAATTCAAAATAAATTAACACTTTTCCAAAAATTTTTATTTTTCAAAATAAATTTTCATAAGTACAAAATACTTAGCTAATTTATCAACACACATTAAATAAGTGCCCAACATACAAATACATACATGGTGCTGTATATTAAGATCAGTGTATCACAGCATATTTGTATGATTTAAATTCCAATATTCACATGACTCCAAAAAAATTATTTTAATAAAGGGTGAATATTTTATATATATAACAATTTTAAACAACAAAACATATTTAACTCCTTTTTGAAAGAATGAGTTTGATTCACACAATGTACTCAACATTAAAAATTTTCTAACACCAAAATATGGTAAAATTAGTTTTAAATCTATAAACAAATATAAATGAAGCTAATTAAATGTACAAATAAAACAATATTAATGATAATTATTTAATAGAAGTATCTTAAAAAAGCAAATAAGATTCACAATATTAAATTGTCAGTGCAAAGGAAAAAAATATATGGCACACAGAGTTCAAACAATTTGGAATTTAAAACAATCTAGAGAAGTAAGAATTAAAAAGAGATAGCAAAAAATGTAGTAGTTTCATGTACTTGATTATGATTTAATCTAGAGTAATAAAGGATATTAATATAGTATACAATTTTTATAAAATGATCAAAACTAAATTGGTTTTCACAAACACTGTAAATAAATATTTTCCTTTATTTAAATGCAACTTACGAAAAAATGATTTTCATTTAAAGACAGTAAGTACAAAATTTATGTTATAAAATTCAAACATCTGTATAAATGCTCCTTACTATTACTGCAATACATTGAAATTTGGAGTCATACTTATTTCTATAAACAGTAAAGTTAGTACAAAAAGTTGATGCACATTTATTGCTCTGAAAAATGGAAGTCATTTGTATAATGCAATGATAATACACATTATATTTGTATTAACTGCATTGGAAGCTATATTATTCAATGGATAGTTCAGCAGCAACACAATCAATTAATAAATAAAATAAAGTTGAACATGCAATAGAAAAAATAATAAAAATACTATCAAAAATAAGAAATGCACATTTTGCACATTAATTAAACTTCTCTTTTAAAGATTCAGGTATTGAAAAGATTTGATTTAAATATAAGATATGAATTTATCAAGTTAGAGTAAAAATGTTTATAAAAATTTGTAAAAAACACTCTAAATATTAATGTGATATAACCTGCTTTATCATTTAAGTAAAGTTATAAAAAAATCGCTTTAGAAATAATGTTATTAGAAAAATACTTTACTATTTAGAAACTGTGCATCAATAGCTACAGATTTTCATATTTTGGATAAAAATTGAAAAATGTAACACTTAACTTTACAAAAGAGCATATATGATTGACTTTACAATAGCATAACACACACACATTCATCTTTACAGTAATTACATTGATAATTAATATGAATAAATGAACAAGGCAAAAAATGTAAATATCTACAGAAAAGTAACAGATACACGCAAGAATTGTTAAAAAGTAAAAAATCACTGGTGAAAAATATTAAAAAAAAGTATAAAAACATACACAGTAACTATTAATCTAAGAAAAATAAATGAGATTCAAAAAACACATTTTTATCAAGCAATATAAAATTTGACAAAAATACATTTTTACATGGCTAACCTTTACATCAAACAATGATTGCATAATCAGACTAGTATATTGAAAATATCTACATATACAACAATAACTACCACTGAGAAACACCTTTCTTCCAGTAAACAGTTATAAGAGGAAAGATAATAAGATTCAATACTACAATAATAATATATTTAAACAAAAGTCTAACAATAAATAATCAAAGAGTTACATTAATTTGAATGTTAAATTATTGATATTAGAAACTATTTCCATAATACCTTCACAGCAAATTTTTAAAAATTAGTAATTTTAGTATATTTTATAACAAAAAGTTCACATATTATACTGAATTAATGAATACCAAAAAGTAAAAATATTTCTCAAGAGCAACAACCAACAGTTCAGTAAAAAAATTATTGTTTGAGGGAGTATACTCAAAGATAAGTTTCTGAGTAAAATAGTGATACATTAGGCTATTCAATTAACACAGTAAAATTACTTAAAAATATTTAAATTTATTTGGTAAGATTATTGAAATAAAAAACAAATTCTTGTAGATGGCATTAAGTGTAAAATGAATACTGAATAAAGTAGATATTTCTTTCACACATTTGTAATAAGTTTGTACAAATATTTTATCATTGAAATTTTTTTGAAATTTTTCTTATTTATTTTTGAAAATTACACCCCCAGTTTATTGGCTGTACTTTCAAAAGAACTCGATTTTAATCTTTTTCATAACTATTAGATTGTAATTTACTTAACGATTTACGTAGTATTTTCATCATAATAGAAATTAGTGCCAGCAAAACATAAAAGATTTCATTACTCAGGATGATTTTTAGTAATAAAAGGAAAACTTTTTTAAGATTATTATTGGGAACACACATTTTAAACTTACTTTCATAACATTTCATTTCTAATCAATATTTTTGTGGCTTCTAATAATTTTGTCATAATTTGGAGACTTTTGTTTATGCACTATATCAGTAAATTTCAAAAGTTAAAATAAATCCATTAATTTACTCAGTTATTGAATAATTTTGTTTTAAATTCTATATTAATCACCTTTCAAAGTAAGAAGTATTTTATTTATTTTTTTTCTAAAATACAAATTGAGAGCTTGATTTTTAGCTTTAATTCATGGTACAACAATTCTAAGTATAATTTTCTTGAATAATTGTTATAATTTTATTTTCATTAATTGCAATATATAATAATAGGTATACACCTTTAGGCTACATTTATTACTAACGAAATGTACAGAAATGAATAAACATATCCATGTTTAAAGATTAGTAATCTAATAATAATGTTGAGGATAAAATTAATTTTCTATTTTGAAGTTCAGTTTATGTGACATGTTTTAACTTTTAATATTTTAATATAAAAAAGAATTTGATTTCTCTGATCAGTTTACACAAATTTAAAAGCCACATTTCATACGTAAATAGTGTTGTGTATGTAAATTCATGTTTGCTTTCAAACATATCAATACATTTCTTCATATAGTTGAGAGCAAAATGTATACATACATTTCAGATGTGCACATTTTGCTTTCATATATAGACAAATATATCTGCAATTTTCTTCTTTAAAAATAAGATTTAAAGAGTAATTATTATGGCTTTTCTTTTCTATGTAATAGATTCAGAATTGTAATAATCATTTGCAACAGTGTCACTTTTCAAATATTCCAATTTTAAAACTTATATATATATATATATAGTACAAAATAAAGTCCCATTCATACATAATATAAAAATTTTGAATTACATAATCAAAAAAATGTAGCATAAATTTCATAAATCAGTAGTTAAGGAAATTCTGATCTAAAATAAACCACTCAAAATTTAACAATATGGTCTCAAAACCCATCCTTAGGATTCATTTCTGCAAAAACATCTCAAACTTCAAAAATGTCCCATAACCTTAGATATTTGCTTTATAAAAATACTAGATAGAATATTTAGCTTTTTTTTTAAAATCATTTTATCAAAACTTCATTGACATTTGAAAATTATACTCACAAAATTTAAATTCTTCTCATTCTTCTATAATTGAAAGTTTATTTCTGACTATTTTATTCATTTTGGTTTATCATAGTTAAAGGACTCTGCAACCCACCAAACAAAATTAACCTTTTCATATTATTCAGCGATTACTACCTATTTGTTATATTCTCATAAGTTAAAAATACTCACTTAATGTACTAGTTGCCATTTTGGACCACAAGATTATGCAAAGCAAAATCACACTTTCAAGCTATGAAGTAAAACCTGTATCCAAAACATCTTTATAATTCATAAAACAATTTAAAGCTGAAAAATTATATGGTTCGGTTTGTTTGTTGCTTAACGGTCTTTTTTTGCACACGATGGCTAATTGAAAAATTATGTGGAACAATGGTGGTACATTTTTCATCTTCATTCTTTTTGTTCAAACATTTCTTAATATTAAAAAATAATTAAACCCTCCTTAATTTCTGGTCATTTTTAAACATAGAACTGTTTTTTTTTCAAATAAAAATATGCCGATAAATTAAAAATAGGTATTTCTCGAAAAAGCTATCTTATAGAGTTCACTGTTTTAGTACTTTAAAGAGAAATTAAAAATTATTTTGAAAGATTTAATTTTGTAAAATATAAATTTACATAAAAAGGATTGGGTAATATTTACAATTAAGATTTTTTAAAAAAGAAATTATTAGAAAAAAAAAAGATTTATATTTGTAAGGAGACAATTTATCAAATATTAGAAAAACATTAAATACAGAGAGGAAATTTTTCACAAATAATGTTTTCACATCAGACAGAGAATTATAATTTCATGCTAAGTTTATAAATTATTATATTTTCAAACAAAAAGAATGAATTTAAGCTGAAGAAGTAAAAACTTTGTACTTGACAGGGATTCAAAATGCTGTAGAATAAACTAAAACTTTTTACTTCTTTACAAATAAAAAAGCATACTGTTAAACTAGGTTACAATAAGGAAACTCATTAAAAATTTATAATTGAGTATCTCAAATAATATTAAAATAATTTATAACATAAATGTAAAATAAATGAAGTAAAAATTCGAGAAATTTTTAGGATTGCATGTTCACTTATTTAAAATTACCTAAGCACATTTATCATGTCCTTTAATCAGCCCTAAGAAAATTGTCACTTTTTGTTGGTAATTCATATACACACATTTAATGAAATCTGTAAATTTTTTAAGAACATCTACAGATTATTATATTCTTTCATAAAATTTATTCAGAAAATCTATGTAACATGTGAAACAACCACACAGGATATCGCTCCAAATGATTTCTCAGGAACAGGGTGGAGATTCATTTATAAAAGCGATGACATATTTTTCGATATGCTATATGATATTAATACTCTTACACCAGAAAAATTAATAAAAATAGCTTTTTAAAATTACCTTCATGAGTTTGCTTTGTAAAAATTTTTTTAGAATTTGAAATTAATAATTTATTTCAAAGTTTTGGGAGCTATATTCCTGTTTAAAACTTCGCATTTCTTATAAAAAAATAAGTAATAATTTTATATTTTAAAAGTGCATACATTGATGATACAACTAAGAAGTTATTTAAATAAAAACTACAAAAAATTGCACTATTAAACATATTCTCTAAAGAAAACCAGATGACGAACACTTGTTAAAAGAAATGTTCATTTCTACAGTAAATAAATGTGGATTTAAAAATCATAATCATAATTCTTTTTTACATTTTTATAGCGTTAAGAAATTTAGTAGGTCATATTTTTAACATTTATATATTATGTGAAAATTGATTCAATAATTAAATTGGTTAATTACCATAAATTACCAATAATAAATTGAATGCTAAATAATTTAATAGAAAAATTGCTGTAATAAAATGTTAAGGAAAAATAATATATACTTAAAGACATAAATGACAATGTAAGAAAATAAAACTATCTGTAAAATTTTAAATTCTCACATTTAACTTTTTAACAGTATCACACAGTCACATCAATATAATACACATAAATACTTAAAAAATATTGAACTTCAATCTAAAACAGTGTAGATAACATATTTTTAACATAAAGAAAAATAACAACAAATGGATTAAAATACATACTGAAATACAGAAATTTTTTATACATATAAGAAAACAAGTTTTGAGACAAGACAAATATAAAAAAGCACTCTAATACTGAGATCATTTCCCCCTTTCTCTAATATTTTAATGCATGACTTTGTCATCTCCATTGTGAAATTTGGGCGTTTATTTGGGCTAACAGTGATTTACACAAATACATTGCCAGTAACTGAAATGAAAGAAAAAACCAATTAGTTTGTTTTACAAAATTGTTTTTTTTAATAAAAATACTTTAATTCCAGAAAAAAACTTGTTTAAAAATTCAAAAAGTTACTACTGTTAAATAATTTCTTACTTGGATTAATGAAATTACAAGAAAAATTCCTGCAACAAGATGAAGATTATGAACAATGTAATCCTGAATGGCTTCTATACATCCTCGAGCAAAAATGAATTCAGCAGCATTTGTAACAGACTGAAAAAGAAATGTTTTTTTCTCTCCTAATATATATACAAAATTATACTGTAAGAATTCTTTGTGATAAAAATAATTTAAGAATGAAATACAAGAGTAATTTTAAATCTCTGATTTTTTCATAATTATTCATAAAATAAATACATGTTTTTAAGAATAATAATTGATAAATAAAATGTAAAATTAAAAGAGTGTGACTTAAATTACAACCAAATTTTCAGGAATAATTTTAAAATGTTGGATATTTTCATTTTTATTGTGTATTTTCACTAAGTAAACAATATTTACTCACTACTTAAATTTAATTAATTAACAAAGGAATCTATAATAGATTGAAAAGATAGGTGATATTGAGAGAATTTGATTCAGTATTTTCATGAAAAAGTTTTTTCATACATATCAAGTATAAAGTAATAATACAGTAACTATATGGCTGCAGCATTTATGAAAGCTGAGAGATGAAAGCCTAAAAGTAAAGCCAGATTTCTCAGTTATAAAATTTGATGCAATACTGTTATTATTATGTGATAGGTTTTAGTATCTAAACTTTTGTAAAAAAATTATTTTTAAACCAAATTTTTGAAAATTAGACTTTCTTATAAGGAATTTATAAGATGGCAAATTTTTTTGGACATATATACGCAATACTTTACTCAAATATACATATAAACGAAAAAGAGATACACTTATTAACTTTAACATAATTGCATATTACCAAAGCAACCATCATTAACTTCAACAGTTTCCAATGTTTGAACAAATTATTTGAAATGGGTGCTAACATAGCCAAAGAAATGTTGTCCAATTTTTTTTATCAAAAATTTCTTTAAAAATGATTTTTAATTCACACCATAATGATAACGCAGATCACACAAAATAGTCTAATGGGTTTACTAAGCCATTTTTTCATTATGGTAAAATCTGGAAAACAAGATTTTAACCACTTGTGTACTTTCTGCTCCACACACTGGTTTTGAATCATGTTAAAATAATCATAGATGGTTCATCAATTTTTTAAACAAAGATTATGTAAAATATAATATATTTGCTTTGCACTGTTCACTGCTTAAATTTTATAACTTGGTTCATAGACACACAAGCACTGATTTTCCAGTAGTATAAACTTTACGCAAACTATAATTAGTTACTAGAGAATTCAATACTTTTTTCATGTCTCAGCAATTGACTTACCATATTTTACTTTTAGTTATACACTAAAAGTATACAGTCTTTATTGCGGAAAGTGTTTTACTAATAAAAAATAATTTTTCTCAATGCCTCTTTGAGGCGATTTTGAAAGAAAACGGAATGTTTTAAGTCACAAGATTTCTATTCCTTCTGTAAAATTTGAAACTTAATTCATTTTTAACAGTTACTATCAATTTTCAGCATTGCAAACAGTTTATATCAAATGGACAATTTATCCATTAATTTTTTTACATGACTTTTTGTTCTAAGACACATAATGTCATTTAATAGATTTCCTGATTACATATTTTTCTTCATTGCTTACAGTATATTTTGTTCCATTTAATGGCATCTTTTTAGTGAGTACGAAACTGAAATTACTTGTTAAACAGTTTAGGAAATCTACATAAACGAATGTAACACTTTCCTCTTTTTTAAGTATGTGACATCAAAGTTCCTAATTTTAAGCACTGATTAAAATATGAAACCATTTGTTAATTCACCTATATGTGCACACAAATGATATTTAAAATTTTAAAAGTAAATTAATTTCATTAAAAAACATTCAATTTATTTTTAGTAATCTTGTAGACTAATAATTTGTTGAAAAATTTGAAGGTCATAAAATACAACTTTAAATGCAGAATTTATGCTTGATATTACCCATTCACTGAAATAAAATGTAACTCCTGCAAAAGGTTTTTTATTATAAAATAATTTATAATTATTTATAGTATTACTGTAAATGTACAGATATAGACTATTGCAGAATGTATGGGGAGGAATTGAGAAAAAAGTAATAAAGAGGGCTCTAGCTTTAAGAACCAGTAAAACTAAAAAAATTATTTTTCATTGAAATGATATCAGTAAATCAAGTCAAAAGCCAAAACACTATACAAGTTAAAGAAGTAAATTAGTAATAAGATACCTGTGAGGTAAAGAAGGATTTTTAACTGCAAAAACTGTATGCCTAATTAATTCCTTAATAAAATGTGCAAAAGATATAATTCATTATTAGCAAAATAAGTTATTGTAATTTAAATATAATCAGTTTTAACAATCAATAGCAGTTTCATAAAGTTTGCGACATAAGAAACTAAAAAACGTATTCTCGCAAAAGTAACAATTTAATAATGAAATTTAGAAATAGCAATGATAACAAAATTTCTTCATTTAATTAATGCTATTTTAGAAATAGATATCATGTTTAACATTTTCAGAGAAGTATTCAAATTTTCACATTTTACATTTAAATTGCTACTGTCATGTTTAATATCAAAATGGAAGTTTTTCTTTAGCTCATGATTTATTAACACAAAGAAATATTTCTACAAAAAGTTGAATTGTTATGATGAAACCATAGATTAAATGAAATATGAAATTTAAAGCACTTATAAGAACAGAATCATCATAATTAAATCAGTTAAATAGTCTTTAGCTTACAAGAGTATTAAAAACTTATAACTGCTGTTTACCAAATATCAAAATCATGAAAATGAAAGTACTTTAAAAACAATAGAAGCATTGTAATATTAAACTATATAAATTGTCTTTTAAGCTTATAATAACAATAATTTATAAACTGTTGGTTTGCAAATTATACTTAAATTTATATTTAATGGCTTATTTAATTTTGATATGGAAAGTAAATGATTAATATAATGAGCACCATACTCAAAATTAATTGAAGTTTTACAATTTTGAATACAATCTAAATCTAGTTCAATACATTTTTTACCAGTTGACTGACTCCTAATTAAATTAAAAGAAACAATGGTTATGTTTTAAGCATTAATTGTAGCAAGGAATTAAATTTGTATTATAGTGATATTGAACACATTAAACTAATATTAGCAATAGAAGTTTGAACTTCTTTTACTTACTCTGAAAACAACAGATTAAAAAGACAAGAAATTAATTTACTGATAATTTACAATAGGGAGTGATTTTCCTATTAATAGCACATTATTATTCTGCAGCTAAAATAATGAAAAATACCCATTGCAATTTGGTTTGTTTCTCAGGGTGCAAGATCTAAATTTGGACACATAATATCCATTGTGCAATTCTTTCATGTAAATATTAAACTTGGTAACTTTATTTGTATAAAACTTACAATTTTGGGAAATATGGGTATTGCAAACATATTATAATTTCACAGAAGGAATGTTTATATTCAATGAAATACAGAATGTAAAAAATAATTATTTGTTGATATTTTAATATTTTGAGTTAAAAATTCATTTATACTGATTCTCATGTAAAATTTTTTATTGATGCTCATACTCATTCATTTTATGCTTCAAAAATTAAAAATAATCATTTTTAAATTTAAATATTGTTGCATAACACACTAATAATAAAATCATTTGTAAAACAAAAATCAGTTATAGTTAAAATTACAATTAATCAGGTGCAAAATATAAATGTAAATATAAAAAATACTTACTGAAGCATTTTGCATTTGATAGCCACACATTATATTAATCAATCCACTCTGAAAATAGAATTAAAAACTATTACCTCTCTATGCTTATAAGCCAAAATTAGAAATATAAAAAATTTAAGATTAATAAATACACAAATTTAATTAAATAAAGTATAGGTTTAGTAAACCACTCAGTGCAAATGCAGCTGAGTTACCAAATATAAAATCTAAAAACTTTTTATACTTTTCGCAGACATTAGAAGAGGAATTTCTAATACTGATTAACTTTAACAGACAGAAGGAAATGGAAGATGGAATGAGTACCAACATTTTAATAAATAAAACAAAATGAATTAGATTATTAATGCAGCCAGCATCATCAGAGGATATTGACTATGTTGGTAAAGGTATTTCTTTTCTGCAATGGCCAACGACGAAAGTTTAAGCTAAGCCATTACGCACAAAAACTTAATTTTTAGTCAATGAAATAGAAAATATACAATATGTAATAATTTAAATAACAATAGAGAACTAATTAAACAGTTAAAAAATACTTTACTAAATAATATTAAAATAAATTTCAAAAAATACTATTTGGCTAGAAGGACATTACTTATAAAAGTGAAGTAAGGCATAATTATAAATATAAGGGTCACAAAACGTTTATATCTTAAGAATTATATAACCTTAAAGAAAAAATGCTAGACTGGTCAAGCGATCAACTAGGAGCAGTTTCATTACTTCTTGGTAACATAGCCAACCTAATGTAGAAATAGTTATTCTGAAGAACAACAGATTTCTATTCTGAGAATTTCTCAAAGCTTTTCAGCAATTGCATATTGATGATTTGTTCGTTGCATTGAAAAATCCAGTTTCTTGGGAAAATAAGAGTACAATGATAAATTCAGGCCAGTATGGATGAAACCTCAAGGTTTAAAAGTAGCATTCACATTCTATTAATATATTTCTCATTTAATTTATTAAATTACATTATACGCACACATACAGTGCTAATTCTTATATCGTAAACTTATTTCCATGCAACACCACTACTAGAATTATTGAAATTAACAAGTGCTTAAGAATAAAAATATAATGATTTTTTTAATTTTCCCCTCTAAGTAAAGGTATTATAAATGTTATTTATAATTAATTGACTTTATTTTAATTGTGTTCTTATCGCTTAAAGTAATCAAGTGAGAATTTCATATTTTAAAAAATGTATAAATGGTATAAGCAAATTTATTCAGACAAAAATGAAATTTGATTTCGTTTCAAAATATTATTATTTGAAAAGGGAATTTTGAAAGAAAACAGCTACTTTCTAATGAATAAAATTATTAAATTATAAACTATTTTTTCAATTATTTGTGAATAAACTAAATATAATTTTTAACACTTAAATTTTATTGAGCTCTGGATTAAAGCAAATAAGTTCTTTCATTAAAATATAAATATAGTAGGTGATTGGTTAATGAATAGTTTAGACAATGAACACTTTCCCCGAAAGATTTTTGTGTTCGGATAAAGATCACTTTTTGTCTCCTGGAGCATAATGAGCAGGGTTGCCAAACCCAAGGGATCAAAAATCATTTTTCATTTCTCTTGAATTATGCTGCTTGCCTATTGAACTTCAAAGTTCAATATTGGAAAAAACATTTTTTCTCAATAGAATATTTATAGCCAAAGTAGACCATTAGTTTTGGTTTTGATTTCATTCAAAACTGATATTGATTCCATTTTGTGAGTTATTCCTCCCTACTCTTTCATTCACCTCCCAATATGTAATTTTGAATGACAAATTCCAGATGGCAACAACGCTATGAATCACTTCCAGAAAATCCTGAGAAAGATAGAAAAGCAATAAGCATTGGGCATGTTCTTCAACACACCATAATCAGAAAAATGAAAAGGATTAATTAATATGCAAGATTATATGTATGAATTATTTTTTATAAACTTAATTATTCTTCCTTTTCTTAAAATTTAACATTTATGGGTCTCTAAATTGAATTAATCAATTTCACAAAAAAATCTATGATAAATCAATTATCCGTTAAGGAACAAGTCAGACAGTGAACAGTCTTGTAACAGATTATGTTTGTTAACCGATCAATCACTGTAATTATATATTTGCTTCCTTTGAACCTCCACAAAAACAATTGTTAAACTTTATGATTAATGATTACTTTCCAGTTTTTTCAACTTATTTGCTTTACTCTATCACAGATTTTTCAAGCTTTACACCATCTTCCAATTACATTCATTTATTCTCTCTTTTTTTTTGAATTTGAGTTCATTAATTTCATTATTCCACACAGTTTACAAATCATATATATTATCATTTAAATCATTTAAACCCTTTTATGGAGCTCTGAAACTCTTTTCAAGTAGAGCATTAATTTATTTAGTAGCCTGATTCATTGATTTAAGAATCACACCAAGAAAAAATTTCTACATTTTATTCCGTTCACTGTTACTTACAATTCCTGAACCAAACATAAAATGTTTTGTGACATAAAATATTGCAATGGAAATTTTTCTATTAATATGCCCTTAATATTATAAACCATTTAAAGTTTAAAAAAAATTCCAGTTTCTGTTTTTAGAGCTAAGTCTCACTTATATCTAGTGAGGAAACAAAACATAAAATTTTTATTGTTTTCGAACTATTTCAATAGAAATTTAAAAGTAAAACTCAAAAATGAAAATGTTTAAGAATTATTCATCATTTCTCATAAATCAATTGAAAATTCCAAAGCTTTGGAAAAAATTCAAATGTTTCAAAAGTTGTATGAACTTAGTTACAATCCTTGTTTTCTCAAGTGGTAGTGATACAAAAAAATTCACTTTAAACCATAAATTGATTGAGATCTATTCTTTAAAGTGAATTCTTAACCATTAAAAACATTCCTGCACAAACTGAAAATGGATTTCATGAACTATTAAATTTAGCAGCTAATAAAAAATTATATACACTATTATACTATTTTTTTATTATTTTAAATTGGATTGATGTATCAAATATCTTTTTATGCAGGACTATTTTTTGGGCAGTTATAATAATAGATTTAAAAAACAAAATTTGAAATATTTTACTGTTAATAAAGAAATGGTATTGATGTGAATGCCTACTAATTACATATTGGTGATAATCTAAGAGAAAATCTAAAAAATGTACATAAAAACCCTTTTTTTAATCATAATTTGAAAAATCTTAATTATCAGTCAAGATTTTTGGAGTGTTCAAATTCAAACAGATATTTTCTAATTATTTATTTAGTATTACTGTACATTTGCCCCTACTTAGCTAGATGGCCAGGGTTTGAATTTAATGGAAAAAGGAAAGTTTTAAACAGAATTCCATATATTGTATCAAAAAATACCATCAAATGAAATCATGATATAATGTAAAGATTATACTCCATTGTGCAAAATACAATTTGAATAGTCCAAAAAATTTTGAAAGCAGAAATTAATTGTTCTGAAAAATCCACAATATATATATAAATTATCACACAAATTCATATAATGATTACCACAATGGACACAACAAAGACAATTAGGCACTGTCAAATCTAAACTTATCCTCAATAATGTAGAGTACAATAAAGAAATCTTCACAATTAAGAAATGGCATGAGAAGCTTCAATAATTTTGAAAATCTCCAAATTCCACAGTAATATAATTGCATTAATTATACCAAATAACACTGAAGGTGTTCTCACTAATCCGAAAGCACCAAATAGGGAATAAAATACTATTTAATAATATTATTTTCCTTATAATTAAAATAAATATTTTCCTAAATATTTATTTGCTAAATGGTTATAAATTACTGAATATTTCCAAAATAACAATTTTGCTAAATAATGGTAATTTCTAGAACTTTTTGTTTTTCTTAATATGTATCTTTAGTTAAGCATTCAATTTAAAGCAAAAACTACTTCTCTTTTTCACATCATTCCTGCCAGTTTTCCAAAAAAATTTTTTTTAAATATTTCAAAATTAATATTAAATAAAAATATTTAAATTGAATTTTGCAAATTATATATTTGTAGTTAAATATAACAAGGCTCAAGTAATATTTTTGTAAGTTAAGTTAATTTTAAAAAAGCTTATTATCGGCATATTTTTAAATTGAAACTTTTTTGTTACTCTGATAATATAATTAACTCTTAGATCAAAAGTAACAGTGGATATTTAAAAATAAAAAACTTGTTAAATATACGTAGCAAAAAATGACACCAAATATGTCATGCTATTATATAAATTATTTCTGAAAAATTTTGATTGATATTTAGCTTAAACAACATTCCTCAACTTAAATTTGTAGGAATTTGCAAACATCTTATGGTTACTAAACTTAATGGTGTTGAAATAGCTTACCATTACATTTTTAATATCTTTTCACTGAACAAAAAATCTACATTGTTTTCTTTCAATTCAAAATAATTGACATTTATACTAACATTGTTTTTTGAGCATTTGTTTTATATGCTAAATTTTACTTTTATAATTAAAATTGATGATTTTTTGCTTTCAAAATATCTGTATGTCATTTGATAGAAAAATAAATTAAGAAATCTCAATTTTTTTGATGAAATGACTTCTGATATAGATTATGCACATAAATATTGATAATGACATCTAGGAAACATTTTTAGATTTAAAAATATAAAATTTTAAAAAAAACAGCTTCTAATTTTATAATTAATCCAATTTACTTTAATTAAATAATTAATCCTTAATAAAATTACTAAAATTAAACAGGTAATTTTATATAATTAATTTAACTTTATGTAATTAAAAAATTTGCTTTTAATTCTATATTAGCATTTTTAGCTTTATCAAACTTACAAAAACACATCTGAATTCTTTTAATCTTTATTCCGTTTATCCACTTAATACTTAAAATAAAGTTAAAACTTTTCAAATAGAATTTTTGTACTAATTAAGAAATATTTTTCTTATTTGTTTTTTTTCTGAAAACTATAAAAATCATCTACAAAAATAAGAACAGTTGGCAGATATGCTAAGTGATAAGCAACTTATCTTATAATTTTTGGTGAATGCAAGAATTTTTGCTATTAATGGAAAATTATAAATTTATTAAAATTATTTAAAAAAAATTAAATCACAAGATTATATATATATATATATATATATATATATATATATATATATATATATATATATATATATATATATATATATATATATATATATTTAAAAAAAGCAGTTAAGACAAACAGTTTCCTTTAATATTATGAAAAATCAAATCAAAAATCCAAAAACAATACTTTATTATAATTTAACAGCATTTAATTTTTAATGCATTAAATTTTTCTACATTTAAAAATCATTCTAATGATTAAGGAACACACAGAATATCAAATGATATATTTTTCAATTTGTCATCTTAAAATAAATAAACTTGATACTTACATAAGTGGTGATTGAATAATTTTAAAATTTGTATACTAATACAATACTGTTTATACCAACACATTTTTAAATTTCAGTATCTATACTACAAGATATTAAAAAGTCAATCACACAGAAATAATTTTAATGCTTGGTTTGGTTTGTTTGTCGCTCAACGGTCATTTCTTGCACACGAGGGCTAATTAGACCGGGACCTACGGTTTAAAGTGGATTCCGAACCACTACAAACATCCATGCCCAAGGTGGGATTCGAACCCACGAACTGTTGAACCGAAGGCAAGAGCGCTAACCATTCGGCTGCCAGCTCGGCCATTGGGAATCGAACCCCGCTTTTCTGGACAGAAGGTTGATGCCCTAACCACTAGGCAAGACAATTAAGTCATGTACTTAAGAGTTTTGTGCTTATATGAACAGAATCCTTTTTTTGAAGATTGACATTTTTAAGATAACATTTTACAAAATTTACTGAGACTAAACATATTAAATGATTAAGAGAAAAATGAACAGGATATGCTTGTCATAGTCAATATCTGCATTAATTGTACAAAGAAAATAGTTTTACTATATTTTTCACTAAAGCCAATCATATTTTATTAATATGAAAATTTTTAAATCAAAAGTATTTTAACAATGAAGAATATCTTGAAGAAAACTGCTACAGTTATAAAAATGCCTAGTTGTTGTCATGCGTATTTTAAGAATTATGTTTAATTTAATGAATTGAGCAAATTTATTTATGACACAATAGACATTTAAGGAACAAATCCTCTTTCCCATGATCATTTCAAATTTAATATACAATACTAAAAGAAAAATAATGCAATGATAAAATTTTATAAATGAAATTAGGTGTTCAGTGAAACTAAAGAACTAAATGATTAGTTTGCACTTAACTGAAAGGAAAAAATGTATGTACCTCTATGTTATGGGGATTTTTGCAACAGGAATAAGGAACAGCACACCTTTCTGGGCTTAAATTTTGTGGTGTACAATTAAAATATATATTTTTTGACCAATCTTTATATCCTTGATCAGATATACCACAACAAAGGAACTAGAATATAAAAATAAAAACATTTTTGTTTCAATAAAGTAAAAAATGTAATTTATATCATCATATGTATTTATCTGGAGAAACATTTATTATTTCAATATATATTATATAAATTATCATAAATTTGAAGCAAAATAAACTAACATAAAAGAATTTCTAGGAAACATTTTAAATAAAATATATTATAATTATTACTAAATATTTTAAATAAAATATTTCTTATTTTACACTTCTCTTCAATTGTAAACTTGATATTTTCAAATTTTTCAAGTTCTCTTCATACTATATTCTAATGTATTCAATAACACAATTTCTACCTAAGCAATTTGAGTCATTATGAAAAATAGGTTTAGTTTGGTTTGTTGCTCAATCATTTTTTGCACATGAAGACCTAGAGCTTAAATTAAATTCTAAATCACTACAAACATCCAATCTGAGGTAGGTTTGGTTTGGTTTGTTTGTTGCTCAACAATCATTTTTTGCACACAAGGGCTAATTAGACCAGGACCTACGCTTTAAAGTGGATTTCGAACCACTATAAAAATCCATGCCCAAGGTGGGATTCGAACCCATGAAATGTTGAACTGAAGGCAAGAGCCAACCTGAGATAGGAATTTGTAACTGAACTGCTGAAATAAGGCAAGAACACAAACCATTTGGCTGCTAGTTCAGTTCAAGAATGAGAGCAAGATATTGAATCTAAAAACAATTATAAATAAGTATACATACAAAACAATATTCATGAAACTTTTATCGATCAAATACTTTTTTGTTTATTATAAACGTTTAACAGTCAGCCAAAAATTATTACTTAAAATAGAAATATTAGTCAAGTATTACTTAAGTTAGAAATAAAACCTTTTTTTAATATCGAAATCTGAAATTAATTGTCCTTCTAATGACAAAATACACAGATTTTGTTATTGGTTCATAGATTAGAATATGATTATAATATAGTATGTTTTAATATAAAAATTCAACTCAACTATTTTTTATGTACTTTTGAATGAAAAGTTAACATTTTGTTCAAAGATCAAATACTTTTCTCAAGCAGTTTTTCTGAAAAGAAGAGTTATTCAGTGAGAAACACACTAAAGTAAACAACTTACATTGTTACTTAAAATATGGTATGTAATTTTACAAAAGGTCAAAGGTCATGATCTTATTAAATACCAACATCTCAAGAAAAGTGGAACTAAGTCTTTTTAATGTATTCACATTTTTTAAATAAAATGTTTAAAACTGTTTCTTCACAAACTTTGCCAGCACACATAAAGGAA
Source organism: Latrodectus hesperus (assembly GCA_037975125.1). Classification (NCBI taxonomy): domain Eukaryota; kingdom Metazoa; phylum Arthropoda; class Arachnida; order Araneae; family Theridiidae; genus Latrodectus; species Latrodectus hesperus. The sequence goes on along the minus strand of CM075854.1, from coordinate 86,926,636 downwards.
TAATCATCTTCTTTTATGCAACACTTTTTAATCAATTTTGATGCAGAATGAATCTAATAAAATATTAAACCTTATTTTGCTCTGATTGACAAAAAGCAATTGTTAAATCCAATGAAAACAAATCTGGATGATATAATATTTTAAGCATCTTTAGTTTAGAAATTTCCTAATTTTTAGATTTGCTTGTTTTCAATTTTGAATTTACAGACTTAAAAATTCTGATGCAATCATTTCATTAAGAAAAGTTTTGATCTCAAAAAACTTTCTGTATTTTTCAATGAACCAGATAATTTTTTGTTTCTTTTTAATTAAAAAGATTAATTTATTATTTTATATATACAAATAGGTTTCAAAGCACCAATATAATATATAGAAGGAAATAGGTTTGAATATTTTCCCATAAGTTTATATATATATATATATATATATATATATATATATATATATATATATATATATATATATATATATATATATATATATATATATATATATATAATGAAAACAAAAAATGGAGTCTTAAGTTTGAAATGAATGAATAAGTGAATAAGTATTTAGCACCATATACCAAAACTTTGGAAATGTTTTTGACAGTAAAAAATTCATGATTAATCTGCTTTATATTAAACCTATTTTTTTATAACATAATTAAAAGAAAATGGCAATTTTATTTTAAAACAGATGACTTTTATCATATTGTTATACATTTTCCTTAACTGTTTTTAGAAATTTTCAGAAATTCAAGGAAACAGTTCTAATTTTTTATAAAAATTTAGAAATTTTTTTAAAAAAATCAGAAGATTTAAAAGTATGCTATTAGAGCAACTAAAAAATACTACCACAGAATACAAGAGACAAGAGCACAAGGTTCTGATTTCACATTATCTGCCATCAATGAGTTATTCAAACAAGTCATAAGCAAAAATGCAACATAAGAACTAACATTTATTAAATATATAAATTTAGATAATATTCATTTCATGTTTACAAAGAATCAATTCTAAACTTACAAATAAACACATTTTCATAAATGTTTAGTATTTCCTAAAGAAATTGACTTTCAAAGTTTGAGTTAAAAACATTTGATTTTCAATAATAAGCAAAAATTTACAAGATTAACCCCTGCATTATGGACATTATATATATATGTGTGTATATATATTTGGTTTAAATAAAAAATATGAAAGTGGTCAAGAAAATATTTATCACAGTAAAATAAGTAAGACAGAAACAGAAAAAAATAAAGAAAGATAACTGAGGCATAGCTATAAGTACTATTATATAATACTAGTTATATGATACAGTTATAGTAATTATTGCATTTCAAATAGAGTAATTATTAACTTAAGGAAGAATAGAAATATTAGATTAAAATATTTTGATAAAAAGAAGAAAATTTAATTCCTTTTGATACTGTTATATATAAAATAGCAAATTTTAAGCACAATTTTACAGTTTTAAATTTTGTTCAGAAATTTCTCTTCGTCAAAATGAATATTTACTAACAATAATTAAATAGTGAAGCATTTATCTTTAATTATCAAAGCATTTATTTTCCTTTTAACTATAATCATGATGTGAATTAAAAATTTATAAAATAATAAATTCCAAAATATAAAACGCCTTATTAAATGATATGTAAATTAATAGATTTTGACGTGACTGTAAGAGAACTATGTAACTTTATTAATAACTTAAAATCATAGAAGGAAAAGGTAACATAGTAACACCTAAAATCCTAAGAATATTCTACATTAAACTTTTTTTTAATGAAGCTAATTTTAAGCATTTGTTATTTAATTAATAATGATATAAAATCTTAGTGTCTACTATCCAAATTTATGATATTCTGTAGTACAGTTTTGTGTTATATTTCTTATAGGATTAGAAACATTTCGATTTCTTTCTTTTAACAGTTTTACCCCCATCAAGTACTGTTTTTAAAAGGTTACTTTTTAATCAGAAAATATTTTCCTGAAATATACATATATTAAATGCAAATGTCAAATACTTTATGAATTTTTTTTTTTTTTTGTCAAATACTTTCTCAACCACATAAGTGTATTTTTCTTAAATAAATTTTCTTTAGTAATTAAATTCATCAAATAAAACTACAAAAATTTGTTTTATTTCATTCATATCTTAATTGTGATTTAATTTCATGAAAATTTTATTCCTTAAGAAGTAAACATAAAAGCATGATTGATCATGCTTAGAATTTCCCGATTGAGGAGTGTTTTCAAATAGTTCTTTCAATACTTAAGTATTTCAAATAAAAGTTAAGGTAATCCCTTACTATTTGAGACAAATATTCACAAAGACACAAATAGTAAGTGTCTTTGTCTCACAGCTTACTTTAACAAACATAATTATATTTTGATTTCATATACAAGACAGACATGATTTTTCTGTAGTAAATCATTGTGAGAATCCTGTTCACATATTAAAAGTCACTTTTAGCATTTATCGGATTTGCTAGACAATATCTTAAATAAATTAGAGCGTTACAATTAAGAATACAAGTAATACCACGCAAAAATAAAGTTAAAAATCATGATAAACTTAAGAGGCAGACACAGAAAGAAAAAAACAATGTAATAAAAGTTTGATGTGTTACCCTATGACATTTTTTAGACATGAAGGCTAACTGAGCCACAGGGTACATAATATAATTATAAATATCTCCACTTAATGCAGAAGTTGAACTGAACTGTTTAACTGAGGACCAGAGAGATGTTCACTCAGTTTGCAGTTATGACATAAAATTGATTAAATGCTATAATTGGATAATTAATATTCAATGTGTAAAATATGGTGGAAGTTAGATTTATGGAATAGAACCTTGGAAGTACACATATCATAATTTATGATACAAATAAAAACCCTCAACCTTTAAAAAGCAACATCATGAATAAGTTAAATTACTTAAGAAACAGTATTTACCATAAGAAAAAATAAATTATTGGTTCAGACAACAGACTGTTTTTAAAATTGTTAGTAAAATTTTAACTTTCATCACCCAATTTTCAATAAACGCTTTACAAGATTAATCTATATGTTATTAAATTACACAGGTCATTAATCCAAAACCGATAATTTGATTTATTTATTGATAAAAGTAGAAAACTTAATAAATAACAAGAATTTATTAAAGTATGCAAGCAAAATTAAAACAAATAAGAATACCAGGATAGTCCTAAGAAATTAAGACTATGTAAACTAAAATGTATGACAAATTTGAATATTTCTAAAGAAAGTTAAGTAAAATGTAATGAATACATTTAACTTTACTGATAACATTATAATACTGAAAAATATACTTTTATCATTACAGAAACAGACCAGTTTCTTTTTGAAATATTTTCACCCATAATTTCCAACAAAGCTTAAAGGGTTTAATCCAAGTATATGTAACACAGTGCATTTGGCAATAATGGCAACATTTGGGAGAGCAATAAAGTTTATGACTTGAGCTTCATCCTACTGGTTGGTAAGGGTACCAAATGTACCAAACCTGTAGATTACTGAATTAGATTTGTTTGGCGATTCTATGACGTATTTGAATGTGCACAATATGTTTGCATATTTAGTAATCCTTGAAACTTGAAATGTTTTCCTTTTTCTTAGTTGATTTTTAAATTGTTGTGTGTGAAATTTTGATTTTCTCACAATTAAAAAGTTTATTAGATGCTATATTTTTGTCAAGTTGATAATTTAGTAATTTATATTTTTATGTAGAAGAAGGTATTTTCAAAACTATTTTAATTTGGAGCATGAGGCGAGTTGGTGATCAGTTAAGTATTCTTACTTTGTATTATTCTATTTAACTTGCTATTGTGCATAATAGAATATGAAAATTTATTAAGTACAGTGCAGAAATACTTGAGGTGCTTCTAGTTGAATTGTATTACTTGATTAATTAAAATTAGAATGAGTTACTTTAACATGGGAGCTAGGGCCAAGATAATTAAAAAAAGTTTTTATAAAGTTGTATGTTATTTATATATACGCTATTGATTTAAATTTATAGTGCTTGTTCATACCTGCTAGGTTCTTTAATATATAGTGTATTTTTTAAGTGTTTGCATTGTTTTGATTCATTAAAAGAAAATTAAAGAAATGATTTAATTGATTGATTATGAATAATAGTATTGACTTTAAAAAATTTATATTTGTTATGTAATATGCTGATTATGTAAAAAATGTGCAGTTAAATTTGTAGCCTTTACTTTTGTGGTAGTTCATTAGTAAGTAAATATAATGAAATATTCAAATTGAAATTGAAAATAGTATAAGATAGCACAATTCAAAGTTACTGACTGAGTGTGATCAGGATTTTGAAAGCAGCGATTTTATCACAATCTGTTGTTCATTTAGCGAGATTTGGTGGGTTATCGTTTAGAAATATTTTGTATTCAGAAATCTTAAAACTTCGCTATTGGCAACATTGATGAAAATTGCGCCAAACACATTACATATACTAGGATCTTACCAACATTTAGAAATAAAGTTCTATAGTGTCAAAATAATAAAAAGCAATTACGTTATAATTATTATTTCATTATGACTCATTTATTTCATTATCAAGTTAATTATTATATTACACAATCATTTTAAATAATAAAAGTCAGGTTTTTAACTAGCAACAAAAATTTAAGAGTTGTTAATTTTCAACATTTACAGAATTTAAGTAAGTTTTAATTATAAAAATGCAATCTAAAATACAGTAATATTTTAACAAACAAAAATTTAAATTCTTACTTCAGTCTGGAGTGCATCAATGACATTTTGTAAATTAGCATCATCTCTATATTTCACAATGAGTTCTTTAGATAAGCCAACTTTCAGAATATCCACAAATTTGTTAGGAAATACAAATGCAAATGCCGTAAGAGCCATTTCTCCCATGAACAGTAATAATAAAGTAAATGAGTACTTGGAAAGAAAAAGAAAGAGGAAAATTATTACACAGTAAAGCTATGCTAAAAATTTATCAAACATACATATCTTGTTGCATGGAACAGAATTTATTTTTTTTAATTGTTTATCACAAAAGTGGGAATTATGTCAACAGTAAAGATAGCACAATGCCTAAAACATTGTTTAATCAAACCAAGATGTATGGAATATGTACAGGAAATAAAGTAAAATAGAATATTTGATTTAAATATACTCAGATTTACATAATTATGATTACAGAAAATTTAAATTTTTCATTTCCGATTACGAAGGTCAATTAAATGCATATCAATCGCAGTAAATGCATAACTAAATTTTGTAAAAAGAACTTGTCTACCATATTCTTGAAATTTTCATATTCAAAATTGGATATATCTATTATATATGTGTCTATTTTTGATCAAATATTAGATAATTAGTGAATTATGGTTATTAAAACAAAGATGAATCAAATATAGAAAATAGTGTGTTTGTGTTTTTATTATATAAATTTTCTTAAGACATGCAAATATAAATTCTAAAAGTATGTAATAAACATTGAAAATTAATATTTTTTCATCCTTTTAGTGGGTCAATTAAACTGAGCACCAAGAATGCTTGAGAACTAAACAATGGGGTTTTTGTGTTAGGTGACCACATAACATGGACACATGTTTTGCATCTCATGACCTTGGTAAAGAAAACAGATATTGGCACTGTAGGCCCTGGCCACTTGGAAGCTGTCACACTACTAAGTTTAGTTCATATGTTAATATTTAAAAGTTTTCTCTGAAAGTTTTTACATTGCTTATTTACTTTGTACATTGCTCTTATTTACTTTATCCATTAACATATAATATAAAAATATTCTAAGATTGCACATAAAGTATTTTTTACATAAAACTCAGTATTAATAGTTTAAAAAAATAAAATACAATAGATGCTCTTTTTATGAACTTCTAATTTACAAATACACATGATTTTACAAGCTATTGGGTGGTGTTAGCAAGGTCCCATAGACGAAACAATAATTTTAATTGCTATTTACGAACTTAAATTTTTAAAAAAACACTTTTTCATGAACTTGCTTTCATGTATTCTGTGTTAGCATTTATTTTTTTATCCTTTAATGTTTTATTCATTTGTTTATTTTATAGATGAAAACTTACATGGACATTATTAGATAATAATTGAATTGAGGATAACTAACTGCAATATTATGTATAAATTTATCAGTGATTTATAATTTATTAAAATAATTTTTGATTTCAAAATTGTAATTATTCTTATAAAAATACTTTTATAAATTTTATGTGTGTGAGTTACGTCAGTAGACTGAGCTATTAATAGGCACCAGCCTAAAGTATCTTTCAACTCATATTTTTTTTAAACAACCCAAGTGGAATTTATCCCACCAGTAAAAGACTGAATTGTACAGGTTTGGCGCAGTTTTCAACTTTTGCGCCAAGCACTCCAAAGCTATATCATGTACCTAAATTACTGTCAGCTAAGTTTAATTTACTTCGTAGAAACCTGAGGTTAAATTTTTGTGCATTATACATATCGCGAACGAAAAATAGCTTCACATCTATATGTTTTGACCGATAATTTTCAATTGGATATTTTATAAAATCTATAGCAGCTTGATTATCCACAAACAAAATTGGGATTTATGGTTCACTTGTTACATTACCTTTATCATGACACTCATTTAGTATACCACTGAAACAAAATATTTCTTTAGCAGCCTCGGTCATAGCAACAAACTCTGCTTCCATAGTTAACAAAGTGACACTTTCCTGGAACCAGGGGGTATGCATACCCCTCTGGGGCTTGAGCTAGCCACCAGGCGCGTAGGCAGGTGGTGGATAGCCGAAAGTCCTGCAGGAATGACAGGATAGCCTTGAATATTGAATAAGAGGCCGCGAACCAGCTCCCGTAAACCCTGGTGTTATGCGTTCCGTGCCTAGGGCTAATTGGCACCGCGGTATTGGTGTCTTAACGGAGCCTCTAGTTGCCTGGCGAACTTCTAGAGTAAATTGCCTTGCCCAGTAACTCAGGCAATGCTGGGTGGACTGTCATATTACCTGAGCTTATTTACTGTTATTATATGGCTGAAAAGACATTGAAAATAACAAACATTTCTGCTTTTGCAGGAGAAACTTCTGAAGCAAACCTTTCTGAAAAAGACAAGGGAACTCAGAGACAATCTAATGAAGGGGTAGCAATGAAACCTTCACAGGAGGTAGAAATGACCTCCAAACAGTCTTCTTCTGGTGAGAGTCAGGAAGCTATCTCTAGCATGACTTACTCTCTGACCAGAATCAAGCTTAAAAAGAGAATATCTGGTGCACAGAAAAAGAGGCTGGTGAAGGAGCGCAAAATTGCTGAGGGGACTTGGGTTGAAAAACCCAAGGCAACCAAAGGCGAGAAGCGTCCTGCCAATCGGATGAACCAGGGCAAGATCGGAAAGGCTGCCAAGAGAGAAGGACCTGAGGGATTTACTTACAGGGCGGCTCTCACAGCGATCAAGATGGCCGTGCTCTTAGAAGGTCATCCGGAAAAATGGTTAACAGAGAAACAGGCCTATGACCTGGAACTCTTGTTAACCAGGAAAATAGGAAGGAATGAGGAGGGCTTTGCCCCAACCTTCCTATCCTGTAAACTTGAAAACGGGGCTCTTATCATCAATTGTGCAGATCTGGAGAGCTCAAAGTGGCTGGAAAAAAATGTCAATGATATAAGCCCTTGGCAAGAACATAAACTCTTGGTGGGTGAGGCAAGGAAACTTGTCAGAACCACCAAGATAATTGCAAAACTGCCAAAAATCTGTAATGAACTGGAACCTAAAGAGCTCCTGAGAAAAATTGAGGCTCAGAACGGTGGGGTCACTCCATTGGAGTGGAACGTTCTTAACATTAAGAACGACCCATCTGGGCGGACCATCGTTCTTAGTGTGCCTGAATTAGATGCTGCCACACTTCGTGTAAGGGGATATAGGTTTCATATTGGACTTCACCATGTGCAGGCTAAAGTACTTGATAAACCTGCTCCTGCTGATGGGGGTGAAGGTAGTTCAAGCCAACCTGCACCACAGTAGAAGTGGTACTACTAACCTCAGTAAGAAGTTTCTTGCTGGGGATATACACCTGGCCCTGATTCAAGAACCCTGGTTGGTTAGGGAAAGAATCAGTGGTCTCAAAGGAACTAAAGGTAAGCTTATCTATTGTAGTAATGGTAACGCTAGAACTTGTATACTCTTACATAAAAACATTGAGGTTCTTCCCCTCTCTGAATTTATTCTTAGGGACCTGACAGCTGTGAAAGTCAGACTCAACATAGAGGGTAGGGACAGGGAAATTGTTTTTGGCTCTGGATACCTGCCCTATGAAGAGAAGGCTCCACCTGACCATTCTCTGCACAAGCTCATGAACTTTTACAGTAATAACAACTTACAGGTAGTCCTAGGACTAGACTGTAATGCTCATCATGTTGTCTGGGGAAGTACGGACACAAATAAAAGAGGCGAGTACCTTTTGGAATTTATTCTAAACTATGGGTTAGATATTCTAAATGTGGGCAACAAACCAACTTTTATTACTTCCAATCGATTTGAAGTAAATGACATTACTATAGCGACAACGCTGATTAGTAAAAATATCAAATACTGGAAAGTAGATGATAGACCTTCTGGTTCAGATCATCAAAACATCCATTTTGAAATTCACTCTAATGTGTGTCTGGATCGCATATTTAGAGACCCAGTTAGGACGGACTGGAAGAAATTCCAAGAAGAACTGACTGGGTTGATTGAACTCGGTAACAGACCTATTAGAGACAACTACGATCTAGAAGTTACAGCAGATCTCCTACTGAGAAGTATTCTAGATTCCTATCATAACAATTGCCCCATTCGCACTAGAAGAGCTAAACTCCAATGCCCTTGGTGGAATGACTCTCTAGCTGCCGAAAGAGCAAATGTTAGAAAACTTTTTAACAAAGCTAAGAAAAATGGTGAATGGGAGAACTATAAAAGGGCCCTTACTATTTATAACAAACTTGTTAGAAAAAGCAAAATTAACTCCTGGAGAAAGTTCTGTGACGAGATAGATTCTATTTCTGAAGGAGCTAGACTCCAGAAACTCCTTAAAAGGGATGAACCTATTTTGGTTGGTACCCTAAAAGACGAGGAGGGTAATTTTGCTGCTTCCGGAAAAGGGGCCATGGAAATTATGACCAGGACTCACTTCCCGGGAGCTAGAGATATTTATAGCAACGAAGGGGAACATTGCATTGGCTCTTTGCAAAGAGTCAATAGCAATCAATGGACCATCGCTAAAAATATCATAAACTACAACATTGTTAAATGGGCAATTTTTGCCTTTAAACCTCTAAAATGCCCTGGGCCTGATGGAGTTATGCCCATCATGATCCAGAAGGCAGAGAAGGTTGTCATACCAATGCTAACTAGAATTTATAGAACTAGTTTGGCCCTCGGATATATACCAAAGACATGGCAAAAGACTAGGATTGTCTTCATTCTAAAACCTGGCAAGGACACTTATGACCAGGCCAAGTCATACAGACCAATCAGTCTTTCTTCATTCTTTCTTAAAATTATGGAGAAAATCATTGATCGGCATATTAGAGATTACTTGGGTAGAAATAGTCCCTTGCATGCTCTTCAATTTGCCTATCAACCCGGCAAATCTACAGAGACTGCTCTACATCAGCTAGTTTCCAAGATTGAAGCCACTCTGGATCAAAAGGATATTGCCTTGGCAACTTTCCTCGACACCCAGGGTGCTTTTGATAATACTTCCCATCCATCCATCCTCACTGCACTTAGAGGGGCAGGGATTAATCAGACCCTGTGTACTTGGATTGAGGCCTTAATTTCGGATAGATATATACAAATGAACATCTTCGGTGAATCATCTGAAAAAAAGACTACTAGAGGTTGTCCTCAAGGAGGTGTTCTGTCACCATTACTTTGGAACCTAGTTGTAAATAGCCTTATAAAACATCTAAATGATAAGGGCTATTATACGCAGGGATATGCTGATGACATTGTCATCCTTATCCTTGGTAAAGATTTTGACATAACTTGTCATCTCATGCAGGATGCTCTAAGTTATGTAGGTCAATGGTGCATGGATAGGGACCTGATGGTTAATCCTCAGAAAACCTACCTTGTATCTTTTACACGCAAAAAGAAACGGAAAGGTTTCTTCATACCAAGACTTTTTGATGTTGAAATCAATGTGGCTTCAGAGGTGAAGTATCTGGGCATCTATTTAGACCAGAAACTCACCTGGAATAAGCACATTGATGATAAAATTAACCGAGCAAAGAAAAGCATTATGATTTGCAGGCGAATGCTTCGTAAAAACTGGAGTTTACATCCAAAACTGATGTTATGGATGTACACAGCTTTTGTCAGGCCCATTTTCACATATGCCTGTGTGATCTGGTGGCATAAGGTGGAACAGAAGACTGTGATTGACAGATTGAGGAGTCTACAAAGACTAGCCTGTCTCTGCATCACAGGAGCAATCTCCACCACGCCAACCAGAGCATTGGAGGTTGTGTTGGATCTGACTCCCTTGGACATCTTCATATGCAGCGTTGCAAGATTGAATGCATATAGAATGAAGCTGCAAAACCACTGGTATGACCAGCCTGTTGCCAAAGGGCACAAGGGCATCACCAGGAAATTTCAAGACCCTACTTTTCTGATGCCGTCTGACATCATGGAAAAAACATACATGTTTGACAAGACATTTGATGTAGTTTTTCCAACTAGAGAGGAATGGGATAACAACATGTTTGAAACTAAAACAGGCGATCTAATCTGGTACACAGATGGATCACTGAAGAATAGCCTCTCTGGTCTGGGAGTTTGTGGCGTGTCACCAAGAATCAGCTTGTCTGTAAGCCTTGGGCGATACGCTTCGGTCTTCCAGGCAGAAGTTTCGGCCATTATCCACTGTCTGCGACTGAATATGAAGAAGGGCTACTACGATAAGCGGATTCTCATTTTCAGTGACAGTCAAGCCGCTTTAAAAGCGCTTAATTCCTTCGAAATCAAATCTAAAATGATTCTGGAGTGTAGAAACCTTCTTACAGAACTGGCAACTAGAAACAGGGTGATCCTTGTATGGGTGCCAGGGCATAAAGGTATCGAAGGCAATGAAAGGGCTGATGAGCTTGCTAAACAAGGATCGTCTTTTGTTCCCATTGGTCCAGAACCTTTTTGTGGGATCAATTTGAAGACCGCAAAAACCAATGTTCGCAGATGGGAAAAACGGAAGATGTATGAAGCTTGGCTCAAATCTCCTGGTCAAACCCACGCTAAAGGTATGATCTGTAGGTCATCAGCGAGGATTTCCTATGAAATTCTTAGATGCTCTAGGCAGAAGATACGTTTGATCGTAGGCTTCATAACTGGGCACTACTATTTCAGAAAACATCTCCATAAAATGGGACTGTTTCAGCAAGATCCTATCTGCAGGAAATGTCATATGCAAGAGGAAACGGCCAAGCATATCATTTATGAATGCGAGGATCTTTCCCTCCCTAGATTAACCTCTTTAGGCATCATCCATACTAGAGAGTTACACCTAGATTCCATTAAAGGGTTATCAGACTTTATTAATAAAGTGGGTGATCCGAGCAAATGGAACTTAGAAACATTGGGTTTGGAGTTAACAGTACAAAATGCTGATAAAAGCAGAGGTGCTCAATGACATACAAACCCAACTCGAAGAAGAAGAAGTGACAGTTTTGTCTTTGAATGTACGCCAACTTATGTGAGAATTTCCAAGTAAAACGAGTTGACCTCCTAGAGACGTTTTCTCATCTCGGTTTGCAGCAAAATTAGCATCTGAATAAACTCTAATTTGGGATTGCTTACAAGAAAGTTCTAAGCAAAAATCTGCCGTGTTGATAACATAACCTAAAAGTCTTAATAAACCATCTCAATGATGCATTCCAGGGTTGGACTGAAATTGGCTGAATATATTAACATCATAAGAGATGTCAGGGCGAGTTCTACTAGCCAAAAAGGATAGACAACCTAATACACTTCTATAGGGAAATTTTAGCATTTCTATTTCTTCCTCCGCTGTAGATGGACAGGAAGTTTTAGAATAAATTGAACCTTTAGATATGGGTAGTAATGAAATTGGTATTTTAAATCGTTAGAAATGATCATATACGTCTTTAATGTATGAGAATTGATGAATCAAGACACTACCATTTTCCTCACCAAACTCTACGCCTAAAAGGGTACGAGTCTTGCCTAGTACTTTTATGTCAAAATGGTTTTTTAAACTATTAATAGTTTTATCGATTGTCCTTTGGTCTCTGCAAAATATAACTAAATCATCAACATACAATATCAAAATTAAGTAATCTCCTAATAAATAAGCACAGTTACCCTACTGAAATTTACAAAAACCCATTTTTAACAAAACATTATGGATTTCATAGAACCATTGTCAACCACTTTGTCGTAATCCATATATAACTCGATCTAAATGACAGAATTTTCTCTTTTGATTAGCTTCTTCAAAACATGGAGGTTGAGTCATATAAATTCGCTCTTCCAAAGGAACATAAATGTAAGCTCCTGTTATATCACATTGAAGGTGGTACCAACCTTTACATGATATGAGTAACACAAAGAAAAATCTGATTAAGCTAAAGTTGACCACAGGGGAAAAAGTTTCGTCATATGAGATACTCTTCTCCTGTTTATAACCCTGTGTTACTAGTCGAGATTTAAATCTTAAAATTTTTCCTGCATCATCTCTTTTTACGGAGAATACCCAACTACATCCAGTAGGTGTAGTATTTTCTGGTAAGTCTTCCAAATGCCACACTCCCATGTTCTTTATGATACCAACTTCTTCTTTCATAGCATTTAGCCACTTGTCCTTATATTCTGATTCAATTCCCATTATCTTTATTATCTGTTAAAACTGCATCACCACTGCTTAAAATAAGACCTTCTGTCTTATTTGTTCCTTTAAAATCAAATAAATTAGGATTGATAACAACATTATTTTTATTGCAGTATTTTGCAACATCATTCAGGGATCTTAACCTTTCCTTCTTGCATTCTTCATAATAGAAGTCTGTACGCAATCTATCTTTCCTCTGAACAGCCTTTCTTTCCCAGTTTACTGATCTAAGTTCTGATATAGGGCTAGGAATATCGTCTATAGAGACTTCCGAATCACAAGGTACAATGTGGTATCCGATATCATCAGCATCATCACATCCCACTTCATTATCATTAGAGACAGTCGAAATCCTGTTACTAGGGCCCAGCACTGCTCCACTTAAAGTGTCCTTGTACACAACTTTCTCATTAAAAGAGACATTAATAATTTAAATTATTTTGTTTGTTTCAGGCATCCACAAATCCAGTATCCTTTTGTACGGAATGCGTAACCAACGAGGAAACCTTTTCGGGCTCTGATATCTAGCTTTATTCTATGTTGTCGGAGTATACCTATATATGCTACAGTACCAAAAGGCTTTAAGTGTTTGACTGAGGGTCTGGACCTGAGAATAATTCGTAAGGCGTCTTGTTCAGCTTATTGTGGCAAACTCTATTCCAAGTATATGTAAAATATAGCATGGCTTCAGGCCAAAAACACTTAGGAAGACCAGATTCTTGCAGAACTGCTCTAGCACCACTTGTGACAGTTTAGTTATATCTTTCACTAACACCGTTTTGTTCCGAGGTGAATATATTCGTTAATTTATGAGCGATCCCTTTTTCAGCAAAATAATTTTGCATCTGTCTATTCACAAATTCTGTCCTATTATCTGATCTAAATGCCTTAACCTTTTTATTTAAAATATTTTCAACTCTGGTAATATATATCAAAAACCTCAGATTTCTCAGACATAGGAAATAATGAAACTTTACGTGAATAATCATCAATTATGGTAATAAAATAAATTTCTCGCATTCTTCCTTTGACAGATTGAGGACCCCAAACATCAGCATATAACAGCTCTAACAGAGCCTTGGATCTCACTTCTCTCAAAGACTTAAATGAAACTCTTCAATATTTACTAATTTTACATGGTTCGCAAAAGACTGTCTTATCACTTAAGAGTGGTAAACCAATCACTCCCCCTTTCCAACAGGTATGTGAAATAGTAGATGTACTGATATGTCCAAAACGTCTATGCCATAGTTCAAGAGCTTTGCTATTTTTTAAGTTAGTTGTAAATGAAACATTTTTGTCAGCTTTAACCATACAGGGTGAAACTTGGTAAATACCTTTTTTTAATATGGCCTTAAAAACCGTTTTCTCCCCCTTTTCTGAGACTTTCACTGCACCGTTACCTCGATGATACACAAAACCCTGAATATCTAGTTTTGGACCTGAAATAAGAGTTCTCCATAAGTTTAGAGAGTACATTACATCATTTAATGTATACTTTTGTAAACCAAACAACAATTTAACAGTTCCTTTTCCCACAATAGGAAAGTCAACAGTGTCAATGGCAACTGATATTTTTTCATTGATTAAAGGTACAAAACTAATGAAGAGGTCTCTTTCTTTACTAAAGTGATGTGAAGTTACTGTCTCAAAAACCCAATTCACTCTTTCTTTAGTTTGATTAAATAAACTTGAAATAGAAAAGTTTGACTTACATGGTGAATGTCTATCTTTATTTGTCGAAGTGGTGTTTCTAAATCCAATACCACGTTTATGCTTGTCCTTACACTGGGAGAAACGAGGTTGATTTTGATAAGTGGAATTTGAACTGCGTGACTGGTTCCTTTCTGCCACAAAGTCAGATCTGGGTTCTCTGTACAGACCTTTGTACTCTGAATTGAAACGTCTGGTTTGGCTCCTACATTCTGGACTAGGACATTTAGAATGGCTTCTGTATTTTGGTCTAAAACATCTGGATACTTTCAGTGATTGTACTTTAAGAGGACATGAATTTCTATAATGCCCAGGCTACTGACAACCAAAACAGAGAATTTGTTTCTTCACAGATGTTACTGCACTAGCCTGTGTTACAGAGTCTTTATCGTAACTGAAGACGAACCTCTTCTGCATTCAGGGCTTCAGTATTAGCTTTGTAGTTAAAGTTTTCATCCGGCCAACTAAGAATAACTTGCACTATTCTGTTGAAATGCATAGGAAGATATCTCAGAAGTTGAAAACTATTTTTCGTTAAGAGTATGATCTATAGTTTTCAATCTGTTGTAGACTTTTAGTAATCTTGTTGAAAACACGAGAATACTTTATTCAAGTAACATTTTAGTATCACATAATTCTGAAAATATAGTCATGTGATTTGCTCTGGTATCTGGAAGGAAGTATTTCAACAATGTTTCATAAGCAACTACTGGATCTTCTATTCCATATATTATACGTTGATGATCTTCATCAATATTCAAACATATCAGAGATAAAGCAGTGTTTTTGTTAAATTCTTTAAGACTTTTGAGATATTATCATTCAAATCTTCGAATGAACCAATTTCAGTTTTTAATATCGGTGGAATGGGAGCTTTTTCAGTTCTTTGAACAACCTCCCACACATTTCTCTCCATCAGAATGAACTTTATGTCTGAAGTCCATGTCTCATAGTGTTGGTTGCTTAACTTAGTAATTGCAAAAGTAGCCATGGCAAAAAAAAATTAACAAAATCGCAAAAAAAAAATTTTTTTGAGAAAAAAATTTATAAATTTAATTTCATTAAGTTTATTTTTTTGTAATTGAAAAATTTATATCAATATAGCCCCCCCCCCCATCTTAAATAATCTAATACATTTTAAGATGGGTAAAAATTTGCTTAAAGTACTTTAACGGACTAATTATCCCAAGATAAATTTCAAGATATTTGATACGTAACCTGGGCCCATAACCTTTTTCAGTCTCTACCACTTTTTAAGTATCTGTGGGCAGATGTCATTCTACCAATACCCACCATTTGGCTAATTGCCAAAATAATTACTATGATAAGCAGAGCTGCAAATATTAAATTTTAATGCAGTTAAAGAAATGCTAGCTATTGGTTTAAATACCAATAAAGTATTTCGTACTATTAATAGAACCTTTAATAAATAAGAAAATAATAACATACCAATAAATAAGCTTGCATAAAAATATTAAGTTTAATTTATTGATACTAAACATAAAATAATTACATAACATAAATTAAGTTTAAAATTTGAGAATAGATAAAATTAAGATATTCCAATTAAATAATTCATTATCATTACTAACAAAATAAGTCGCTAAAGTGAAGAGATGGGTACGGAGGGTAAAATGCGCCAAGCAGGCGATAAAGTGGTGCGATAAGTTCGTCAAACTGGTTTAATGGTTCGGATTATGTATGTATGACCTATTTTTTTTTATTGGGTAACGTGATCGCGTGACATGCGCGTTTTGTATGTAACCCTTGAAACTATTTTAGAATAATATTTAATAATTGAGTTTTAATATTCGAATTTTGGAGTTTGTGTGTTGCTAATGATAATTAACTATGGATGAGAATGTTTTGAACTTACGTTTTTTTATTTAGAGCGTGATGGTAGTAAGAAAGTAAGTATATGAATTTTTAAGTTGTGTGTATTGCATGTTAGTGTTAGAATGTGCCGCGTACTGATATTTTTTTTATGTAGGTGCCATTGCTCGGTATATTAAAATTCCAGTTTAAACAAAATGTGAAATTTGTTAACGTTCGAAATTTAGTTTTACTGCCCGGTTGGCACTGCAGTAGGTAGCGCTACACTGATAATTTTTTTAAGGTGGGCGCCATTGCTCGGTATATTTAAAATTCGAGTTTAAACAAAAAGTGAAATTTTTTAACGTTCGAAATATAGTTTTACTGCCCGGTTGGCACTGCAGTAGGTAGCGCTACACTGATGTTTTTTTTAAGGTGGGCGCCATTGCTCGGTATATTTAAAATCAAGTGATAAAAATTTCCTTTCTATTTATTCAAATTTTAAAACTTCTACAGTATTTAATTGTAATGAAATATTAAACTTTTTAATATTTGGAATTCGAAAAAATGCGTGATTTCAAAGCTGAAGTTCGAACGCGATCGTTATTGGTTGAAATTTATCGCGCGTAGTGACGCAATTTAGGTTGGCGACAGAGCTGTAGAGCGCTTGGTGCCAAAATTTGAAATCGCGCCAATCCCGTACCCATCTGGTAACTTTTACCAAATAAGTAAATTATAATACCAATGACAATAACAGTTCTTAGCTAAAACTATCAGACACCAGAGTTTGATATTCTGAATCTGGTGCTTTTAAAATACCTGGGATACGCCCCCTTTGACGAACTGGCATGTGTATACAGTAAGTTAATAAATTGATTATGAATATAGAAATGCCAGATCGGCAAAGTAAAATTTTAAATGTGTTAGTAATAAATGGTATAGTAGTATGCCGGTAAGGCATAGCAGAAAAAATAAAGCTGAAAATAACGCACAAGTATTTTAAATGAATGATAAATATGGTGATAAGAAAAATTAAATAGAACTTCACTAAACTAAAACTTAAAAGCACTGAATATATAAATTTAAGTTTGTACTAGGGTAACAATTACGTCACAACGAGCAATATCTGCTTACTAAATATTGTGTACTTATTGTGTTCGAACTTCAATTTTGGAATCACGTTGTATTTCAAATTCCAAGTATTTCATTATAATTACATACAGAAGAATAATTATAATTCTAATAACTAGAAACAAATTTTTTATTAAAACTCATATTTTAATATACCAGACAGTTTTGCCCACCTAAAAAAAGCTCAGTGTAGCGCTACCTACTACAGTGACAACCAGGGAATAAAGCTAAATTTCTAATGTTAACAAATTGCATTTTGTTTAAATAAAAAATGCAATAACAAACAAACTTTTTATCGAAACACGAATTTTAATATACCGGGCAGCTATGCGCCCACAAAAAACACTTCGTGTAACATTACCTGCTAGAGTGACAACCGGGCAATATAGCTAAATTTCTAACATTAACAAATAGCATTTTTTATTCAAACTCAAATTTTAATTAAATGGGGGTGTGACACCCACCTTCAAAGAATTTCAGAATGGCGCAATCTAACACTAACATGAAAACATGCAATGAAGATCACTTAAGAATGTATTTACTTATGTAAACATACATTTTTATAAAAACTAGAAATTTCCACTCTGAATGAAAGTTTAATAGGAAAAAAACGCACCTTTAACAATCGTTACAACCTGTTGGAGAATAAACTGTTTTTATAGCTTTAAAAAAATCTTCTACGATGTTTTTATGATTTCTTTACCAAACATACTTCACGAGATATCATCAAAGTGACCATGCATATGATTAGTACCCCGCACAGATCTTTTCATGGCCGACCAAACAAAAATTCAAAACAATATTTCAAAAATTATAACTGAAAAAATTCCAAACAAAGTACCTTTCAAAACACTGAAACATTATTTTAAAAATTCCAAACAATATATATCTTTAAAAAATTCCAAATATAATTTTAAAAAAATTAGAAGTCCTATATTGGGAACATTAACGTAACAAATTAAATAAAATTACTCATTAAACATTTCAAGTGTTGCATGCAAAATGAATTTCAAGCATGTCATACTATCACCTTACATCATAAAACAAAAATCATATCATGCAAATGCATTCCGAACTGTTAGGTCAGTTTGGAGCATTTTACCCACTGTACAGCTCTCTACTTAAAGGCTATCCCACCTTATCTAATTCATAACTCTACATGCATTTAAGTGTAATCAATAGTTTCAAGTGAAAATTTTGCAGAATACTTTTGGAAGGAATGATCATGCCTTGAAATTCCTTTATGAAATTGATATATTAGGTCCAATGCTCTTGTGCTTATATGCTTGGAATGATGTTGCTGAATATGTAATATCTAAGTCATTTTGATCTGAGTGAATTTTTTAAATAAACCAAGACAAAAACTTTGTGAAGATAGTTATTCATCTATAAGCTTTAACAAATAAACTTGCTGCTTAACAAAATTTCACTTAAAGACTCTTTGAATCTGGATTCAGATTTAATTTGTTCATAAGAATTATTAGATGATCAAATGATTTTTTATTTTACAAGCTTTCAATTTAATGAAATATATTACAAGTTTCAACATGTTCATAAAAAGAAACATCTACTGCATTATTCAAAATTACAATTGTTTATTTTTAGTTTAAAAGACACTGAATATTCATATTTATAGAACCCTGGTATAGAAAGTAATTCATTTATCAAAATAAAACTAACCTACTATATTATCAAAAACAAACAAGTATAATTTACACATATTAAATAAAATAAACTTTTCACAATATTTAATTTTAAAATTGTTTAGCATAGACATAAGTTTGAGATGCTATATTAGATACAAGATATGAAAATGTGAATAAACAAGTACTTAGCTTTAAAAAAGACACTCATAAGAAAGATTAAATAGTATAAATGCAATTTTTGTCAACCACAGAACTCAAATGAAGTATTGGATTTGATTGTGTAAACACAATATACCAGAGTTGGCCAAACTTCAGCTTACAAGCCAAATGCAGCTCTTTGAAGGATTATTTGTGCCACTGGATATATATACCCGAGTTCCCTTTTCATTTTTGTGATATTATATTTTAAAAAATTATTGTCACTTTTGTAATAAAAATAATTGTCATTTGTAAGTGTTTTAAAATGTTTTTTAAATTACTGACAGCAAATATGAAAGACTAAGTGCAACATTGTAAAAAATTTCATTTCCATCCAAGTTAAAAATGATAAGACTCATCAAAAACTGCTTGAACAATCATTAATAGTACTGTAATCCTTCATAATCGAATGACTCCAGATCGATTTTGAATTTTTAAACTTTCATTGCAACAAACAGTTGACATTGTGCTCTGGAGGAAACAATTTGTATCACTCTTGCTACAGATATAATTTGTAATCAGGAATTTTTTGTAAATTAACTATAATTTGTTTCATAGTATATAATACGTGTTATTGTTTTAATAACATAAAGCTTGCATTTTCAAAATTTCTTAATTTAGAGTTATTTTTAAAATATGATTATAGAGAAGGAAAATCTACGAGATTAACATAATTTAAGGTGAGTTTTCCATTTCCAATATAATTATGACCAAAAAATGCCTCTTGAGAACTAGAGATGCAAGAAGATCAAGGACTATAATTAAAATATAAGTAGTCGCCAATTATAGAATTTTTGAAATTTGTACCAGATTTGAAGTATCCTGAAATAAAAAATGCTGCATGTCAAATTATTTCAAAATTCGGAAAAACAAACTTATGTGAATTATATCATTCCACTTTAAAATTCATCAAATCCAAACACCAATTAGTATTAACTGACCATCATCTCAAAGAATTACTCAGAAGTACTGTCACCAATTATTCACCAAATTTTAAGAATTATCAAAAGAAGTAAAATAAATGTGTTTAATTTTTAATATTTAAATTCAAAAGACATATTTTGAATTTTTATATGTTTTCAATAAATATGATTTTTGTAAAAGTAAAAATTTTAATACCTTTTTTGCATACCTTTTAAATATGCATTTAATAGCGAGTTGTGAAAAATTTCAAATTTTGAAAAATGGATCAGACTATTAGGAAACTTGGCCATCCCTGCAATATACCAATTATCCTCATCAATTACAAATAGAGGACATTTTTTTAGCGTAAGATATTAATTTATTATGTGTAGAGAAGGAAATTGCAGTATTTTATGATTTTCAAAAATGATCAGAATTTCAATGTTGATTAAGATTTGTTTTTCTTAAAATCAAAAAATTATCTTAGTTTATATATCGCATAATAATTTTCCTACAAAAAATCACGCATTTAAATTGTTCTGTGGATATGCATAAATGTCATTTTCTGATGCAAATAAAAACTTCTCCATGTAAAAAAAAAAAAATTAAAACTTATTCTTTTTAATTATAATAAATTAATATTAGAATAGAAAATTTCCCCAAAAAAGTTAAAAATTCTTTTACCTCAATATTTGTAGCTTACCTTAACAAAATATACTTACACATTTCAGTAGACATGAATTTTCTCGAAGAGCTCCTAAACATCCACCAAAACTTATGATGAAAACAATTCCTCCAAAAACCATAATTACAATTGAAACATGGACAAAAATTTCAAAGGCACTATTTACTTTTGGAAGACCTTTATAATTATACTCCTCTAAGAAAGACCACCCTCCAATAGCAACAACTGCTCCTCCAACAAACTATTAAGAAATATAGAAAATATTATTTCAATTACTTTTATATATAAGGATATGCATTTCAAAGTTTTAGAAACTATTATGTTGGAAGAAGAAAAGTAACTTTTTTAGATATTTTAATGAGAATGTAATAAGGAAAAACATTTTTTCCCTAATGATCATAAAAATCCTTATTAATAAATACAATTTAGACAGTTATTTTTCTCACAAAATCACTAATTGTGTGAAAATAAGATTCATTTTAATTATAGATTCCCAACAGAGTTTACATGTTGGGAATCTCCAATTAAATGTATGAGAATATGGGGTCCAGGGAAGTTTAATATAGTCTACAATATTCCAGAGATTTTGTAGGGTTTGGCCATAAGTTTATCAAATAATATAAAAATAAAATATTAATCAGATGTACTAAGTTTTTTTAAAATTTTTTTTATTCATATTACGATAATAATTACATATTATATGTTATAGAGGGAGATATGAGGGTGGGAATTATGAAGAAAAACATTCTCTTAAAAATGATAAAAGAAATTAGAAACCCATGGCTAAAATAATCAAATACCAGAAGTCACTTCGATTACTTAATATTTCGACTAATTATGAAAATAGATTTAATTATAATTCCAATATATATGTATTAGCAGATCATAAATAATAATCGTATTCACATAATAATTAAAATTAGAATCATAAATGACGGATTTTGATTATAAAGTAGTTTGAAATGAGTTGGAATATACAGGTCATGATTGCATTTATATCAATGGACAATATACCTTTCAAATAAGATTCACAAAAAAGAAGCAATTTATCAAGATTTTACGTAAAAGACGAATTTTTATTATAAACTAAAATTTCCTTTACGGTAAAAAATAATGTCAAATTCACGATATTTTCACCATTTAAGAATAAAAACACACAAATTACAGGAAGTACCATATCTAGAAAAAAATTTTGAAGTACAAATTTCAGAATCATGAACTGCAATAGAATAAAGAACAATTTGCCCTATATACATACCCAAAACACTAGATTAAAAAAAAAGAGTGAATATTTTGTATATGAGCTAATATAATCTTCTGAATAACGAATCATATTTAACATGCTCAGTTGCAATAATCCAAATTTTGAGAAACAAGGTTAGGTTAGGTTACGACAAAAAACTGTTTTGGAGCTTTATGCTCATAGGCTTATAGCTCGCATTGAGTAAGATTGAGTTTTTATTTGAAATCTAAACAAAAATTGATGAATTGATGATTTTGAAAAAAAGACAATAAAAAAGAAAAGATAAGTACGGTGTATGATTGACAAATGAAGGGGAAATAAGGCCGCTTGGAAATACAAACACAAGAAAGAAAAATTAGAATCTATTAATTTGTTTCAAAAAAGAAATTGTTGCGTCAATTTTCTCTTTAGGACTCGTTGACAAATCTAAAATCCAAGAGAAAGAAAGAGCTCCAGTTCCAAGTTTTTCTCTTAAGGAATTTCTTGCTTGATCATATCGAGGACACGATAACATTATGTGATCAATGGTTTCTCTTTCTCCACAAGAGCATTTATCCGTTGAAGAAAGTTTAAATTTGTGTAATTTAGCATTTGTCGGAAAAGATCTAGTTCTAACTCTAGCTAGCCACACTTCTTCAAGGCGAGAGTTAATATAATTGCGGTGAATTTTCGTGATAGAAGACATGTGCGAAAAGTTAGAGGCATATTTACTATTATTCCATTCGTTTTTATTATAATTGATAAAAATGTTTCTTATATTATGGATAAGGTCTTCAGGTGAAATTGAGTGCAGAATATAACTTTTATTAATGGCCGATTTTGCAAGAGTATCTACTTTTTCGTTCCCTGCAATTCCGGAATGACCAGGAATCCAAACTAATTGAATAGATTTGCAAATCTTAGTTGCATTTCCTAAAGCTGATCCGATGTGTTGAATGATGGTTGGGGAAGAAGTTGATAGAGTTTCCAAACTTTTTAGACAGGATAAGGAGTCTGATAATATGATATAGTTGGAGGGAGAAATACAGAATTTAGTCACCGCCAGATATAAAGCCAAAAGCCTCAGCTGTAAAGATGGAATTAGAGTTATTGATTTGCCCGGAAACAAAGGAGTTATTACTGCTGTCATAAACAGCGATTCCAAGTTTATTTTCTATTTTAGATGCATCAGTAAATAATAATATGTGATTGGACCATTCAGAAGTTCTATGCATTTCAAAGAGGTCATTGATAGTATTTGTTGGAAGATTTTTAGTCTGAAAAGTATATTTTATAAGAAATATTTTAAAATTATTATTAACAGAAGTAGGTTTTGCAGGAACTCTTAAAATATGTGATTCTTGAATTCCATTTTCTTCAAGCCATTTTTTCACTCGCAAAGATAGAGGAAGAGCACCCGAGATATGGCTGCATGGCATTGATTCCCACAAACTACCACATGGAGATCTAGTAGAAAGTGCAAGATTTCTAATGTACATCCTTGTAGAGAGAAAGTTCTGTCTTACAGTAAGAGGTAAGACCCCTGATTCTTTCAGAAGAAGTGGAATTGGTGTCCAGCGAGGTAGACCTGTAGCAATTCTAAGAACTGAGTGATATATTGGATCCAAGATTTTTCGGTCTGATAAGCTCGCAGATGTAAATACATGACATCCATAATCGAGGCTACTTGTAATGAAGGACTGAACAATTTGAAGTAAGTGATTAGTTTTTGCTCCCCATCTGTTACCTGCAATTGCTTTTAAAACATTAATTTTCTTCTGGATAGATTTTTTTTTCATTTGGAAATTATACTTGAAGGTTAAGTTATTAGTAAAATAGAGGCCCAGAATTTTTATGTGCTTAGACCAAGAAATAGGTAATTGGTTGATAGTTAGTTCAAAATTTACAGGATATTTTTTGCGAGAGAAATCAATGACTGAACATTTTGAGGAATCAATTTTTAGTTTCCATTCATCACACCATTGTTCAAGTTTTATGATTGCAGTCTGCATTTTTTGCTGTAGAATTTCTAGTGATGTATGAGCAGCCAAAAGGATTATGTCATCAGCATAAATAAAACACTTTATGTTAGGAGAGAGAACTTCGTAAATATCTGACATATAAATCATAAAAAGAAAGGGAGAAAGAACACTGCCTTGAGGAACACCTCTATTAGAGAAAGTGGGTTGAGATAAAGTTCCGCGCCATTTCACTTTAAAACTTCTATCCGATAAAGAATCCAATATCCAATGAGAAGCATTTCCTCTGATATCAAATTGGAGGAGCTTATAAATAAGACCGTCTGGCCACACTGAATCATAAGCTTGAGATATGTCTACAGTTGCGCATATGATATATTTTCTCTGTGAGCGTAAAGCAATAATATGATGATGAAACATAGAAAGAACACTATCGCAACCTCTATGAGGCATAAATCCATGATGATTTTGATGAAAATATTTAGAAAGGGAGATGTGATTTATTAGACGATTTAATATCATTCGTTCCATGACCTTACATAGAACGCTTGTAAGAGATATTGGGCGATAAGAATTCACTGAAGTAGTATCTTTCCCAGGTTTTATTATAGGAATTATGATGGATTTTTTCCAAGACGGGGGAACAATACCGCTTAACCAAGAGTTATTTATGAGTGACAAAAGGGATCGTAAAGCTATATTTGATAGACCCTTCAAAATTTTTGCAGATATTAAATCAGGACCAGCTGAAGTATTTTTGCATTTAGAAATCGCCAATTGGAGTTCTGAGAGCGAGAATGCAGAGTTATATTCTAAATCAAAGTTTGAACTTAAATCAAGAGGTAATACTTCAGTTGCCGATTGACGAGAATAAAATTTGGCAAATAAGTTAGCCTGAAAAACAGGGTCCGAAATAATTGAAGTTTCGCTAGAAATTAGTAGATGATGAGTTGGTGAGTCAGTAGATCTATTTTTAAGCTTTTTAAGAATAGAATAAATGTCCTTAGATATTCCAGCGTTTGTTATAGTTTTATCCCAGAAATTTCTGGAAAGGGTTAGAAGAAGCTGATGAAGTTTTGCAGAAATTCGTTTGTACTGTATCCACAGAGTCTGATTAAGAGAACTTTTTGCTTTCCTCCAAAGTTTTCTTTTTTTCCCAAAAGATAACAACATTCCGATGTCCACCACGGAGGATATGACTTTAACGGAAAGATTTGTTTTTTCCTGAATTTATCAAGATGGTTTTTGCATAAAATTTGGAATTGATCTACAGAAACTAGTCCGTTATTAGCAATTTCAGTGTTCATTGAATTGAAGAAGCCAGACCATAAAATTCTATTGCGGGAAGTACCTTTCGAATAATCGTTATTGTAGATTTTAACACTTGTTTGGACAGGGACATGATCACTACCATAACTATCTGAACTGACTGAGAAAGTACAAAAAGGAAAAATATCAGGAGATACAAAATTATAATCGATAAGGGATGGTCTATGTTGGAGTCCGAAGTGAGTAGGCTGAGAGGTATTTAAAAGACAGATGTTGCTATCCAGTATCCAATCGAGGAATTCTGAAGAATCGGGAGAGTTTGAATAACTACCAAGCGCCGAACTTCGTATATTAAAGTCTCCAATTATTATGAAGGAAGGATAAATATTAGATAAGATGCTATGGAACAAAGAACTTGAAAATTTACCGTGTGGAACGTATACATTTACTAAAGTAAGAGATGATTTGGATATAGTAATTTTTATAGCTAAAATTTCTGTATCGTTATCTTCTGAGCTGGATATATTTAAAACTTGCACAGGTAGAGATTTATCAACAGCAAAAAGAAGTCCTCCACCACGGCCATCTTGCCTATCTAATCTAATTATTGTTTTATTACAAATTTGAAATAAGTCGGAATTTTTAAGAAACGTTTCTTGAATTGCTAGGACATCGGAAGATTGAAAGTACGGAAGTTTTACATACGGGCGCTTAGATAGAACGCTTCTTGCATTCCAAGAAATTAAATTGAACATTAAATATAAACGAAAAACCTGAACAGTTATTGAAAATCAAAAAAAGGTGCGCTCGTAGTAAAAGAATATTAAAAACATTTATGAATGTTTTTTACGACTTCTTCCTGGTTCAATTATTTCTTTAATGTTAGGTTCTGCATGTTTAATATTTGGTT
Organism: Latrodectus hesperus; assembly: GCA_037975125.1. Taxonomy (NCBI): domain Eukaryota; kingdom Metazoa; phylum Arthropoda; class Arachnida; order Araneae; family Theridiidae; genus Latrodectus; species Latrodectus hesperus. Next base: position 86,900,263 of record CM075854.1, on the reverse strand, counting down.
GAGGAGATTTCATAATAGGTTGTTCGGGAGATATTATTTGCTGATTCACAGAATTTTTTGGACTTTTCTTTCTTGACTGGATAGATCTTGCACGACTCTTTCTTGGAGGAGATCCAGAAACTGATCTAGCTGGATTCGAACATGATCGCATACATTCTGTCATAAATGAGAAAAATTGTTGAATCATTTGATCTTGTCTAGCCTGTATCGCAAGTAATTTTGCTTCAAAAATAGAAGCCATTTCAGTCACTGCTTTTTTAACAATATCAGTTATTTCATTTTTATTCGGCACGAAAGGAATATGACTTTTGGTTACACTGGAGTAACTGGCCTTTAAAGATTTATTATAACGCCTTCTCGCTTCAATAAATGGAAGGTGGTTCAAGTTTTTAAATTGTAAGAATTTTTTTCTTCAAGCCTCGTAGGGCAGGAAATGTCATTAGCTGCATGATTTCCCTGACAGTTTATACATTTAGGTGTTTCATTGGTACAGGGAGAGTCTTTATGGAATGTTCCACAGTTTTTACATAGGGAGACTTCTTGTGTACATTTTTTCGTAGGGTGAGTGAATTTATAGCATTTTCCACATTGACGAACGTTGTCAATAAAAGGAGAAATTGGAATGATGGAATAGAATAAATTGATAGTTTGAGGTAAATGATGTCCAATGACACTCACTAAAATATTTTCGCTCAATTCTTCAGAATTCTTTTTTGTAAATCTTAGTAAGCTTAATATCGTTAAGCCATTTTGCGCAATTTCTTCAGCAACAAGATATAAAGGTAAATCTACATTTATTTCTTTTATAAGAAATCTTGTAGAAATGTATTCAGGTTGAAAACTGGAGTTAACAGGAACTCCAAGAATATTGTTTATCTTGCTTATTTCAACAGCAGCATCTGGGCAATTAGTTTCGAATAGAAGCTTACCTTGACGGGTGTGTTGAATTTGTATTATTTTCTTGTGATTCTTTACAAGTTGAATTATTTCTTGCTTTAAATTATAAGGTTTCTTTGGAATAGATGCAGTACCATCAGTGGGAGACAGGAAAATGAAGAACTTAGTTATACCATTTTCCGCAGCTAACTGGATTAGTTGTGGAATAGAATCTTCGAAAGTCAATAATCTTGAAGTATTTATTTTTGGAATGCGTGAATCGCAAACCGTGTAAATCATTTCAGTCTCAGCTTCAATCATTTTTAATCCATAATAAAGAAATAAAATTAACAAATTAAGAATTTAAATAGTAAAAATAAAAGAACAAAAATACACAATCTTAGTCAATCAAATAATAAGCCAAAGTCAGACGATAATTTCAACTCGAAACTCCAACTCAAAACTCCGACGTTCTCAAAAAGACCACTTTGAGAAACAAGTTTACAAAACAAACTACTATGTTTAGATTTTGAAATGCCGGATTTCCGGTTAGAGGAAGTTTTGTTTTTGTGTCCCGTTTAACTGTGTGTATATGCCACCACAAACCTTCACAAGTAACAGTATTTAAAGTTTCTGAAATCCATTCACATTTATTATTATTATTATCATTACTTAGATAACTTTCTTAAATTCTATAAGTTAATTCTTATTGTTGCAGTAATTTGTATTATTAGAAGGAAATTCCACAACTGCAATAATAAATTGCCAAGTATGATCACAATTTCAATAGCAATTAAGATCTATGCTTTTTCATTGAAATCTCCGAGTCTATATCTCTTCCAATACGACCAAACAAAGTGAGCGGTAGTTTAAGCTAATTCTTAATTATTACAATGTTAAAATCCAGGGAAATTTTTTTGAGCTTTTATATCAGGTAATAATTTTCGTATGAAAGATTGCTCTTTTAAGTTGTCCGGTGTGTAAAAATATATTTGTTATTTGCTAGTGTAAATATAGTAAAAGGTGTATAGTAAAATATGTTTTTTTTAAATATGTTAGCTTAGTTAACTCTTGATTATCAGCGGGCGCTCCGTGGCTGAGTGGTCTAAAGCATCACCGCTAATCGCTTGAGAGCGTAGGAGTGTGGGTTCGATTCCCACCGTGGCCCTGGGTGTTTTCTTCATTATTCTTCTGTGGTTGTACATCTGTCATTGTGCTATTTGTCCTATTATCGACGAAGACTTACAAGCGGATCTCAAGAATCAAGCATACAAGTCTGAATATATGTAATGTAATAAAATAAAAATAATAATGATTATCAGCGAAATTCAGTGGCACGATTAAACATGGATAAATGGATTCTAGAGATAAACCTCAAGATTATGGAAAAAAAGGAAGCAAATCAAAACAAATATGCATTTGAACAATTTATACACACTAAATATGATATTAGCATACTTATTAATTGAAGAATAATAAAATTATTTACTTCATACAAATTTATAGATTTATTTCTTTAGAAAATCATTCAAAAATTTGTTTCGTTGCACAAAAACACATATATTGAATTAAGATTTATTTTCTTTAAATTAATCATTGCGGATAGTTGCGAATTTACTGCATTTAAGAAAAAGATATCTGTTTCTCAACAATAATATCAATATATATTATTTTAAAAAAACATAAGTAAAAAAAGAACACAAAATTATTTTCCCAAATTCCTATATTTTAATCATCCTTACAATTACATTGGGACCCTAAAATTGAAGGATGTTGGACAGATTCCTCGGTTGCCCACCTAATAAACAATTCTTACCTGAGTATCACCGAGCTATAAGTAGAAGCAAGAGTAAATGTTTCGTAATTTTTAACATGCCAGCTAATGAATCACTGTTGCATATCACAGAATGGTACAGAATTTGAACATGACGGCCAAAATTAGCTCTGAAGATTGTTGTTGATTAATGGTAATGAGATGAAATTCAACACGATTTTATTATACCATTGTGAATTTATTTTTAAATATACATAAAATAGGGAATTCATGTTTGACATAGACACTAAACCCAAGTAGCAAAATAGCTTGGCCAAATATTGGCAATCTCGCCAAAGATAACCCCAATAAGGGACCAATGATGGGCGTCAAGTTTTCCCCGTTATACAGCATGTCAAGATAAACCCAAGAATGGACCTATAATGGGTGCCATGTTTTCCCCAGTATTGAGCATGGCAAGTAAGCCAAGGTTGGTCCTATCATGAGGGCCAAGGTTTTCCCAATATAGAGTATGCCAAGATAAGCCAAGGTTGCTCCTATCATGGGGGCTAAGTTTTCCTCAGTCTGCCATGATAAGCCATTATTGGTCCTAGAAAGGTAGCCAAGTTACCAACCATTTTGGGCATGCCAAGATTTTGCCAAAATATATCATATGTCCACGATAATTATTATGTCCCCGATGTAATTAACTCCAATATGACTGCCTATTTTTCTATGTTGTTTAGTTGCATTTTTGTTTATCAAAAATTTCTTACTAATTGAGATTAATGTTCTTGGATTTTAATCGTTTAGAAATTTCGATAATTGAAGTTTAATCGCAACCGTTTTCACAACTTCAATTAGTTTATCAAGAAGTTTTCAATAAGTCGCCGTGTAGGTGAGTATGATTTTTCTTACATTTGTAATATCAAATTTTGGTTAACATGAAAATTTTTAATCTATTTGAACTTACAATTATAATCAAAATGAAAATATTTCATATTTTTATGTTTAGGTACATTATATTTTATTTCTTACTTGCAATTGTTTTGTATATTATTAACCATGAAACTACCCCGAACCCCAAAATCCGATGTTATTATTATTCATTTGATATCTACATTTATTTATTCACATATAAATTTGCAATCAATGTATTTACTGAATATTATTCCAAAAGAACTACTGTTTTGATTTATTTGTCTTCATAGCACTTTGGAGATGCCCCTGGAATCCATTGTTTTATTTTATGTGATGTAATATAACTCTATTGCGTTTTATAATATCATAATATTAGTGTTTTCCATCTAATTTATTCATATACTGATGTAAATTTATATTTTACATTTGACATAAAAAGCCTATTTGAAAAAGCTGCTAATATTTGTAAGTTTGTTTTTTGTAACATTTGTATTAAAATTTGGTTACCATGAAAATTATTTTTTAAAATTTGTCTAATTTAAGAATCTTACTCAATATCCATAAATTTTATTTGGCTTAACAACACTATTCCTTGGAATTTATTTTTTCCATTATTTTCATTGCTTTTATGTATGGGGAGTATTTCATATTTTTATACTATGTTTTTAACATCTTTAAGGTTCTTCCAGACCGAGGGGAGAACTTCCGTTGTCTTGTCGCCCCATCTGGCGTTAGTTCTCAAAACTTGTAAAGGGCAATATTGAAAACAATATTATTGGTTGAAATTGCTTATCAATCAGTCCTTCGAAATTAGCAAGTCTGCCAGATTTGGTACGTTATATTGTGAAAATTAAAGAACTAATGCCATAAAAACAGCCAAAAGGAGAGTTTTAAATTTGCTCTTAACAGCTGTTTACATCAAATTACCTTCAGAGTTCTAAGAATAGGGTTGCGGGAAAATGGGTCAGTTCAAATGCTTTTGACTAATTGTAATTTGGCTAATTGTAGTATGCACGATCTATCGTCCTGATAACATCTTAAACTAAAGCCAATAAACGAAAAAAAATCCATCAGAAGGTTATAAAACATAAACGATATTTAATTTAACACTATATACAAATGTGATACATATAGGGCGCGAGAGTGACGACAGCTTCGGTCGGAGTTCACAGTCCGACTGACAGTTCGTTCTTTTTTCCCTGAATCACTGGTGCGGTACTGCCATCTGGTGTCTATGTTGGATTTGACATCTCTTGCTGCTATCTGGTGGAATATACTGGATTTAATGTTGTATGTGCGATCGCCACATGCTCAACGAACTGATACTGGAATTACCTGTTGCCGTCTTAGGGACAATTAGCTGCCAGTGATTCTAAAGAAAAGATTATTTAATTTAAATTTTAGAGTTCGGCTTTTATTATTTGCACTAAAGAAAATATGAAGACAAATTGCAAATGTTGAGTGATTTTACAGTTACTAATTAAAAGGTCAAAAATGATTCTCAGTATTCTAATCAAACCTAAAATATATGAATGATTAAAAATATATTTATAAGTGCCTTGGTTCAATTTGATTTTATGAGACTTGATTCATTGACTTAAGATACTTTTGAATCTGAATGCAACAAATAATTAAAAACTATTATTTTCAAAAATAACTTGATATAAAAATATAAAAAATTTTTCTAACACACACAAACACACACACACACATATACACACATGTGTATATATATATATATATATATGTATATATATATATATATATGTATATATATATATATATATATATATATATAATCGTAATTTTCATAAAAATATTGTAAATGTAATTATATATATGATAATCATTACATCCATTTTTATATAATTAGAGCTTGAAAGGGACTTATCTCTCATCCTTCTTTCATCTCACAAGTTCCTACTTTCTAACTTTATTCCCCTATATCAATAAAATTAACTAAGTTATAATTAGAAGTACACGTTTATTAAAAAATTAATAATCTGGTGTAAAATGATTTGTGAATTACATTCAATTTTTGAAAGTTTTAAAACTCTTCAGTTATTTTATTAGATTTTTCCCCCTGGTTTGATAAAAACAAAATTAGATTAGCACTAAATTTGCATTATAAAAACACACAGGTAAATTAGATTAAAATAAGTTTAGTAAAAAATTATGAGAAATATAAATTTGGTTTATTTGTCAATAAATAATCAAATGCAAATGCAACTTATAGCATACGAGAAAAATGTAATACAATTTCATGAGGATATGGGAAATTCAGTTAATAACGTGAAGTACATATGAGGTAAATAGTAATTAAAATAAATCTGCTAATAAAGTATAGAAATGCTTAAGGAATTCACATTTCGTGAAGAAAAAATATAAACTATATACATACACACAAAAACTATATATATAAACACACACATACATATATATAATTAAACTTTTAATTTTTTGGATTTTAACAATTTTTCAGCTTTTTTTTGCCTCTTTTTTGTTTGCTCATCAGTTATATAACTCGAATTTCTTATGTCCATTGATCTAGGATAACGTGGTTCGATTAGTTCTTGCAAAAGACAATCAAAATAAAAATCATTTAATTTAGTTTTAATTTGTGTCTCCCAAAATATATCATCTCTAACAATTTGTTCAGTTTTAATTCCTTTTGGGGACCAAATGGCAAACGAACAAAAGTTTCGTTCACTAATATGTAATTGTCCTTTGATTTGATAATAAAATTTATGATTTTAATTTATACCCGTTATTTATTTTGTTTTTCTGTCTTTTTGCCTGAAATTGAATGCGGATTTCTTTATAAATTCATTGGGATGGATATCGCGTCATGTATTTGGGCATTTTATTTCAACAATACCCTCTTTGCCAATTATTCCATCTGGCTTGGCAGCTAAATGAGGCAAATTTTATTGATGAATATCCCACATGGCTAAACTTTAAGTCAAATTTCTTTTTCTAGTTCGAGAATGGTAGTTTTTTCATGAATATAATCCCGTACAAAATTGCTTCATTTTTTTACGCTAGAGTATAATATTATTTTTACGTTAGAGTAAAACATTGTTTTTACAAATGTTTTTACGTTAGAGTATAATATTGTTTTTACTATTTTTACCACGAAGCAAACTTAAATATAATTTCTTTCTCTACTTCAGAGGAATCAATTAATTTAATTTAACCCAGTAAGTTAATATAAAACACAAATCTCATGCATTTCAATTGATAATTTATTTCTTTTGTATAATTTATGTCACATATTGGCCCTTTATTATTTTTAAAGTTGAGTTCTTTTCATCAGCAAATTATTTTTGATGAATATGTACACTGAAAAAAGTAAGTGCCTATTTATAAGAATAATGAAATCTAAAATAGTTACATAAAAACAACAATAATTGCATTCCAGCTGGTAATTTATCTATTTTCTCGTTTGTATATCATGTATTTGCCTTTTGTAGATAAATAAAATATTTTTACTGAGCCCTATCAGCAAATATGAGCATTCCATAAAGTAGTAATGTGTAGAAATTTCCTTATAAAATAGCAAATAAAGAAATAAAATTTTCCTATTCCAATAGTTCCCGCAACTGCTGCCGTATTCACTGGAATTAATTTTGATTCAGTTGAGTTTTCTGTCTAAATTGTGGACGTGAAATTGCATAAATTGCATTTAAATTTCAGTTCAGATCTAAAACCTTTCCTTTCTTCTGCAATTAAAATCATGTCTTTAAAAGAGCATCCAAAATTCCGTGATCTGATAATTTTTGCAATTCCTTTAGGAAGAATGATACATCAATTATACGTCTGCCGGTGATAAGAAGCTCTTCATTTGAAACAGTGTTAGAAGATGAACTTGCACTGAATAAATGTAAAACTAAATTAATACTAAAAAGATTTTATTAAAACATTATTAAAAAAGATTTTAGATAGCTTTTTTAAAAATAACTTACCTTGATTTGTGCTGAAACTGACTTATATATTTCATTCGATTTCCTTTTAGTGGAAAGATAAAGTTTTCTTTTCGGATTATAATCCCTTTTTTTTCATGTTTAAAATAGACTAAAAATTGAATCAAATTTTACAGAGTTTAATTAATGAGAAGAAGATCCAAATACATTTAAAATGGTAAAAGTGTTGAAATGTATTCACGAGAAATTTGAATTTTTGGAAAACAGCATTCAACATCAATTGAGAAATGCGTCTAAATGAATAATATGTTCAACAAAATCTTGCGGTTGAATAGTTTAGAATGGCTGTATTAGAAAACTGCTTGGAGATGATATTGTACTACGTATCGTATCTTAGTGGCAACAAGGTGATTTATGATTTAATTATTGTTGTAGCCGTAGCAGAAAGAAAGTCGTTCAGTCACTCTATTTCTAGACGAGTCACTCAAATGACAATGAACACATCTAATTGATTCTCAATTTCCTTCCTGATATTCTTTAACATCTGTTAATAATTTTTCCCGTTACTCTTATTTGCTCCAAAGCTATTACTTTGATACAGCATATCTACTAGAAGAAAGGTAGTAATTATATATTCCCCGTTTTTAATTTTTGGAACGTACAATCAAAATGAATGAAACAAAATTAAAAATTATCAAAATCAAAAATTAACTTCATAGAACATAGTAAAAGTTTCCATGCCTAAGTTTTCACGGGAAAAAGTTATCGGGCTTGTTTATCATGTCCAATATAATAATTTCAAACTCAAGCATTTCTTCTTGAACATCAATACTATAACTTCACTTACATATTTTAAATCGTCTTAAGTACTACATGATATTTACTCATTCTTTTGACATTTTATTACTTTTATTCCTTTTTTGTCAAAAGTAATGTCATTTGCGTTACGCAGGAGGATATTCTTCTCAAATTAATTTCGTAGGCATAAAATGATTCCCCTAAGAGCATTTTAAGCCTTTCATCTGTATTGTAGTGTGTTCTAATGTATTGTTATCATTAATTTTGCTATGAAGTGCCCTTATGTTTTTCCGCTGAACTTTTACTGCAAACCCAAATTTTTTTCAAAGATATATATAATTTTTCAAATTTAAAATTTGTTTAATTTCTTATCAGACGCAATATTTTAGTATGATAGTATCGTATGCTTATTGATCATACCTTATAGTGCATAGTATTTTTTGTTTTCTTCCATGAAATAAGTTGAAAGTAAAATTAAATGTCTAAATGTTTGTAGAGGTAAAAACTCATTAATCTATATATATTAATCGATCTATATAGGTATATATATATATATATATATATATATATATATATATATATATATATATATATATATATATATATATATATATATATAGTTAATAGTATATTTTATAAAATACAATGAATACAATGAAAAATGCCAAATGGAGAATAGTACATTGAAAATATTAAATGAAAAACAATAAATTGAAAATACCAAATGGAAAGAATTACATTGAAAATACTTGGAAGAGATTTCAAAGAAAATATCAAAGAAAGATAGATAAAAATGGAATAAAGTACCAATATGGCCAGGTCATTGTCAGGGGGTGTTGACCACATTGGCACAAATTATGGCTTTTCTACAATTGCCCAAGACATAGTCTTTAAGAAGCCAGTACACCTCAAAGCCATACCAGAAATTCAAACCAAAGTATCAAGCCAGAATAAAAGAAGGTAGGTAGGTTATGGCGGACACTTTTGGAGCTTTATGCTAGGATGCTTGTAGCTCTCATTGAAGAAGGTATTTGGAGAGGATTTACGTAGTCAATCGACTAACCTTATTTAAGTAAAGTAATTGAAGTCGGTGATCACTAACAGAAAAAGTCTTGATATGAGAAGAAAAATTCGGATTTGTAAATTCATATTAGAAAATAGTTCAAGGATTTTGAGTTGTAACTTTCTTTTTCGTTAAAATTAGAATCTGTTAGACTGGCGTAAAAATTCACAGCATGCAAGAATTTTAATTTCCGGATTTGTAGATAGTTCAAATATCCAAGAGAATGATAACGCTCCTATTCCTAATTTTTCCCGTAGTTGATTCCTCTGTTGTTCGTACAAAGGACAATCTAGTAGAATATGATCTATAGTTTCAGGTTCACCGCACTGACAGCGGTCTGTATGCCAGAGATTAAACCTAAATAGAATAGAATTGGTAGGAAAGGATCTTGTTCTTATTCTGGTCAGCCATACGTCTTCTAGTCGCGATTTCGTTAACAGTCTATGTTTTTTGCGAATAGATGTGAGATGAGTGAATGCTTCAGCATATTTGCTATTTTTCCATTGATTGTAACTTTCATTAAAGTAAAATTTCTTGATGTGTTGTTTCAGATCTTCAGGAGAAATAGATCGAATAGCATATTGACTCCCTGTTGCTGCTTTCGCCAATGAGTCGGCAATTTCATTACCTGCAATCCCTGAATGTCCTGGAACCCAAACTAACTGTATTGACAAGCACTTTTGAGTAGATTGAATCATTTGGGATCGAAGAAGTTGAATGATAGTTGGTGATGTCCTGGAACAATCTGAAAGAGCAGAGATGCAAGAAAGTGAATCTGTGAAAATGACATATTTTTTGGGTTCAGTGCAAATTTTAGAGACTGCAATAAGTAGTGCCATAGCCTCTGCCGAGAAGATGGAGTTTATGGAATTAATTTTCCCTGTTATTGATAGACTAGTTGTAAAATTGACTATTGCAATACCCACATTTGATCCCTGCTTGGAAGCATCTGTAAATATCAACGTATTTGTCTGCCATGATGACTCACAAACTTGGTGAAATAGCTTACTAATTATATCTTTTGGCAATGATTTAGTCTGAAAAGGGAGACTCGAGGAATAAATTGAGATTTTTTTTGACATTTCTGGCCAGTCTATTGGGACTTTTAATATGCACGAGGTATTTATTCCTTGTTGCTCGAGCCACAATTTGGCTTTAATGGCTAGAGGATGATTACGATTAACTCGATTATAAGTTAGCTTTTCCCAAGCTAAGGCACAGGGGGATAATGATGACTTGCTTAAATTTCGAATGTAAAAGTTTAAGGAGAGCATTTCATGTCTAGAGTGAAGAGAAGTTTCTCCTGCTTCTTGTAGAACTATAGGTATGGGGGTCCACTTAGGAAGACCTGTGGCAATTCTTAGGGCAGTGTGATATATAGTTTCAAGGATTTTGCGATCTGTTGTGCATGCTGAACTAAATATATGACAGCCATAATCCAGACTGGAGACAATAAATGATTTTACGATTTGTAGAAGATGAGCAGTACGAGCACCCCATCTATTGCCTGCGATACCTTTTAAAGCATTCAACTTTTTTGATATAGCTTTTCTCTTTTCCTGAAAATGATGACGGAAAGATAAATTGTGTGAAAAATGTAATCCCAAAATTCGAACATTTTTACTCCAGGAAATAGGATGATTGTTGATGAACAAGTTGAAATTAGGTTGTTGTCGTTTTGAAGAAAAGTTAATCATAGAACATTTTTGTGGGTCTATCGATAAATTCCATTCCTGACACCAATTTTGTAATATTCCAAGTGCAGATGTTAGTTTCTGCTGAAGTTTTCCCAAATTAACAGATTCATATAGTAGAAATATATCATCAGCGTACATGAAGCATTTGATTTCAGAGGGAAGGATATCGTAGAGGTCTGCCATAAACACTGAGAACAGGAAAGGTGATAACACGCTCCCTTGTGGAACTCCCCTATATGATGTGGCTGGTGAAGATAGCTTATTTCTCCACTTTACTTGAAAATAGCGAGTTGTAATGAACTGTTGAATCCACAAAGCAGCATTTCCTTTGATGTTTGCTTGAAGTAATTTATAAACTAGGCCATCTGGCCAAACTGAATCATAGGCCTGGGAAATATCCACTGCAACCAAAACAACAAATTTTCTAGAGGATCTGGCAGAAATTATGTGATGATGAATGATGGATAAAATACTGTCACAACCTCGATGTGGCAGAAATCCGTGGTGATTGGGATGAAAGAAAGATTTGGTTGATATATGGTCAATAAATCTCTTCAAAATCATTCTTTCCATTAATTTACTCATGACACTAGTCAGAGATATAGGACGGTACGATGCCACAAGATTGGCCATCTTTCCCGGTTTTAAAATTGGAATGACAATAGAGGATTTCCATATTTCTGGTACAATACCTGTAAGCCACGATTTATTTATCAGGGAGAGGAGGTAGTCTAGGTTGGTAGTAGTGATTCCTTTTAGTATTTTTGCAGATATCTTATCAGGACCTACAGACGAATTTTTGCATCTGGCCAAAGCTTCTTGTAGTTCAGATGCATTAAAGGGTTTATTGTAAGAGAAATCCTCACTTGTACTTAAATCCAGTGGAATAACCTCTAAAATTGGTGAACGAGTGTAGAAGTCTGTAAACATGTTAGCTTGATGGGTAGGATCTGTCACTGGAGAATTATTATGTAATAGGATCATATGTGAAGTTGGAGATACTGTAACTCTATTTTGGAGATTTTTTAATAAGTTGAAAATATTTTTTGATGTTCCAGCTGAAATTATTATTTCGTCCCAATATTTTCGAGAGAGATATATGAGTAGTCGATGTAGTTCTGCTGCAGTTCTTTTATATGCCATCCAAACGTACTTATCACATGTGTTTTTGGCTTTACGCCAAAGACGTCTTTTTTGGCCCAGGAGATAACTACATCTAGAAGACCACCATGGAGGATAAGGTTTACTTGGCATTTTCTGCCATCTTCGAAACTTGTGAAGTTTATTTATGCAGAGATGATTGAATTGTTCAATAGAATGAAGATTAGAAATTTCATGATCAGTATTGATGGAAGCAAAGAATTCTGACCACAGGATACGTGATCTGTTTGGTATATGGTGATCAATATCTCCTATAGCTATGCTAGTTTTAGATGATAAATGATCACTTCCAAAACAATCTGGGTGAACTTCTATTTGACTTAGGTGATAAATGTCTGGTGATACAAAGGTGAAATCGATGAGTGAAGGTTTATGATGTGGGCCGTAATGTGTTGGAATTTCAGAGTTCAGGAGGCAGCAATTCTCTTCCTGAATCCATTCAAGAAGGTCATTTGCCCTTGATGAAGTAGAACAGCTTCCTAATGATGTATGTCTGATATTGAAATCTCCTATGATGATGTAAGGAGGCTGAATTCCTTGAATTATGCTATGAAGCCACTCTGAAGAAAATTTGCCTGGAGGAATGTAAACATTAATAATAGTTATTGTAGTTGTTGCCACTGTGATCTTGACTGCTAAGAGTTCTCTGCCATCATCTGAGGGACGGATAGGAGAAAATTGCCTTGTTGGAATGTTCTTATTTACTGCTAGGAGAAGGCCGCCACCTCGGCTATCTTCTTTATCTTGACGAAAGATTATTTTGTTAAATAAAGATATCTTGTCAACTTTTTTAACCACGTTTCTTGTATTGCAATAATGTCTGCAGAGTTAAAATAATGAAGTTTCATGTATGGGCGCTTATTGAGAACACTACGAGCATTCCACGAAATTAATGAGAACATGAAAAAAGTTACAATTATTATGATTATTATTTGACTACTACGGACTGATGCACCCAGGATAGTAGTTGAGTTCCATTTGTTAGGAAATTTTATTACTTCCCTTTCTGAATTTTGCATTTTCAATTATTTCTGACTGCTCTTCAGAAGAGTTACCAAAATTAAATACACTGTTCACAGGTAAAATTGGATTGAACTGAATGTCACTATTACTAGGGTTTGATGATTGCTTTTGGATTCGACTACTTTTCCGAGTTTTCCTTCTAGCAGGGGATGACGAGAGACTTCTAGTTTCAAATATTTTGCTTACAGTTTCTTCAAATTTTTGGAAAATAGTATTAAGAATTGTTTCTTGTTGGGTTTGAATAGCTAAAATTTTTTTGTCTACTGACTCTTCAAATTTTGTAAGTATTGAGGTGACAATATCATTTATTTTTGCATGAGTAATTTCTGATGGTTGATTAGACTTTACAATAGTAGCAAAACTGGTTTTAGAGCTTTTAAATTGTCTTCTTGCTTCAATAAAAGATAAATGGTTTATTGCCTTAAATTTTAAAAACCGAGTTTCTTCTTCACGAGCTGAACATGAAGGATCATCTGACGCGTGAGATCCTTTGCAGTTTACACAATAAGGGATTTTAGTTGAACAAGGATCATTATTGTGATGTGAGCCACAGAGTCTGCATAAAGCTGTTTGTAATTTACATGTTTTTGTTGCATGTGTAAATTTAAAACAAATTCCACATTGACGAACTTTATCCACAAAAATCTTTATGTTTACAATAGATAAAAATACTTTAATTTGAGACGGGATATTATGTCCGTAGACTCTTACCAAGATAGTTTCTGAGGGTTCTGAAGATCCCTTTTTATTGAAACGTCGTATTTGAGATACAATAAGGCCGTTATTTTCAATTTCTAATGCTAGATTTTCTAGACTTTCGTCCACTGATATGAACGGGATAATAAATTTCGTAGTGTATTGTTCAATTTGTATTTGGGGAGTCACAGGAACATTTAATACTGTTTCGATTTTACAAATTTCTGTTGCTGTTTTATAATCATTTGTAGCGATAATTAGTTTTCCGTTTCTGGTATGTCTCACTTCTTCAATCCCATTTTTGTTGGAAATAGCATTTAATAGTTCGGATTTTAACTGTGAAGGCCTCTTAGGAACTGAGGCATATCCTGCTGTAGGACACAAAAACACTATGAAGTTTGAAATTCCGGCTTCTGCAGCTAATTGTATAGCTAGAGGTGTATTATCATCATAGTCTAATATAGAGTTCGATACATGTTTTGGTATGCGATATTCACATTCAATAGATGGTATTTCGTCTTGTAAGTCTGTCATTTTGAATTTAACATCTTGTACGTACTTGAGAAATAAACTATAGAACTACTTGAACTAGAAACTAATAAACCAATTAATCTTATAGGAATTCCCGAATTCCTCTAAACTTAAATAATTTAAAATAAATTGCTTGAGTTCTTCTCAATGCGAATAAAGTTCGAAGAAGTATGTACGTACCGTTAAGAGTTTGCAACTTTTTCTCCACACCATCTAGTCAAGGAGGACAGTCACAAGAGATTGCTAAATCAATTTGATATCATCAAACTCCAAAAGTATTTCAATGTCTGTCGGTTTCGATATCTGACACCCTGCTGAAACTAAACTAATTACAAAAATCGAATAAAAGAAGTAGAATAAAAGAAGTAGAATTTAATTTAAAATATATAAGTCAAAATCCAATGTTGCCAAAATACATTTAATTTATAATAATCAAATTAAAACCATATCTAAATTCAAGTCCAAATCTGCAAGAACCTCACCAAATACGTTAATTAGCAACTAAGTGTAAACACTATCGGCACTTCAAGCTACATACATACATATATATATATATATATATATATATATATATATATATATGTGTGTGTGTGTGTGTGTGTGTGTATGTATTGTAAAATGCATTTTTTTGTATTAAGTTCCTTAAATTTTTAAAATATAGGTAGTCTTGTTTCAAAATCGTAGTATATAATATAATTGAACAAGGTAGCACAAAACAGTTTATAATATTTCATTTTTAAAATTTAATTAAATGAAAATAAACAAAGTTAATTTAAAAGTACATATCATCACTACTTTTTCAACGCTAATTAACAAGAATCTAACATTCATTATTTACAGATGTCTTTTCTATTTCGTTGAGTGAGAAAAACTAACTCTTCTTGCTCGATTTGGAAGTGTTTCAATACCGCATCGTAAAACAGCGGGAACTATATGGGTAGCAGTTTTCCTCCTCTTTAGGTTACCGAGTGAAGTCGAAAATCAGCCAAGTTTGGCGTAAAAAATTTTTCAGCTTCATAGGTGGCGTTGTGTAGAGATGGATTGTCAAAAATAAGAATGAGTTTAATTTCTAATCAAAATTCGTATCGAAATATTGATGCAATCAAAAATATTTTTAGCTTAAAATAAACAAAAATGTTCATTTTGTAATTGTACGCCGAAGGAAAGGAAATATCTTTAAACCAAATTTTGAACAATCTCAATGAAATTAGAATTTGGTTGAAATTTACTCAGATGGAGATTTTTTGACACTTTAAAAATATTTGCAAAAATTTTAAACGCTCAAAATTGACGTCGAGGTGACAGCAGTTCTGTTTTTTGTAATTTGTAAAAGACCGGAAGATCAAGAAAATATCATTTGTGACACGCTTAAATATTATCCATAGGATTCAATTTTCTTCAACGGAGGTCTATCAGGTCCTTAATACAAATAGTTTTCTTTTGACATACTTCTTCAGTAAAGTTATGTTTTTCATTTGAAATTTTGGGTAGAGATTTCGTTCGCAAAACATTATTTGATTGCTGAGTTACATATTGATAAAATACTTATATATATTTTCATACAATAGATAAATTTTTTAATCTTTAGACGCCAATTTTCTGTTTCATGCATATATTAAAAACAGCTTTAAATTAATATTCTTGTTTCCTTATGCAGGGAAATTAAATTAATTTAAATCAAATGTGTAAGTATCAAAAAATGTATTCAATAATTAGCTTACTTAGTTTTATTTATATAAAGTACTAAAAAATATCGTTGATAAGAAAAATGTTAAAATTTTTTTTAACTCATTTGTGTCATCAATAAGTTATACACCATTGTAGCTTTTTAGATTGTTGACCACACACACACACACACACATACACACACACGCACACGCACACGCACGCACGCACGCACGCACGCACACACACACATGTTTTTCTCAATGTGTTATTTTATTTATTAAGAATTATGTGCACTAGCTTATTCAACATGTTTACTATAACTATGAAATTATTCTTAAATTCAATATTATACATCATTAACTTATTTGCATATTAATTTCAATCAAACTTTTTTCAAACAGTAGGCTTATTTATCTATAATTTACCAAGTTATACTGCACTTTATAATGGCTGAAATGTGAAAAGTTGTAAACAAAAGTATTCAAAGTATAGCTTGCCATCATGTAGAATTGTAGTTTGGGGAATACATGTGGTAAAAATCCAAAGATAAAATTCATATTGTGCTTTTGATGAGAAATTAAAATCAAATTCTAACTTAAAGAAATACGCACCATATGCAAGTTGTTATATTTTGGTTACAAGCATGGCTTCATTTTAATTCCAGGGGCATGGAAATTAAGTAGTAGCTTTTTCTCTTTTATAGTGGTCCTGTTCCTTTTATAAATTCTTAATTCCTTATTTACTGATGCACTCAGTCTCTGCCGATTTTTAGTGTTTTAAAAGTGTAATAGTCATTTAAATAATTAAATTGCTCGAGTAACATAATGCAAATTTTTAACTGAATGGCAAATAAAATGATTAATATTTATAGATAAATGAGATCACAGCAAGCATTTCAGTAAACAAAATTATCTAAAACTAAAAAAAAAAAAACTTTGATCTAGATTATAACTTTGCTATAAAAATACATGCTCAGAAAGTCAGGTTTTTACATTTTTCATATTAATATTGATGTTTCTCATGTATTTTCTAAGTAAATGAATTTAGTCACTGCATAATATTGAGTATCCTAGAAATAATATGTGCCATTCATTCTTTGAAACCTAAATACTTTAATTTTTTAAAATATTGGCCTTAAATTATCTCTCATATGTTAAAAAACATAAAAATTTATATTCTTAAAACGATTTTTTTTAATATTTCTCATAATTTTTATCAAATAAGTAGTGCAAACTTACATGTCTTGATTCTTCCATCTAAAGAAGTTAACCTAGAGAAGTTAATCTAGGGAGGGCAAGAGCATCGCATTCGCAAATGATATGCTTTGCCGTTTCCTCTTGCATATGACATTTCCTGCAGATAGGGTCTTGCTGAAACAGTCACATCTGGTGAGAGAGTCAGTCATGCTAGCGATAGCTTCCTGACTTTCACCAGAAGAAGATGGTTTGGAGATCATTTCTACCTCCTGTGAAGGATTCATTGCTGCCCCCTCACTAGATTTCCTCTGAGTTCCTTATCTTTTTCAGCAAGGTCTACTTCACAGGCTTTACCTGCAAATGCAGAAAGGTTAGTTGTTTCTTGTGTCTTTTCAGCCACAAGATAACAATTAATAAGCTCAGGTAATATAACAGTCCACCCAGCATTGCAAAGTAACTCTTTAAAATGATATTTTCCATGAATCATAAATTTTACATATTCTAAATAAATTAAATCAGTTATATTTGGTAAAACATTGTTTGCACTTACATCACACACACAACAAAAACAATATTTTTTATAGCATAATAAATATTAATTCCTTTGGTATATTTTAGGTATTTCTGTAGTAAGAGGAATTCTAAGAAGATAAATTTTAAGTGCCAATGGCTTTTCAGATTCCAGCCTTGACCTGGATGATGTCAGCAACTTTTTCACCAATGTAAACTCAAAATCTAAATCCCACAATATTTCTGTTGATAAAACTGTCTCAAATAACACTTGTAAGCTAATGACCATGAAGAAGGGTATGAACCTTTACTATTACAAAGTGATCCAAAATTCCAATGTACTTTTATTATTCTTGGATTCTATACCTGTGTTCCAAGCCATTTAAAGGGCCAACTCACACAAGATATCATCTGCATTTTTTAATGGATACCAGTACATGTCCACATGGATGGCAACGAGAAAGCTGACATCCTTGCCAAAGAAGCCTAAGATAATCCTAAATTTTCCAACAACGTAATTCTCAGTAATGCTGATGCTATGGCCAGCCAAAAATTACTTCACGCTTCATCTCCGAAGTATTCCATCTCTGCTCTAAACTGTAACTGTGCTATCACCTCAGCCATTGTCAAATTAAGAAATAAACATCTCCAGGGAGTGATAAGATCTCCTGATACCATAGTAGCTACTGTTGCTGTCCTCACTGTACCGACACTGAACTCTCTCCCGACCATATCTTTAATTGCCCTGGAGTATTGGCAAAGCTCTTCAGGATCCATCTCAATTCCATTAATAAAATATTTTACAATCAACTTTTCTACTGTCTGGTTAATATTTTCAGGATATAATATTTCTGCACCTTTGCAAATTAATGTTGAGCTATAATAAATAGTAAATACAAATAGAAAGATAATAAACAAATAATGCATAAATTTGTTCATATTTATGTAGCTTCTTATGTTAAAAAAGTAATATTTTAAAATTTGACAGCGAGATATTAACTAAAGTTAAAAAAATTCAGAAACAATTATTAGTTAATATCAAACTGAATATTTTTAATTAAGTGTAATACAAATTTTGATACTTTTTTGTTTGAGATAGAGCTATAAGTCAGAAATATTAATAAAATTAGGAATATTTTTTCTTCATGAGAGCCATAAGAAGAAAAATGATTTGAAGTGAGTAATTCTTAACTTAGTTTCTTGCAGAAAACAATTTTTAATTTAATTGGAATTCACTTTATGGAAAAAAATCAATTTTAAGTTAAATAAAAATATTGTAAAACATAACAATGTGATTATACACATTTATACACAGAAAAGGAAAATTAGAATACACAAGTTTTTATTGCTAAATTTATAGGAGCTGCTTTAATCTTGATAAGAGTGCAGCAATACAGAAATATAATCTATTGGGTTGTTTGGAAAGTAGTTTCATTTGTCCTACATGGATCAGCTTTTTGCTACTAAAAACCAACCACATTAGGACTGTGGAATCATGCTTCTACCAGAAAGATGGTAAAAGCTATTGGACTAGAATGGACAATGTGCAATGCAATACAACATTTATTTGCTGCACGTTTTTCATTTTCATGGAAAACGAAATTACTTTCCGAACAACCCAATACTTTTAATATTTATATGATAATTAGACCATATATTCACAATTGGTAGGTAGTAAATATCTACTTTTTTAACTCACTTCTCTTATTTTTTTGCATGTTAATTTCAACAAAATGTGATTTTCATCATATAACAATAATTTGTAAATTTTGCTAAAATTTTAAGTTTTGCTTGAAAGAATAACAAATCTGTCACTTGTTTTACTTTTCAAAATGGAATGCAAAATAATAATTTTCAAGCATAACAATTATTTTACTCATGTAAGATGCAACAATACAGGTTTAAATGAAAAAAATTCTTTTTTCTTGCAATAATTTAAAGTAGCTTCCTTCTAATTTAGTAATTCAAAATAAAATCCTTTGTTATCATTATGAGCTAGCTACATATAATGTAGACAAAACTATAAGCCAAGATAGGACCTATTTTGGCTGCCTAAATTGGACCAATTTCGTTAGCCAAGCTTGGTCCTTTCTTGGCAGCCTAGATAGGCCCAAGCTCGGCAACCCACGTTGGTCCTATATAACGAAGCGTAGACCATTCAGGATTGGCCCAATATAGACCACCAATACTGGTCCTAGACAAAGCCACGATTAGCCAATATAGGGCCAAGCTAATTTGCTACTTGGGAAGAGCTGAAACGTGATCACAAATACAATTATTCTGAGTTAGAGAGGGCAAAGTTGATTATTGAACACAGTACTTTGATCTGTATTGTGTTCAATAACTAACTATGCCCTTACCTGACGTCAATGTTATTTTACCACGTAGGACAGCCTTTGGCATTTTGTGCGTTAATACAGTGGGTGATCGGTTAACGAACATAATCTATTTCAAGAATATGTTCGCTATCTGAATTATTCGTTAACTGATCAACGATTTACTTTAAATTTTTTGCGAAATCGATTAATTTGTTCTGGAGAATCTAAAAATGTAATTAAGAAAAGGATGTATAATTTCTTATAAAGATAATAAAAAAATTGTCTAGCTTATTAATTATTCCTTCTCATTTTTTGTTTATAGGGAGTTAAAGAATATGTCCCATGTTGGTTGCTTTTCTCTTTGTATTTCCAGACTTTTCAGAAGTAATTAATAGCATTATCGTTGTAAAGTGATTAATAACATTGTTGTTGTTGCCATCGAGAATTCGTTATTTAAAACTACGTACGAGACAGTGCACGAACAAGTTAAGAGGAGAGGTGCTTTAAATGATACCAGTTTTGGTTTTTGAAAGAAATCAAAACGGAAACTGATGTCATACTTTGGCTATAAATATTCTATTGGGAAAAAATTTTCTAATATACAATTTTGAAGTTCAATAGGCAAGCAATATAATTCAAGAGAGAGGAAAAACAATTTTGGTCTTTTGGGCTTGGTAACCCTGCACATTAAGCTTAGAGAGCCTAGAAATGTTCGTTAGAATTCGTTTTAGTTCACTATTCAAATTTGTGTTCGTTTTCTGAATTCAAAAAGTTTTCGTAAAAGTGTTCGTTGTCCGATTTGTTAACGATTTGAACTGTTCGTTAACCGATCACCCACTGTAGTATTTACTTGGTCCCTTTTTGGAATGAAACAAAATACAAATTTTTCTTAACAAAAATAAACTTTATTAAATAATATAATTGCTATTATTAATGACTTCTTGCCAGAGTGACGGCAATATTTATACCTCCCTTTTGAAAATGTTTCGTCTTTTCATATGAAAAATTTAAACAGTGCTTGATTGTATTTTCATCATTTTTTAATCTTTTGCTCTTCAAAAAATTCTGTAAGGACAAAAAACAAGTGATAATTAAAGGGTGATAAGTCCTGAGAATATGGTTTATGGCACAGAATTTCTTAGTCTAGTTCTGCAATTTTTTGACGAATTCTTTTCTTGGAACATCACCGGCCTCTTTTTTTGGTTTGCTTCCATTAAACTATTCAGTTGCTGATGATATTTTTTCGAAATGAGCTTTTTGTTAAATTTTTTAATGTTGATAATGTATTGGTCCTTAAATATCTCTCCATAAACACAATATTCTCTTATTCATAGTTAGATTTTTGTTGTAGTTGGAAGAGCTAGGTTTTATTAACAATATACCCATTTCTTTACGATGTTTTTGAAGGTAATCTACTTTTCATCCTCAGGTATCATCCAGTTGAAGAAAGGCTTGATTTTGTTCCGAACAAGCAGATAAAGGCACGTGATGACTCGATCAACGAAATTCTTTTCACTTAAATCACGTGAAACCCATTTTGAATATTTCCACATCAACCCTATGGAGTATGGTCCGAAATAGTTTTTTGAGCCAAATTAAGCTTTCAGCGATAACCGATGTCGTCAAAAAACGATCTTTATCTAACATGGTTTTAACAACATTGTCATCAGTCAACGGACAGAATTTTCCGTAGCCTAATAACCTAATAGATGTTCAACTATACTGGTTCTGTCAATGGTCTCGTCGACATTTATCTCCTTTGCATAGAAACTCACAAATATTGTTTTTAATTAAATTAATATTCATCCCGAATTTTCAAGCAGCCACAGAGCATCTTCTGTCAAAGTCACTTATAAGGAGATTAGTATGTTATGTTAAAATAAACATCACCAACACGATATTATCTCCATCAAATAATTTTATTTAATTTCCTTTCCTTTACTATTTTAGACATTCTAATATTTCCAATCGTGTACTACTGGCATTGCACACTCTTCACTTCTGATCCTTCTTACTAGGATTACAAGAATTTCCTTGGCGCGACGGCGCTAAACTCTGGGATTCACCACACTTACATCAGCAACCTTTTTCATGAAACACATCGGTAATAGCAGACATGATGTTTCGCATTTTCTGTTACCAACTATTTATTATACTATCTGGATCATGTACCTTCCATTTCATAAAAGTGAGCTCAGTTTCATACTATGAAGAGGACTTTCATTTTATGGATTTTTAATGTTCAAATTATCTATCCAAATGAAATAAATTTTCGTACCGAAGATGATTTATTATTGTTTTTGGGTTTCGGGTTTATAAATAATAAATCATCTGTTAACTATAATGGTTGAAATATTAAATGTTCTTAAAATAAAGTACTCATTTCCTACAGCCTTCGATAAACTTTATATATAATCTAATTAAGCAGTAGTTAATGTCCCTATACGCTTGTATTAACTGCATAAAAGTAAGAATTTTAGAATTGTCTGCATATTGACATGCATTATAATTCTTACATACAAATTAAACTCTCTTTATCACTATGTAGAATTTTGATTATTTGAAATTCATAAATTAAACTAAATTTTATTATTAAATACTTAAAATTTTACATTTAAAATGTTAATGGTTTTTGTTTTCACTAAAATAGGCATTTTGTTTCCAAAGTTTCTACAAGCTCCTTGATCAACGAATTTCAAAAATTAAAAAGGGAGTGCAAGATTTATTAAAAGACATTATTTTTTAAAATATAACTGCAAAAACCTGTATATATATATATATATATATATATATATATATATATATATATATATATATATATATATATATATATACACACACACACACACACACACACACACACACACACACACACACACACACACACACACACACACACACACACACACACACACACACACACACACACGAAATTAAAAAAATCGCTTCCATTATTTAGACTTCCAGTATTTTTTTTTTTTTAATTATCTTTAGTATACGATTTCTGTAATCAGTATTTGAAATGTTTTCAAGAAGAGTAGATTACATCTGTTTATATACAATTAACATACATTCAATTCAGAAAAAGCAACAGGGATTGAGTGTGATGAGAAGTATCTAAACTTTACTAGCAAGCAACCTTTGAATTAGCAAGTTAAATTTTTCGATTGGGTGAATTACCTTTTGATTAACGATATTTAGAACTTATAAGATCCTTAATAAATAATGCGATGAAAGAAATGATATAAACATAAATAGTTTTAAATAGAAAATAATAGCTATATAGTAGTTTTAGCAGCTCTGAAAATTATTTCTTTCAAATAATTCACGTCAAGTTAGGTCAGGTAATTGCGATTCGTTTCCAGCTGCCTGTCTCTATTGACAGTGGAATAATAACTTTGAAATTAACAATTTTAAAGTTATTCATAGACCACATTTTACAGTATTGGATGGTAAAACTTATTAATTTTGCAAAAATGTACGTTAGAGAATTTGTTAGTTTATCAAACATTTATTAAACTCAGAAAGATAGTATTATAGCATTACAAAACTTTTATTTAAGAACATGAATTTATATTAAATAGTTGATGCAATCAGTTCATTATTTATTATATGTCTTTTCTAATGAGGTTTTATGTATACTTATCAGTTATCGGGATCATGTATAGGTTATTATCTTTCTGAGACGTTACATTTTATATTATCTGTTATGATAAATTCATATAACAAATATTGTAACGACAAAAATCTGAATTTGACTTATTTTCTTCAAAAAGCTATTATGTTCTTTTAATGTTGAATAGTAAATGAGTCCAATTTCTATTAAGATTTCCATTAGATTTAAAACACATCTATCTGATATTAAAATATGAGATTATTTTAACATAAACATTTGGATATTTAAGAATCCCTCACATAAGTCTGAATCATCTTGTGAATTGGCTATGCACATTTTTATAAGGAATGGACATTTGCGAGAAAATATTTTATTTTAAAAAGTAAAAGTAAATAAATTTTTTCATTTTTAGTAAGCATGAGGCCATTAGCATGAACTTTTAAGCATTAAAATTCTAACCATCACAAGAAAAATTTATTTATAACTCATTGTCTAATTAAATATAAATGAGAGTCACTCACAGTTTGAATAAAACGTGGAAGCTTTTTTCAAATTAAAAAAAAATCGCATACTAAAACGTAATAATCGACAATAGTTCCTCAAACAATTACCAGAAAGCGAAATGATCACTTCTCCCAGACGAGAAGTTTTGTATTGGCTGAGTTTGAAACCATGCACTTTTTTAGTTACCATAAGCCATCAACATCTCCTTCAATGTTGAAGTGCTACCTAAAATGTTAAAATGTCTTTTAAAACATGTGTGTTCTCATATTTTACTTTATGTCTTATTATGTAAAAATATTTCAAGTTTATAGAACGTCGTACTGACAGAAACCATGTATGTTAAAAGTTTCATTGAGACTAATGTCCTTTCGCTGCTATAATGTGTCTTGGAAATGAAAGTCTTAGCTCAAGCTTTACATAGCAAATAACAATTGTTCAAAACTGTTAAGTAGTTGTTGCATTTTGAAGCTCAAGTCATATAAACATATAGTAGTAATCTAACTGTATCTTACGTCAGAGGAACACGATAGCCTGGAGGAGAAAATCATAATTTTCATATCCAGAAGGCAGATGGTTCAATACCTGACTCTATCTTCTTCTTCTTCTTCTTCGAGTTGGGTTTGTATGCCATTGAGCACCTCTGCTTTTATCAGCATTTTGTACTGTTAACTCCAAACCCAATGTTTCTTAGTTCCATTTGCTCGGATCACCCACTTTATTAATAAAGTCTGATAACCCTTTAATGGAATCTAGGTGTAACTCTCTAGTATGGATGATGCCTAAAGAGGTTAATCTAGGGAGGGCAAGAGCCTCGCATTCATAAATGATATGCTGGGCCGTTTCCTCTTGCATATGACATTTCCTGCAGATAGGATCTTGCTGAAACAGTCCCATTTTATGGAGATGTTTTCTGAAATAGTAGTGCCCAGTTATGAAGCCTACGATTAAACGTATCTTCTGCCTAGAGCATCTAAGAATTTCATAGGAAATCCTCGCTGATGACCTACAGATCATACCTTTAGCGTGGGTTTGACCAGGAGATTTGAGCCAAGCTTCATACATCTTCCGTTTTTCCCATCTGTGAACATTGGTTTTTGCGGTCTTCAAATTGATCCCACAAAAAGGTTCTGGACCAATGGGAACAAAAGACGATCCTTGTTTAGCAAGCTCATCAGCCCTTTCATTGCCTTCGATACCTTTATGCCCTGGCACCCATACAAGGATCACCCTGTTTCTAGTTGCCAGTTCTGTAAGAAGGTTTCTACACTCCAGAATCATTTTAGATTTGATTTCGAAGGAATTAAGCGCTTTTAAAGCGGCTTGACTGTCACTGAAAATGAGAATCCGCTTATCGTAGTAGCCCTTCTTCATATTCAGTCGCAGACAGTGGATAATGGCCGAAACTTCTGCCTGGAAGACCGAAGCGTATCGCCCAAGGCTTACAGACAAGCTGATTCTTGGTGACACGCCACAAACTCCCAGACCTGAGAGGCTATTCTTCAGTGATCCATCTGTGTACCAGATTAGATCGCCTGTTTTAGTTTCAAACATGTTGTTATCCCATTCCTCTCTAGTTGGAAAAACTACATCAAATGTCTTGTCAAACATGTATGTTTTTTCCATGATGTCAGACGGCATCAGAAAAGTAGGGTCTTGAAATTTCCTGGTGATGCCCTTGTGCCCTTTGGCAACAGGCTGGTCATACCAGTGGTTTTGCAGCTTCATTCTATATGCATTCAATCTTGCAACGCTGCATATGAAGATGTCCAAGGGAGTCAGATCCAACACAACCTCCAATGCTCTGGTTGGCGTGGTGGAGATTGCTCCTGTGATGCAGAGACAGGCTAGTCTTTGTAGACTCCTCAATCTGTCAATCACAGTCTTCTGTTCCACCTTATGCCACCAGATCACACAGGCATATGTGAAAATGGGCCTGACAGAAGCTGTGTACATCCATAACATCAGTTTTGGATGTAAACCCCAGTTCTTACCAAGCATTCGCCTGCAAATCACAATGCTTTTCTTTGCTCGGTTGATCCTATCATCAATGTGCTTATTCCAGGTGAGTTTCTGGTCTAAATAGAATACCTGACTCTATACAAGATCACAGGTCTGAGAAGGTCTGTGGAGGTTAAAAGTTCCAAAATGCCATTTATTCCTCTACGGGTGTGGCTTGGAGAGAAGGTTGCGTACCCAAGAGTCAACCTTGACACTTAACTGTAGTTCAAACTCTGAAACAGTTGATTGGGCTTTTTACGATTGGTAGAGATAAGTAGCTGGAAACGAATAGCATAAAAACCTGACCTAATTTGACGTCAATTATTTGAAAGAAATTATTTTCAGAGCTGCTAAAACAGTATCGCTATTTTCTAAGCAAAACTACTAAAATTTATCATTTCTTTTAACGCGTTATTTATTAAGGATCTCATATGTTCTAAATACCGTAAATCAAAAGGTAATTCAACCACTCGTCACAAGCCTTAACTTCTTAATTTAAATTTTACCTCTGCTGGTAAAATTACAGATTCTTCTTATTGCACTCAATATTTGTTACCAAAAGTGTGTTTTCTGAATTGAATGTATGTAAATTGTAAATAAGCAGATGTAATCTATTCTTCTTGACAACATTTCAAATACTGAATATAAAAATTATACATTACAGATAGTCCAAGAAAAATTACTAGGATTCTGAAATATTGAATGTTTTTCTTTAGAAAAAAATTTAAACTATATGTTCACCAGTTCTAAATTTAAAAAAATGAACATAATAAAATAAACGATATATATACAGTAGTTGCTGGCTGGCAGGTTTTCAGAGGTTCCTGGATCTGTCGGTCTTCAACCGTCATTTGATTGATTTGTATGACGTGGAAGACTATAGCTCAATTCTGACTAGCATAAAATTTTCAGTGGATTTAAAGAGAGGGACTTATTAAAACTTAGAGTTAGATTGTTTGGTTGGTTTGTTTGTCGCTCAACAGTCATTTTTTGCACACGAGGGCTAATTAGACCGGGACTTACGGTTTAAAGTGGATTCCGAACCACTACAAACATCCATTCCCAAGGTGGGATTTGAGCAATCGAACTGTTGAACCAAAGGCAAGAGCGCTAACCATTCGGCTGCCAGCTCGGCCTTAGAGTTAGACTAGTTACATATTATACATATATTAAATTATTATTTTAAGTTAATAGGATTTAAAATAAAGTAAGATTAGATAATAAATATGTATTTAAATGCATGAGCAATATATATACAAAATATTTAAGTTATTATACAAAACATAATTAAGAACAGAGTTTCCTTAACTCTCTTGCTCTTGCAGTGAGAGAACATATCTACAGAAAATTTGCTTACATCTTATAATGTAAACATAAGAAAAAATGCAAGAAATGAAATTTTTATTTATTTATTTATTTTTAATTATATTTTAATTTTTCCTGATTATTCTTAATTACAAACAAAAACATTAAACATAGAATTTTTCCGTTTATAAAATGTATTTTTTTAAACAATGTTTACAAGTTATTTTATGTAAGTACAAATTACATTTTAATTAATTATTAATCTTATTGCTCATGCATGAAATTCGAGAATACCAGAACAAATAAGAAGAAAACAAAACGTTTGTCATATTCGGCGACTTGATGCAGCAGTTGATAAGCCCACTTGGAAGTCGTAAAAAACTACACCGAGCGAGCTTCTTCGACACATAAGTTTCTTTTCCCTACTGTACGAGTTACGACTGATGAATGTGTATGTTGGACCTTTAAAATTTATTTATCAAGTAGGTTAAAATTTATTTATCAAGTAAAATTTATCAAGTGGAAACGCGTACCATTAATGATTACAAAGTTAAATCCATCACATTATTATCTAATAGTTACTCAACTACCTTACGTGAACTCGACAATTCCGAAAGATATGGAACTTATGTGAATATAAATGAAGAATTATATATAAAATAGCTATAAAATTTAATGGCTCACAGATATCAGTAAAATGGAGACAACAATTTACTCTTCGTGATAATATTTTATGTCAGCAAAATAAGTTGGAAAATGTGTGCTTATTCTGTATTTACATTTTCATAAAAATATCCCAAATTTAATTTGTCATTATAAATATCATTTGATCCTATTTTGTCATAATTTATATGTATATGCATATATATATATATATATATATATATATATATATATGAAACATCTGATTTGTAAAATATATCTCATAAATCAGAAAATATATGATTTATAATTTTTCTAAAATACATTTTTTGTAATTTACGTAACTTCCTAATACTCCGAGTGTAACGCTCATGTATTGTTCTGACTTTAAATAGAACTGTTTGGAACAGTATTTTGTGTTGAAACGCAGTGACTTTTAATAATTTATTAATTAATATTGATTTTTTCTTACGTAAAAATAAATAAAGCAATAGTTTTTATAATATTTTAACTTTTTTGAGGATATCGTTTTGAATAATTTGTAAAATTTCTTAAAATATGTATTAAATAATACTTTTTTTAAAAAGAAAGAATAAACATTTTTTTGCGTAGGCAACAAAACTGTTATTTTAGTTTTTAAAATAATTAAATAATAATCTGTAAAAATTTAAAGACAAAATATTTTCAAACCCAGTGGATTTTGTCTAATGTGATTGATTATAAATAATCTGAAAAATTCTAACTTGATATCCTAAATATTAAAAAAAAATTTTTTTAATGTCCATTGTGCTATTACTTCATTCTTTAATTATTCTCGTATAAGAATTTTACCTTGGTAATTCATCAGAAACTTTCCGTGATAGTGATGAAAGATGTTATTTTTTACCTTTAAGTTGAAGAGAAGCTTAATTAGAGTTAGATGATGTAATGCTAATCTTGAGTAATATGCGTAACAAATGGCATACAATCAACAAAGGCATATGCCTGGTCACTGCCTATTGGTAAGCATCTTAATCTTTGGATTGAAGGATTGTGGGTTATAATCCTAACTATTGTTGAACTAGGAGATGGGTGTTTTTTTTTTTTTTTTTTTTTACTTATACTACATGTGTATTATTTTTACCATCTTCAATTTTTTTCATTTACTCTTGAGTTAGCAGAAATATTGTTTGTAACTTAATCGTTTAACATCTGAAATTTTATTTCATTCCAAACAGATTCCCATTCTATCTTCATGACTGAAAGAGCAACACTTGACTCGAATCATTCATTCGACCTTGACCGAAAAACCGAGCAGTTTCGATAGCTTAAAAGTGTGTTTCTGTTTTTCAGGAGAAATACATAGTCCCGATCGGAATATCTTTTGTGGCTTCTTTTTGAAATTTCGGAGTAGGCAAGTTTTAAGTGAAGCTTGTTTTCTTTTTCATGTTTCCGTCTGGGAATATCAATCGTGTTGTTGAAATTGTATCATTCATTTGATTATTTTAATTAAATTAAATTCAGTGTGAGAGATATATGTTTTTTATCTTAATAAATAACTTAACCAGTGTGATAAATCAGTTTTGCAAGCAAAATTCTCAGTTATAAAATAATCTTGATCACAAAAAGCTGTAAAGCTCAGATTTTTAATTATTATTATTATTATTTTCTACTTTTAATAAAACATTTTTGTAAATGTGATTCAATTTTCTAGGAACATCATGTTTTTTTAGCAAAATTAAATTTAAAGAACTATTTAAGACTTTCGAACGACAAACTTCGATTAACATTCATTTTGTTTTGTTTCAGATCAAGCAAAATCACAAACTAATGATTTAGTTTTTTTTTTTTTAAATTATTTTCACATTGGGAAATTTAATATAACAATTCTTTGCAATATTTTGTTTTAAACATAAAAAAATTCCTTTTTCTCAATAAAGCTCGTTTATCTTTGACTTTCACAGAACATTGTATTATGCCAAAATTAGAATTGCTTCATATAACACACATTTATTTTAACAGAAACTCTTTAACTGTTGAAGAGATTGAGATATCTAATTTATCATATTTATCTTTTAATCAATTTGATAAACGGTTTGTTTTGAATTTCTAGGAAATTTCATTCAAAGAAAATTTATTTACGAAGTAAAGGAAGCTTCAATTTCATGTTTATAATTAAAAGAAATAGTATTTTCTACATTCTACTTGAATATGGAAAATATTGAAATGATACTTTGTTTCAATAATATTTGAAATAATTTCATTGAGAGTATTCTTAAATTTAAAATTGCGACCTATAGTATTGAGCAGAAAGTAATTACACAATGCTCATATCTTCAGCTGAAAAATACTTATATCTCGAGGTTTATAGAACTCTGGTCTCTAAAACTAAGATTACAAAGTAAGAAAATGTTTAGAAAAGTGTATTTATTACCCAAAAATTTTTGATAGATTCATTCTGTAAAGCAAGAAACATTAGAAAACAATTTGTGGAGTTTTTTATTGGCTCATATGCAAATGGGATTAACACTGATCAAAATATGGGGTGACATTCGGAGCATTTTTTACTTCGTTGTCTTTATTACATTTTTTTTTTGCTTCGTTTAATATGATATGAGACATTTTGTACAGCCATCCAAACTTCTGTTGTATTCACTGGCTGGATATTATCTGTAAATTAACTAAATTACTCAATTTTTTTCCTGGCTTGAAGTCCTTTTTATATTTCATTTTCCCGAAAGATTATATCCCATATTATTTCCCATATCCTCCTTCCACGAAATAGACTACCCTAGTGTAAGACTTCGGTGAAACTGGTTCCAGTGAGAATGAGGGGACAAGATTAAAGATATATGGGAGTTGAAGATTGTAATAGCAGTTAGAGAAAATGCATAAGTGCGAGCCGAAAATTCTATGCTGAAAGGAAAAGCTCTGCTTGTTATTCAAGTTTTACGTTCTACTGAATCCTAGAGATTGAAAAATCACTAAGTTGAAGAAATCAACTCCTCTCTCAGCTTGGAAAATATGATATTTACTTCAATAACATGGGTCTGGATTATGAAAACCATACTGATGGAATGAATGAGAGGTTTGCGAAGTCTTTAAAATTGGCCGGCCTAATCATGGAACTTTTTTCCGTAAGTCGATATTTTTTGTACAAATTATTTCTCCAGTCAGTAGTTTTTTTTTATTGTGGTACACTTATTTTATTAATTTAATTAATTAATACAAATAATAAATACTATGTGGGTACTTAACATGTTGACAGTAATGCATAAATGTTTGAAATAACATACGTAAACTAATTTTGCAAGTATATAAATGGATTGGTAATATATTTTATGATTACATTAAAAGTCACTTTTAATTACATAAACAAAGCCAGTTTCTGCATCTATTTTCAAATTTGAATCTGGGAAGGAAAAATAATAAATACACAATGCAATATTGAAAAATAATATATTATTTAAATTCAAAAGATTATTTGTAAGCACTATATCCTATCGTTATTTAACTACACAACTCTTCATAACGAACTTTTTTACAGTTAGTGAAATTATAGAGCAACGAGTGTGGTATTCCCATTCTTCCAAAACTCCGTCTGTAACACCCAGAGCTTGTGAATGGAGAATATGCAATGGCTCTTCCGACAATATCACACAGGCGCTCTGTGGGATTGAGGTCTGAACACCTTTCTGGCTATCATCCGAGAAATACCATGTTCTTCCAGATGATCACCGAGAAGTGAAGCTATGAGTAGTCAAAAATTATAATCCATAAAAATGGGTCTCCAACTTTTCAAAAAAGTTGTATACGTAGGGCTCGAGAACCTCACTGCTTCATTCTGCAGTAACCTTATGCAAGAGAAAATGTGAAGCGGGGTATATTCATTCAACATGATCTCGCCCATATAACGATGCTAGTGTCACAAAAGTTCGATTTCTCTGATGTTTGCAGGTTGATAGCAATGCAAAAACTTTTTAACAAAAGTATTTAAAAATGTTTGATATTCTCCTCATGAATTACACAGAAAAGGGAGCATTGCATATTGAAGTGGGAACCACGGCGGCCTGGTTGGATAGGGCATTCATTCTCGTTATCAGAAGGTAAATAAGTTCAAATCCCAACCCAATCGAAATTCCGTCTTGTTCGTTAATGGTAGCTGGGTCACTGTAAATATGTTATGGTCGAAATGTCCTCCATATGAAATGGTGCCTCTGGAGGTTGCCGGTCAAGTCTGTGGGTCTTCTCTTTGGTCCCTACTTTTAAATACAAACATCCACTTTCGGGACTACTATAGTACACCCATTGTGTGTCCCACTAAAATAAGGTATCATCACTTCTGCCAAATGTTGTGCTGAAAGGTGGGTAATCCTAGTATGTGGGCATTATATAACAACATATTGAAAAGCTCATTGAACTAAAGTACCAGTTTAAACTTTAGATCAGAGGAATTGAATTTTTCAATTCTGAGAACGTTTCTTATATCAGCAGAAGTGTAACTATTTTCGATGAGAATATAAGTTTTTCATAAATTAAGACTGCATTTTTTTGTACAAATAGATTGCTCATACTTTAATTAACAAATAGTTCTAAGTAAAATTTTCTTTTTCTAGGATGTTAAACCTTTCAAATGCATTCCATAAATCCTCAAACTAGTTTTTAAAATAAATGTTTGATGTTTTAAACTATTGGTTGCAATAAGCTGTATCAAGTACTTTTTTTTTTATAAAATATCAATTGAAATAATATCTATACGAAAAAAATGAGGAAAACGCTCATGACAAGAAAGTTGTTTTGAAGCTGTTAAAGATTGAGAAGAGCTTCTTGAAATTCTCAGAATGTTTACAAAATCTCCTTAATCTGAACCATCAGCAACTTTTTTTCAGAAAATATCAGTGTCTGTAAATTTATTATTTCTTATAATAATTATTAAATGAGATTAGATATCATCTTCAATGTGTTTATCTGATCTAATTTTAATCCAAAATCTATCTTTTTAGATGAGAGAATGAATAAGCTTAGAGATAATATCATAGAAAATATTGCGTTACAGAGATTTGCTTACAAAATGTTACAAATAATTTAATTTAAAACATAGATTTAACAACAGCAATAAATAAATTAATGCTTAGTATATTTAGCTTTTCATTAATTTGCTAGGACAAATTAATATCAAAATTGAATTGATAAAGCATTAATTTATTTATTACTGTTATTAAACCTATTTTTTAAATTGAATTATTTGAAACATTTTGCTAGCCAATTTTAAAAAAACGCAGTATTGTTTATGATATTATTTCTAAGTTTATTCATGCTGCCATGTTTTCCCATATTCCCAATATGAATTCTTTCCATTTTGGGTAAAAGCTATTTTTACCCAATATGGAAAGAGTTCCTGAAAAAATTCGCCTAATTAATTTTCTCTTATATTTATATATCTGATAATTTTCCCCATAATACTATTATTTTATGTTTACAAATAATTAAATCTACAAATTTAAAACATCAATTAAAAATTTTTATGCCGTCTCGGCCATGAGCTTCCCAATTTTTCTTGTATATCTTCCCCCTTATCAATAAAAGAAAATAAGTTGAGAGAGATTTATTTATTAAATTAGCTCTTTCATCTAGAATGATAAAAAAAATTAGATGTTTTATGTGTTTTTCAAGTTTTTAAGGTCAAATAGATATGAGTAATCTAATTGTAATGTAATTGTATCATAACTTTTCTATTTTGATAATCCTCAGCATCTTTGTAATCACGAAAATTCTTTTTAAGTGTTTTTTGGCTCAGCACGAAAAAAGTGTTATTATTGCTTATTGATTTTTAAAATTTTTCTAAATTCTTTGATAATACAAATGAAAACCAATTCCTCTTGCATAATTACAAAATTTACTTAAAGGGAAAATAAGCTGTAAGAAGTCTGGATTTTTTTTGTAAATAACAGAAAGAAAGGCAATGAAATACTTCAAAATATCTTATTAATGACGTTTTCCTGTAAAATTTCCTTGCAATGTCTTGCAAAACATTTGAGTTTGTTGAGTTTGAAACATTTGGGTTTGATAAGTAAACTTGCAGTCAGATTAATCCATTTACAATAAAACTTATTGTAATTAGTTTATAGTTCATATTTCCACAGTAAAATATCGCTTTAAAAGAATCATTAACATTCTAATACATCGTGAAAGGCTGATTATTTTTTTTGTTCTAAGATCAATTATTGTACATGAGAAGTCAGCCAAGATCTCCCAAACGAATTTAGAAATATAGAAAATGGGTAAAATTTTTAATTACTGAAAGTTTGTTTGGATATACTATGTTTATTCAAGGCATTTTTAAAAACTCTAATTCAGTTCGCAGAGACAAACCGTGAAAATATTCATGAAGCAAAAAGATAAAAACAAAAATAGTTCTTAGAACCTGCATATTACACTAAAAATATGCAACATAAATACACAAATCGAAACATTCTAGTCTCATGTAAAATGACTTCTTTATGCGATTCATGATTTGCAACTCTTTCTTAAGAATACGATGCACCGTATTCAACTTCATTTGATTTATTAAATAGAAAGCTTATTTAAATCTCTCACTCGTTTTATTACAATGAAGAGTTTGCTATACCATTCGCTTCACGGAGAAAGAATTCTACTGATTTACAAATGCATTACATTTTTACGCTGTACAAACATTCGCAAACATTTTAAATAACCTTATATTTGCACACATAATGCATTCTATATGCATAGTGTGTTTGAACTATTCTCAGAGAAGCAGATGCATAAACGAAAAATTAATTGGCCTGTTTGCGTGAAACCAGCTCTAGGATATACTTTCTGTGTGAAGTTACTGTGGGAACTTCGCTTTGTATATATAGTTCGAAGTATAGAAGTATTTTTCCAATTAATGTGTATATTTGAGACGCAGTAGAAGACGAAAATTTGTAGGAAGTTAAAATTTATCCATATTTTAATTTACTTGTTGGCACATGATTGATGTTTCATATCATTTAAGATTGTTAGCCCTAAGGGAGTGAATGTGAGAATACCATGTAAGAGACCAAAATAAAAGTTATAAGAAAAATGAATATTGGCTCTGTCGCAATATTTTTAGCATCAACAATTTTGCGACTTTGTAAAAAGTCTACAATAAAAGATAAAGGATCATGCTGTTTATAGCAGAGAATTCTCAAGGGATTCTCTTATTTATGTACTATCTCATCATAACCACAGAATATCAGTAATACAAACCGGTATTGAGCCACAATACTTAGGTTGAATAAACTTTTCTTCCTGCCAGTAATCATCTTCTATAGTTAGAAGAATGAAGATAACCTTTAAAGTATAAATACTTTATAAATACTTAGCTACAAATTCCATTGTAATTTATAGAAATATATAGCATGTGTGTGTGAAATACCTTCTTCGAAGTACTTAGGTTTTTTTTTATACACAATTTTTTATTAACTATCCTAAAAATTAATTAAAAATCTTTTGCACTTAAATATATTTCCCATTATTAAATATTTCTCTTTATAAAAATAAAAATAATAAAATGAGATTCTTATTTTTTAAGTAATATGATGTAATATAAATCCTTTTAATAAATGATTATGAGTTCCCTTATGAGCTTTTTAATCAGATATTGATTCAATTCATGAGTTTTTTATAAGGCATTGATTGAGAGAATCGTTGATTGATTACTCTAGAAAGTAAATATTATTCAAAATTCTTCACTTTAAGATTAAAATAAGTAGTCAAAAATTCTTCAATTTTAGAACTTGAATGATGTGAAAAGTAATTAAAAACTTTTGAAGCAAAATTAACTGATTTTGCTTCAAAAGTTTTTAATAAGATTTTATTTAAATAAACCATTGATAAACGCATCATTGAGAAACAATTATAACAGAAAGCCTGATTTGATAAAAGTTACTATTTATCAGTGTTTATTAGTAAAAAGAGGGATTTAATATTGCAAGTATTTTCCTATTAATGTTTCTTAGAGTATAAATTGCATCATTGAGTATAAATTGCATCAAAATTGCATTTTTTTTAAAAAATAAATAACCTTTATATATTTAAAATCATTTTCAATAATTCTCAAATTTCAGTAAAATATTGCATATTATAAAAAATACGAATTTTGTGTGTACTTATAATATTGAAAATAACTTTCACTAAATCACAATACATAGAACATAATATGTATACATCATACAAATACTTATGCATACACATTATCAAATAGTATATATACATAAACACATCATCAATGCATTGAAGTAAATAAAAAAACAAAGTTGGCTTAATATTATTTCAAGCATTTTTCCTTAAATTTAAAGGTAAATATTTTAAAATGGTACTGTAAATAAAAATCTTAATCATCTAGCTGAACAAAAATTTTCATTTAATACTATTTATTTATTAATTTGGCATGACTGCTGGAAGTATTACAGACTGATATAGATTAAAGCATGCTTTAATGATTTTAAAATATGCCACACATCTTTTTGTGACAGACGAATTAAAAGCTACTTAGCAAAAAAAAAGTTTCTATAAATATTAAAAAAAGCAATATTTTCTAAAATGAAAAGAATAAAAATCAAAGAGGCGCTGGGAGCTCTTTAAAAGTAGGTTTTCTCTCATGTCTGTTTTTTCTATCAACATTAACAAACATTCTCAAAAAATCAATCGATCTTTTTAAGGACTTATAGCTCCTTTTTTAACTTCCAAGATAAAAGGAATCCTTTTAAATATAGACGCTCGAAGACCCATGCGTTGCAAGTGATTTTATCGGAAGCTTTTTGTTTTTTCCAGCTGTTTTCCACATTTATTACTGCATTATAAAAGGTGGATTTACAAACTTTTTGAGAAAATTTGTGGAGGATTGGCACAAGTAGTACAATATCATAGATTGATTGTTTGTTTCTTAACTGTCATTTTTTTTGTACACGAAAGCTAATTAAACCATGACTATCATAAAAATGTCCAGTACATTAGTACTATCAGTCTAAAAATTGCATGTTTATATATTAGTATATTAACAATAAGAGTATAGAAAAAGAATTCATGCGATTAATTACAGAGTATCCTAAAATTTACTGATGGTTAAAATAATGTGACTAAGATCATTATTCCTTAATCGCTTATTATAGTACGAATTTCCTCTAACAGATGGTTCTGCAGATTTATTGTACTACCGTGTGCTTTTGGCAAAGTCTGTGTAGTTGAAAAGACATGCTTCCGTGTTTTATTAAACTGCTGATTAATGAAGAACTGCGACACATTTCTCAGTTGCTCCTGATGGTCTTGTTATAAATATTTTTCCATTGTTAAATTCTGTAAAATGTTATTTTATCCATTTTGAAAAAATAGAAATTTCGAGTTAACAATTTACCGTGTTATGATAAATGAGATATTTTTCTTAAATTTTTTTTAATCAATTGTAACTAATATCTACAGATATTCTTTACACTGAATGGACTCTATAGACAACCGCAGATTACACAGATCATCCGTTGTAACCCATTAAGATGGTTTGGTTATGTATGGAGAAGCGCAGATGAGGATCCAATAAAAAACTTAACATTTAAAAAACCTAAGGGATTCCGGGCTAAAGGAAGACCACATACTAGATGGTTGAATGATACTGAAAGAGACATAAATACTTTAAAAATCATGAATTGGAGAGGAGTCGTAAATGATAGAAAGCGCAGGATGTGGAGCGTGTGGTTGAAGCAGACAAGGGCTGTTGTGCTTGTGAAGAAAAAGATATCCTTTACAGTAATCAATGTGATTTTTCTTAAAACAAACTATTAATAAAAATAAATACTTAATTTTATAATTAAATTACATGAGATTATTAAAACATTAAAAATTTTAAGAAATTTAATTCATTCATAATATTAATGGAATAAAGTCATCAGGTGAAAGAATTAAAAGAAGCGAATTGAAAAGTTTAAGATTTATGAGAACTTCAGTCTAACATTAGTTTGATCATTTACATTATTAAAAAAAATTAGTTTATGTATTTTTGCCAAGTGAAGAGAAAAATTATAATTACTAAAAACGTACAAGAAAACTATGAAAAATGTATTATTAACAATGTAAACTTTATGTTACACAATCATTTTTCTATTAGTTTACTTTAAAACTTTTAATGCAAATTCATTAATACATACATGTCCATAAATTAAGGATAATCCAGAAGCACAAGCAAATAAAACGCGAAAGGAAAAGTGCCACCTGTAGAAATAGCACACATATGGTCAAGCATTATATGCAAATTAGAGAAGGTGCTTGGTGACGGCGAGCATACGCCACAATGAATAGAGCGTAAGAGATAAATATATAAGGACTTTTGACAAAAAAAGAAACGGGTTCACAACCGATTCGTACTGCATTCAGTTCCACAACTGCATAGATATAACACAGAGGACGCATGTGGATGATGTATTATAAGAAAGAATTATAGGCCACTTGGAATGCGGTTGTGCACAAATGGCAGTAGTCAAGGAACAAGAGGAACCAAAGTGTCACCTTTAAGCTGTGCAACGATTCCAAGATTTTGGAAATGTCAGTAGACGTTACAGAACAGGTCACCCCGAGTGACAACGACAAATGACGACAAATATTTAGCAGTAACTTCCAAAAGAAACAGACGCAGCACAACAACGGACCCGTCGCATCAGCTATCGTCAGCTACGGATACCACCATTTCAATCAAAGTTACCATTTTATCTACAGACGTTTGGGACAGTATGGTCTATATGCGCACAGGGCAATGAGATGTATTCCGCTCATGGCAACTCACTGTTGCCAGCGGTTATCCTGGAGTAGAAAAGATGCTGTGTGAACACCGTTATTCTCACCATTCTAACATTGTCAACGACTACCTTCAATCTTTAGATATCACCCGTATGGAATGGCCAGCCTTCTCACCAGACATGAAACCGGAAGAGCATGTGTTGGACATGCTTGGCCGACAAATCACAGCCCGTTAACTACCTCCTACATCTGTACCGGACCTTCGGAAAGCATTTCCTCTATAGAACAGATGGATCGTTTAAAAATGTTTTATAAGTGAATGCACTGAACTTAGTAACTTAGTATACTACTGTAACATTTTCTTCAATTTACATGAATTAATTTACACGAAATGTATGAAATACTGAGATATGCTTATGATAATTATTAAAATAGATATGATGGATGATATCTACTTTGGATACTATGTTTATTTATCTAAAGGTCGTTCCTTAAGAAGAAATTCTTACAAGTACTATTCTACACAGAAAGAACTGAGGAATGAAGGGTTTTGATTTATCTTTCAGTGACACTGATGCTAATGTTGGTCATATATTTCCATGATTCTCTATTTATCCAGGAGAACTACATTAAAAGCCGTTTATAATTTTAACTGCGTAGTAAGGAGAAAACTGTTCTTCCTTCCATCTTCCAAGATCATAAAATCACGATTGGAATTATTTTAGTTAAGAGTTTGATTCTATTTAAAAAGTAGAAGTTATACATGTATGGGGATCACGTCTTCAGTATTGTAGACTGTCAACATTGATATTTCTTACAGCTTTTCTTAAAACTGTAACAAATATTTATGATTATGTAGAATTACGACGAATGACTGTTGATACAAAAGTGACACTACGTCGTCTTTTCAGGCAAATTCAAATTCCGCGTAAAAAATAATTTGAAGGCATTGGGGAAACTGAGTGTTACTCGTTTAAATTCATCATCGTCAAGAAGATTCAATTATTGAAATGATGTTATAGGGTATCACACATTGGGTACAAATTTTGGTTAATTTTTAATCATAAAGCAAATAATGTAAACAGCTGCTGTTACAGTTCTGATTATATAAAGAATACGAATATGTGCTATCTTTGATGCTTGTCTAACTCTGTTTTCTAATGAGATTATGCATAAATGAATTATATC
Organism: Latrodectus hesperus; assembly: GCA_037975125.1. Lineage (NCBI taxonomy): Eukaryota > Metazoa > Arthropoda > Arachnida > Araneae > Theridiidae > Latrodectus > Latrodectus hesperus. The sequence goes on along the minus strand of CM075854.1, from coordinate 86,860,127 downwards.
TTTGTATTTCCTAGACTTCTTCAAACTTAGTTTTTAACTTTTGATCTTACCAGCATGTTCTTCAGATCATTAAAAGACTGAAAAAATGTAGACATAGCTTAACGAAAAAGTGTATGTCATGTCATCACGACAATCAATTTGATTAGAAGCTTTCTGGCGTGAAATTAAATTTATCTGATAGAAGCTTTCTATTGTGAGGTTAAATTTATATGGTATCCAAGATTAGTCCTTAGCCAGAATACAATCCTTGTTACTATTACTACTAATAGAAGTGACAGCTTTATTTCCTGAATTTTGCACATTGTATATCCTAGACATCAACAAATTTAATCATATCTTTGTGTCATAGAATATGTAAACATTTTATAACGACTTGAAAGGGTATGTCCAAAAAATCTAAGTAAGAAAGATGAACTTTCTTGCAGTAAATTCAAAACGATTTTCTTTTTACAATACCATTTTTTCCCTCATAGTAAAACATTACCTTCCTGAATTTTGCTTTTACTCTCATTTTCATCACTTGTCTGATATTTAAGGTTATTTTGAAGAATCTTTTTTCTTTTTCATTTCTCATACAGAGAGAAATAAGAGTTTATTGTAAATTTTGTTTCGGAAATAGTTCATAATTCCAATATTTGGATGATTTGATTATCAACTGTTGCTTTCGGATAGGTTTTTAAAATTTTGTTCAGTTTAGTTAGTGGTAATGTTCCTGATTGTGGTGCTGGGTTCTTCAATTTGAATTATAACTAAGCTCAGAAAAATAATGCGGAGCTAGAAGTTGGGTGATTAACGCTGTGATTTTGAATTCAATAGTTCTATGGTATAGTTCCTTTCTCAGGCGTGTATGCTTTTTGCATTTGAATCAACTTTAAAACGTAGATTCCTGAAAAAACAAACCGTAAATGTATGTGTTGATTTGTAACCGTTGATTTGTGTTAAAATTCAATTTTTGAGCAATCAGAAGAATACTGAATGATTCACTCGTGTTTCATTTTAAACAATTGTTCATTTTCGATTTATTATTTATAATATATGAAAACCTTCAATATATATCTTCCAATATACTCAGAGATATGCTTATTTTCCAATTCTGTAAAATTAAACTTTTAATAATTTATATCATTACTAACATTTTGATTTCATGTAATTGTAAGACGACCATATTGATAAGTATATTACAAAGTAAACGCATCCTGACAGAAATACCAATAAATTTCATAAGCATATATCAAAATGTTTTTGGGAATCTTTTAAAATCTTTGTCCTTCAGTCTCATGATGTTATGAATCGAAGCAATTATAGCACATTAACATAAATTAATCGCTCAAAATTTCTCAAAATTTAATCTTCTTTTAATAAAACTCATATCTAATTCTGAATGTTTTTGTATATTTTCTTCGGCTCCTCATTTGTGACATGGTCCATGGAACAGTGGTGCAAATCTGTTCAGCTTACGTTGCAAAAAAATTTGATAACTTTTTATGTAAGGAAACTCTGAATTCTTATAGAGTAATGTAATTTGTAAACTATGTTTGTGGAAACTCCTGCTTTAATCTGGCGTTTGTTTTCAAACATCTTTTTTATTCCTACGATTTTTTTGTATAAAGTTAACATTCTCCATCGATTTTTCCTTTTTTCAAGCAAATAATGAACGTTGTAGTAGATATGAACTAACCTTCATTTCAGCAGTTTGTATAGCAATTTATTTTAAATTACAATACCTTGTCGAAATAGACTTTATGAGCAAAAAGTGACTACAGAGAGGGACTTAACGAAGAGAATACTGAAGATTTTTAATATAGAAAAAATTATTGCTTACTTATTAACTCAATTACAATTCTCTTATTTTCTTGTTTTATTGTTTGATAGATTATTAATGCTACTTTTATTTTTAGTATGATGGTTTTTAAATGTGCAATGTTTACCGAATATTTTATGTGATTTTATTCAAGGCAAATGTAATATTTTTATATCTGCAAAATAATTCAAAATAAAGAAATGTTTCTCTAAAAATTCAAAAAAAGTTATTCTTTTTTTTCAAAGATATAAAATATGAGAAAAATTTCTAGAAGAGATAACAACCAAATATTATCTACACTTAAAAACGAATAAACTTATTAGGAAGTAATAAGTTATTATTTTTCTCTTTTAAACAAATTTATTTTTTTAATCAAAAGTATAATTTTTCTACTTTGAGGAAAATAAAAAAATAATCATTCATCACAAATTTAATTGAGTATGACATTGAGTTATATATATTGATATAAGAAAAATTAGGTACCATGAAAACTCTCAAATAATTTTTAATTCGTTATTTGTGTGTGGTGCTCGATATAAAAAGATTCTTCACTTACTGCATATTTTGTATTAAAAGTTTGTATTTACATTATAGAATACTTTTAACAGTTGAATCATCATTGATGACCAAAATTTACAAAATGTGAACTGAATGCTGTTGCAATGCAATTTAAAATTTCGCTTTACGCATAAAAGATGCGTAAATTTATGAACATTTACTCCTATACACATAAGTGCATTAAAAAATTGTTTTTAAATTTCATCAAAGCTAAAATATTAATAAAACTAAATCTAATAATATAAAATAAAAAATGATTTTCTCTTAAAAATTGAGTGGTATAAATTTAATATTACATTTATTAACTTTCCTTATAAAGTCACTTTAGATTATTAGCTTTCTGTAACAAAATTGTGTGATATTTTAATTAAAAGTTTAATTGCTTACTAATTTTGACGCACAAAAACTGTCTTAGAATACAATTTATTTGTATCTTTCACTTCATTATTCTTAAGTATGAATATAAAATAATAAAAAGTACTATTGTTTCGCAAGCAATGTATTATATACCACACCTAATTTTGTATAACAAGGTATATAGGTTGTCATTAAAAATAACGTTTTAAAGACAGTAAAGACCACTTTAAAATAAACCTCAAAATAACTATATATTGAAAAAATAAATTTTTTTTAAATATAATTGTGTGAAAATGTATACATTTTAAGATTCATTTTCGTCTTAATATGTCAAAAATATAAAAATTATTGTCTTTATAAAAGATTTTAATTGATGAAAGAAAATATTTAATCATATTTATCTGTATTTTATTGAAAATAAATATTTCATTTATCAAAACCACATTTAAAAATATCTGTTATCATTCACTAGAACGTTGATGTAAATCAACAAATTCAAAATCAACGTTGATATAAAATACCTTTTTATAGTCAAATATTCGCTTATAGTAGCCTTTTTAGAGTAATTCCAATTCCATTTAATTTATAGATTTTAAAAAATGCAACTGTATAAAACACAAATCGATATATTTTAGTGACTCTGCTACACGAATTCCATTTAATCAACCCACACACTTCCAGATCCTTGATATCTTTCACTAATGAAACGCTTAAATAAACTCCGCTAAAGTGAAATCTTGACAGGTATCATTTGGTGCATGACAGTATGATTAAATGCTCATTAGTATCAAGCGGACGAATATATAATAATCGGTGTTTTGATATGTAAGTTACAGAAGAAATTCTTCCTCCTCGTTTTGGTTGCCCAAGGAAATGTTATTCTGTAAGTGTTTGAAAAATATACGGTCTGTCAACATTTTAACATTAGTTTAAAATAAGGATTGAATATTTTACTTAATGAACTTTGCATATTTTTCTATAGTCATTAATTCTTAGTAGATAGTAGATTTTGTTTGTATAAAACTGTAATTTAAATTTCATGTTTATGGTGTTTCTTATTTTAAAGCAAAAAACGTGTATAAGAAATGAAACATACTAAGACCAACTTAGTTAGAAATATCCCTTTTTGATTTTTATTTCATTATCTCATATATAAAAATTCAGGTAAGCATTCACTATAAAATTTTCTTGATACGAACTAAGAATATCATGAAGTTACTTTTTAAATAAAATTTCTCTGTTTATTTTAATGAAAAATATTTTAAGAACTTATTAACAACATAATCTAAGTCTGAAAAATTACGCCTGCTAAATACAACGCGTTGATGATAACAAAGAGAATTTTGAATACATAAAATACATAGTTTAAGATTTGTGTATATTTACCATGCATGCTCAAATATATTTTGATCTCATGTTTAAAAATTTGTGTTCCGATATAGAATATAATTATAATTCATCTAATCATCAAAAAGAACATTTTGAACTTTAAAAGGTTATAAGAATTTATTGAACTTTCCTTCAAATTAAATTAAATTTTGAAGCAGAAATAATTTAATTTCATTTTAAGAAACTTGGAAACTAACATTTTAACTATTGTTTTATAAATTATTCAAGATTAGCTTCTTGCTCAGTATCTTATTGTTGAACTATTTACTCTTAGTTGGATTGTGATTTGTGTTGTAGTTGTGGCTTATTCTCCTGCTGTCTGACAAAGGCAAACAAGATCCACCAGTCTACTAACCCAAAGGAAGTCAAGGACAAGAAGGAGAGACGAGTATACGTAACCTCTGAAAAGTCCCAAGCAGTCCATAAGAAGCTCAGTAGAAGATTGTTGAGCTTGACATTTTGAATAGGCTGAAAAGACCTTTCTGCTTTTGAAAAATAAGTAACTGCTTGCCATTCTGGAAATTTCGGTTTGAGCGGATTTGTCACAATTGGGTGAAAACAAAGAGCCAGGCTTTTTGCCTATATACCAGGAATGGCTAGGAGAGACCCTCCACTCCTTTGAAAAATCAGCATTGGTAATAGATTGATGTTCTAGAAAAAGTGAATGTTGAAGAGGAAAAATCTGAGTAGCTGTGACCCTGTTTAGCCAAGCTCCATTCTCTCGCTGCCGTGTATGTCGACGTGCGATGAGATCCACAGAAAATGAAAATCCTTTGACTCTTTAATAAGTTTAAGAAAGATAGAAATTCTTGTTTTGTCTTCAACTGTGATTCAATTGTGGGGGTGTTGAAGGGAGGAGCGACTGTCCGAAAGGATGTAGAATTCCTCAAAGTTGGTTTCATGGAGAATAACTTCAAGGTCATAATCAATTGCGATTAATTCACTATTGAAGACAGATGAGAAATTAGAGTTATGGAGGCAGATGGATAAATTATCTCCTTGTTTCTCTATGTAAATGCCACTAAAAGCAGAACCATCTAGTCTATTGCCGGCAGTGTAAACTTTTATCGGTATAGAAAGGTCTAAGTGGAAATTCTAAAATAGCAAATTATTAAAAGAACGTTACGTGAACAGGAACAATATATCTATGAAAAGTTTTTCAAGGCAATTCATTGTGACTGCCCGAATACTTTACAACAGCTAAAGCTTTTCAATTGTCTACTGAACGGTATTAAAAAAAGAATACTATCAATCATATTAAAGAGACAATATTGAAATCTGAACATTGATTGATCAGATATAACTGAAGAAACAATGAAAATATTTTTATTAATTATGGAAGAGGTATATATTTCAAGTATTTTGCATTCTTAATTTATAGCTTATTAGAATTACACAAGTCATGGTCTTAAGATTAATCATAATTTACAAAATTAACCAACGAAGTATTTAATGTATTTATTAATATTTATATGCAAATTAAGTTTTATATTCCTTAAGTATAATTCCTCTTCATCTTCTTTCTTTAGTAAGAAAGAAATGCTATATATATATATATATATATATATATATATATATATATATATATATATATTATTGATACATTATTTTATTAATATTTGATATAATGACAGTCAAAGAAAAACATATACCAAAATTATTCATTCAGTTTTGTCCAAAAAATTTACTTAAAAGATTGTATTTTTTTGCCTTTAAATATATATATAAAGGATTTTCTGCGCATTTAAAGATTTCCCTATAATTTTTCAAATTGCATTTAATTAGGCAAATTATAACTGTATTAGTATCCTTTACTTTTTGTACCTTTAAATAAAAAAATAAACAGTTAGTTTATTTTTTATAAAAAATACATACATACATGCACACACATATTTATACATACATACATACATACATATATATATATATATATATATATATATATATATATATATATATATATATATATATATATATATATATATATATATATATATATATATATATATATATATATATATATATATATATATATATATATATATATTCAATAAAATCATATTAAAGAACCGAATGTTAAGTTAAATTACATGCTCCTCCGAGAACTACTGTGTTAAATTAAAAATCTAAAATGTAAAGGCAAGGAGCTTTAAAACTTCAGTCTTATAAGTCATGGGGGATACTTAATTTTAAAGGGTATAAAATGTCATTTTTTAACGGTTCATGAGAAAATCTATAACGCTGTTTCCTAATTTTTTGTGACTCATTGGACTCAGTTCTCCATTTTTTTCTAGTATTAACATTTCTAATATAGGAACTAATGGCGAACTTCTCAAACTCCCCAGAGTAGATGACAAAAGGGGGGAATAAAAGCTTCCCCAGAGGGAAGGGAAATAACAAAATAAATCCTCCTGCCACTCTGTGGGTGGAAGCGAGCAAATCAATGAAAATTGAGGAACGAGTCGAAATCAATTGTCCTTTTCCACTTTCTTTCCCCATCTCTGAAAACGTTTCTCCCTTTAGAAACTCCAAGAAAAGCGGGACGCATCACTGTTTCTCGCGGAAGCATCGTTTCCTCCTTCATATCGAAGAGAAATAAAATATTACATAATTCGGTATCTGTGATCAACGGTAGAGGGAGTTGCTCTCAGTCATGCGCGGGAGAAGCTCTTCCGATCGCTCTTGAAAACAAAGAGAGCTCTCGGAGGACATTGCCGGCTTAATCCTTTCGACTCGGAGATGGCTGCAACACCGAGAAGTACTTCCTGCTTCTTTTTCTTCCATGTTCTCTTCTTCCTAGTTTTGGGATAGGATTCGCCACAAATGCTTGCATCCATCGGAAAGTTAGAATCTTTATTTCCAGGTCCGCTCCACGGTGGTCCGTTACGGGAGCAAGGAAGGACACTGGCCTGACAGAAGGGTGAAGATGCAGGGGAACAAAAGTATAATTTTTTCGGAGCTGCGTGGGGATGCCAATCGAAATAAGCTTAAAAGTAAGGAATTTTTTCCCATCCATTTCCTCCTTTGAACTGCACATTTTCATTATTTTTATTTACAATAAAAATATCTTTCAATATTTTACATTAAATCATGCATGCACTTTCGATGCTAATTTTTAATGATGAATCATAAAGAATAGCTGCACGGAACGGGATTTATAAACGGAAAATTATATTTAATTTTTACCCTATAAATAAAGGAATATTTCTTGTATTTCTCTTTCGGTAGGGTTAGAAGTAACATTAAAATACATATTAGTTTTATCTCTGACTTGATTTTGTACAATAAATATATATGTGAGTCAGATTGATTTTAATCTATAGAAATGATTTTAATGAATCTATATCTGTACACGTTACTCAGATTTTTAAAATATAATTCTTCATTATTAATATTAAAAATAATTCATCGGTTAGCTTGATTGTTACGCTAAATAAAATTAATTCGTAATTCCAATAATTGCTCTCTCTTCTATCACATGTATATATATCTCGAGAATGGGGAAATTTTTGATATTATGACTAAGAATTTTATTCCTGCTAAAATTTATTGCAAACTAGAGAAGAATTTTCAGTTCTGTGTTTTCATACTTTGAATTATTTGATCCCACGTATACTGTTTGATTTCTCTAACGTTTTTTTGCAAGTATTTATATAAATATAATATTTATGAAAAACAAAAGTAAAGGTAATAAAATCTTGAAAATATTTTTGATAACAAAATTTTAGTATCAACAAAACTATATTCAACTGACGAGTTGATTTTACATATTAAATTTAAAATCCAAGCCCCTTTCCCAATAAGTTATTTATTTCTTCACTTTCGTCTAGAATAAAATTTAAGGAAAGCTAAAAATTAATGAGCGTAAAGAAAGAGAGGAAACAGAATTTCCTCCACTTTTCTCTCAATTATGAATTTAGCATAATAACTAGCTTTATATAGAGAAATTCAAGTTAAAACAGTCTATTATAGATATGCTGTTATAAATAAAGTTATGTTCTAGGTAAAAATTTCGTATTTGCTTTATTACAAATTATTTTACAATTAAAAGAAATGCTATAGCTACAATACCATTTACATAAAAGGAATTGAAATATTTATGGTTGAATATGCTGTGTGTTTATAAGGCCTAATGCATTTGAATAAAAATATTCTAATCTCACTTTGTTTTTCATCCATATGGAAAACCCCTGCTTTCATCTTAAATATTTTATGCTATCTTGTATTAACTTCTTTATTAAACTTCATATTTGAAAGCAATATTTTATGGCAAGCATTTTTAAAATTTCATTTACTATGTCTAGCTTAATTACGGTAATGAAAATTAAAAAACGGTTTTCTAATGCTAATTTTATTGTACAGTTACTTTAGTTAATTTTTACCGCATTATGAATGTCTATGAGAAAGGCTTGCTTCTGTTTAAATACGGTCACGTAAAATTTAAATACTGTCATATAAAATTCGATTTCTAAAAGAGAAGGAAAAGTATTTAAATGTAGAAGCAAGTGAAAGAGATGAGGAACTAAATTAGACAGTTACTGATAATAATTTATAAAAATATATTTGTAATTGTGAAATTCATCTTATTTATCAGTTTAGAAATATTAGTTATTAATTTATAAGCTTATTTCTAAATTTTTAAATCATATTTTGAATTATATATATATATATATATATATATATATATATATATATATATATATATATATATATATATATATATATATATATATATATATATATATATATATATATATATATATATATATATTATTCGTGAATACATTTTAAATTAGTAGAAGAATTGTGAGTAAAAAATAAAACAGATCACGTAATTCGTAAAATCATGATTAAAAATAATATTACGTAATAATGAATTAATCATAAGAGAGAGAGAGATGAGCAATATTTGAATACAGCTATGCAAATAGTGAATTTTGCTTCCATGATTACTTAAACTTTATTTAACTCGAGGCAAAATGCCAATGAGTAGTTCAAGAATATCGATTGATTTCTAAGAGTACGTTAGATGACTAAATTGAATGAGGAGAAAGTTACTAAATATGGCAAAATCCATCTTCTTGGACCCTTTTTTTGACACGCAAGGGGTTATTTAAATGCAATATTACTAAATATTAATTAGTTATAGAGAATTTATATTAAATTCTTAAACTATTCAATCCACTGGAAAAAATTGTTTTTATAATTAACACAAAAAGTTTGATTAGATAAGTAAAATAATTGCTCATATTCTTAAAAAGTACCTTTAAATATTACAAAATCTCTAAATAGATATAAATTAAACTATGAATTTTTTATATATCTATTACGTAACAATTTTCACAAGTATTTAACTTAATGTTCTTTGACTGAAATGCATAAATTTTTGAATTGAGAAACTGTTCAATATTATACAGTTCCTTAAAGGAATTCTTTTTTTAATAAGAACATTAAATAAAAAAAATTGCTTTTCTATTACTATGCCAATAACAGCTGAAGATAATCTTTTAAACGATAACAAAGTGTCTTCCGTTATTGATATGAATGAATTACCATTTTTAAATCCAAAATGAAGATAATACTTTTTGACTAAAATTTATTTTCATTTTCTGGTTTTTATGTATTTTGATTACTATACTTTTATTATATTGCTCTTGACAGAGAAATACATATACTTTATGTTGAGAGATTTTAATATGTCATTATTGCATAAGAAAATACTATGAAGTTCTAGAATAAAATTTAATATATATCTTTTGTAATGATTACATTTTAAAAGCAAAACAAAACAAAACCCAAATATTTAGAAAATTTATTATGATATACTTTTTTCCAAAAAATAAATCCAATAAAACTTCCTAGAAATATTATTTTCAATACTTTTTTATTCTTTTTCTTAAATATTATGATATATTTATTGTTAAAAACAATGAGAATTTTTCATTCTAAGTATTACCCATTCAGTATTAAATAAGAAATTAACTTTTTAGATGTTAAAGATGACAAAATTTATAATGTCAAAGATTATATTCCTTTATTTAATCTAATGTGTATCATTTAGAAAAGCAAAATAATAAATGACATAAATCTTGAAAAATATATCATAAACATTTCATTTCTTTGATTGATGATTAAAAAGGTAATAAAAACGTATTTCATTTGAACCGAATCAATAATCATAATAATAATTAAAAATTCAAATTTCTTTAAAATAATTTGTATGCACTGAAATTCTAAATAACTGATTGTCTAGATAGAATTTTATGCTTAACAAGAAACACTTTTATAATGAATATATCTAGCTTACATTTTTTCAATCAGATATTTATTTGCAAGTACTTAATATTGCATTTTTGATTCCTTACAAGTAAAAAGGCCAATCTTATTATTTTAAAATGGATTTCTATAACTGTATAAAATTTATAATAATAAAAAATGCGGCAAAAATATTTCTTATTATTCTGGTAGTTATTTATTCATTTTTAATAGTCAATTTTAATATATTTTAATTGTTTAATAAATTTTTATTATTCATTATTATATAATATAATAGAAAATATAATTAAAAATTAGTAATAATTAAAATCAACTAAATGTTTCTATTTAGACCCATTATATAAAACAGCGTATTATATGTTTCTTTTTCAATAAAATTTAAGGGGAGTTTAAGTAATTTAAGGGAGTAAATATTTCAGCAGGAAAGACCTGAGAATTCCTCAATTTAAGAAATGTTTTTTTATAGGCTGTCTTTTTTTTAAGCTTACTTAGAAGGGTGAGATTGTATTGCTGAATTATATTTGATTCCTTTTTCATAATTTCAAATATCAGAATTTCCTCCAGCTTGAGTTTTTGAATGTTTATTTGCATGAATTTATTCATAATATATTTATATGTAAAATCTTACCTATCAGTAGCACTGATGTAATCCTTTGCAATTCATTGTGTTTATCAATTTTTAAATGTTGATTTAATTTTTTCGAAAATTACATAAGTGAAAAAAATTTAATACATATTTATATATATATACTACTTTTAAATACCTTAATAGCTACGGGTTCTTCATATCATTAACAAATTAAATTTTTACAAGCACTACAACAATTTCAAAATATCTTAAGCATAGAAAATACGATATATAATTATATTTTTTAATATTAACATCTTATATTGTTTTATTATCTATGTCTAAATACCTGCATATACATTAATAAGATGTTTCTATTTTTGTAGAAATTACGGTTACTATTGATTTCTCCCAGTTTAACCATTTAATTTTATCCTAATGATAAAGGGTTAATTCGTTAAAAATCAGAATATTTGCTGATTTTTCACATTATAACATTGTAATAATTGGACAATTTAATATAGTAATTGAGTCGGAAACTATTTTTTGAATATTAAAAGGTTTAAAAAAAATTATATATATATATATATATATATATATATATATATATATATATATAGTAAATTCCTTTTTTACCATCATAATTTCAAATATCAGAATAATATCATAGTAAGAATATATTCCTTTATTGGAATAATTTAATTGCATCTCATCATCTTATTAAAAATAATGAATTTCTTTTATTAAAATTTCATATTATCTTGTTTTTAACCTAAAATTTATATAAAAATATGTGTTGCATATGTCTAACTTAGGATAATTTAGTTTTTATACTAGCTAGACATATGGACTACATGTAAACTACACAGTTGGTATATTTATATGAATGCGCAATTAAAATAAAACATGAATCTTATCAATTTTGCTTGTAAAATAAACACTATATTTCAGCATAATAAATAAAAGCAGCAATTAAAACATACTAGTGCTAAATCTATTTTAAAAGAAGTTAAATAATAACTTATTGAATGTGTGAAAAAAATTGAAGCGTAAATCTTTAACGAAAGGTAAAGCATTAAAATTCTTTTAAAGACTTTTATAAAAAATTGCAAGAAACTAAAAATTAATAGAATATAATTCAAATACATTCCTTCATAAAGTTATATTTAAAATAAAATATGAAATATAATTATATTAGTAAGTTGCTTTGCAAAAATAATATCAGTAATTCAAATATAAGAACACAAATTTAAACTTTATGAGCAAAATCAATTGTTCTTAAAATTAAATTTAAGAATTTAAACTTCTTAAACTGCAATTTAAAATTAAAGGCTAAGAAACTGAAGTTAACTCCTTAGAAAGTTTTATTCTCACTGTAAAATTTAAGGAGAGATTGAGTTTCTTATAAAAAAAGATTTATTAAATAATTTTCGTTCATTTATTTGTGAACTTAAAAATTTTATTTTTATTTAAAATAATTTTTCTAATATTTGAAAAATTTGAGCTTTTAACCTCGTGTATAATATTGATTCAGTAACGAATATGAAAATCTGTTTCCAACAGTTATTCTAAGGGAACTATATATAAATATTTGCATGCGAAAAAGTTTAAACTTGTGCACAAGATTTATATGCATGTGACTGTCTCTAATAGTTATATTGCACTTGCAGTTAAGAAAATGTAAGCACGAGGCGTTTAATATTTTATCTTGCAATCCAAAAACATTATGTTTTACTAAAGTTATTTTAATTTTTAATTATATTTACGTAAAGATGCTTCTTCTATATATGAAAAATATGCATTTTGTTGGAAACTTGACATAATTCTCCAAGTATATTAGTTAAAAAATTAAATCTTTTAAAAATGGGATTTTTATTTTTTTAATAATATTATGAATTATTTAATCTTATTGTTTTTAAAAACACATGAAATCTCTAATTTTTCCCCATTCAATTTAATTCTTTATCATTAGAGTCCAATAATTATATAAAAGAATTACATTGAAATTAATTTAAAAAATCTCTTTAATTTTTTCTTTTTGGACATGAAAATTTACCAATTTCTATGCAATGTAAATCGTAGTTCACATATTTCTTACATATTTACATTGATATTCATAATGACTTATGCCATAATTTATTATATAGTTTTTCTGTATCTTCTTTTTTGTTATATTTAATAAATTCTTTTCAGACATGTAGTTTTTTATATTTCAAAAATACAATGATTTTTCATGCTTATGTAACTGTAGAAATTTGCTTCAATAGTGATTGCATCACAGATTAAAAAAATTTCATAACACTGCTCTATTTTAATGTTATGTATCTATATTAATAGATATAGTAATACGTGTAGTTTATAAATCTTCCTGAAAAAAGATCCTATGTTCATATCTATGTAAATCTAAGAACAAGTTTGAATCAAATTTTATGTTGCTTTTTTGATTAACTTGATTTACTCTTCCTTATACGATAAATGATCCATCTAGAACTATCGCTAATGTAAATTGTAAATTCTTACATGTGGTAATGTACAATGTTCAAATATTTTTAAAATTGATAAATTTTCCTTGGTATGAAATAAATGAGTGATTATTAAAAATAATAAACCACATGAAATATTCATTCCGTATCGGAAAGAAAATTTTGTGCAAATAAAATCTCCCGTTTACTTCTAAAATTATTTTTGACACTTAATACATTAGTTTAGTAAAATGCGCATTAAAATACGGTCAATACCATTGAAGCTGAAAACAAAAAGAGATTAAAAGCTAAATTTTGTTTCATTGAGTATAAGCCGAAGAAATCTTGGAGGAAAGCCAAAAATAGAGACAAATAAAAGATTTGTATCATTATTAAGAAAATTTTATAAGTTGGAAAGATAAAGCAATGTCTGAGAGGCTTTTATGAAATGATGTAATTACTAGTAGCTTTTAGGATTAAGAGATTTTACAAGAGAGAGCATTGTTTTTACTCTAAAAAATTAAAGAGGTATTTTAATCTATATACATAATGCGATTTTCTTTAATTTCTATTTAATGAATGGGGAAAATATGAAAGAAATAATTTGGATCTCTCGTTGCTGACACACAAATTGAAATGAAAAATAGCTTTTATTTACTGTTAATATAAACTACATTCATTTTTTATGGATTATTATTGAACAAACTTGATAATCTTCAAGGAAAATTAAATGAAGTATTTAGAGATTAATTAATATTTAAATTAGCATCATGTAAAATCTGAAATAAAAATAATTTCATTTTAGTAAATGGGACAAAATATTTTGTTAATTATAATTATTTTATCTTTAGTATTCAAAATACGGAGTTAAAATATTGATTTAACAATAATCTGTAATCCAAACATACTAATATGAAAATTATTAAACAATGCTTTATTTAAGTGGCATATTTTTTTCCTACTTAGTAGCACATTACCTTCACCTAAAAATTCTTATAAAGCTCTTAGTAATTTAAAATTTTATGAAATTTTGAAATGTATTTTGATTATTAAAAAATTTATGTTAGAATTCTCTCTATATATGTAAAATATTTCCTTAAAGTTGCAAATTTGTAGAAACAATTATTGTAATTACATAACACCACTGATAAATTACACAGTATTATCAAGGGTAATATTAGAAAGCTAATAAAAATAAATACACACACATAGCAATCTATTTACTGGAGAAATTTCACTGCTGACAATTATAGGAACTCAATCTATTAGAAACAGACATAAATAATATGGAAAGAAACAAACTATCATTTATTGAGACAAATACAAAATGTTTTTATTTAAAACATTTTTGAGAACTGAAAGTCATACCAAGAGTACTTTTATTGGTTTTTAACCAGATATTCTATTTATATACTTAAGTAATATATTAAGTATATTGTAAAATATTTGCATTATTTTATCCACCAAATTACTTCACCTCTCCACTGATTTCTAAACTGAAGTATTTAGCTTCTTGCTTTAAATGTTAGAACTATCAATAGAATGTGGCATTTCAAGGAAGATATTGAACTTATGTTATATAGATTAGAAGAAAAATTTTAGAGCAAGCTTTTCAATTGTAAACGGTTGTTTTATAGTGGTATATGAGTATACTACTAATTACCAGAGAATTCACGTGTTCTTTTTTTAGCCATTCCATTTAAATTTCAGTTACTTCAGAAAATAATCTTTCACTTGTAGATTTTTCCTTTCTCATAAGGCAAGTTAAGAGATTTGAAGTCCTATCAACATTCTGAGATAAAGCTATACTTTTTAGGCTTGTTTGGTTATTAGTTTCTCTTGCCCTAATAGTTCACTAACACAACTTATTTATGTAAATACTCTTATTTCTTTGTTTCAAATGAAATTTCTACAGAAAAATACCTTCGTTTTTTCTTTGAAGACGTGAATAAAAGTTTGTAATGCAAAATATCTTAATTTTCTCATTGTGGTGGAGTTTACTGTATAGATATTCATAGCAAAACAAATTTTTACACACTATTTTTATTCAATATGTCAGAAACACTTCAGATATTTAGTTCATAAGGAATATAATAATTCACGTCACAAACTTCAGAATGATTGCAATTGCCTTATCAGCACCATAGAAAGATATCATTTGGCTAACGTATAAATTAAGTCTGCTGCTATTTCATCCATTGCCGGAAAATAAGATATGCATGAATGATACAATTAATTTCAGTTAACCCTTACTCTTATAGATTCGTAAATAATTCAATCTCAGTAATGGAAAATTGTTCAACTAATAGCTATACATATTCCAGTCACGAATTAGCGACCCCTTCTTGGAGGCGTTGGCTGAAATAGCACGCATAGGATACGATTAGTTAGCGAACGACCTTTGCCTTGCAGTTCACTTATTTAAGTCTCCAAGAGTGTCTTTTGATGCATCTTATTCCATTTGTTTTATTTCATTTTCTATTTTCAGTTAAAACTATCTCCCTTCATTACGATAATCATATAAAGATGTCCTCGAAATACGCATAGATTTTGATAGAATATGCAATCTATTTCACTTTGATTTATTCCAGATTAAAAATAAAATCTACGTCAGATGATCATGCGCTACTAATGATTTATGTTGAAAAATTAAAAACAATATTTTAAATAAATATTTAAAATACATAAAATGTTTTGCTTAGAGTAAGCAATATTGTATAAGTGCTTTATAGTGCTGTATGAATTATAGTATAATATACCTGAATTATAGAGTATCTGAATCAAACAAACTTATTTTTAAAATGTAGATGAGGAAAGTTTTATTTTAAATTATATTTTTTATTCTCAAGAAATTTTGTGTATATATAATCGAAATGTTTTTACACTTGAAGTATACGTTAGAAAAAAAAACACTTAAAAAACATTAAAAATTAATTCAGTATAATAAATAGAACAAAATGAAAGATGAAATAAAGCAACAAAATAGCTAGCCAGACTCATGAGAGGATGTTGACTAAATTGGCATGAAGAATCAATTTTTTTTTCAAAAGCCAAGAATAATAGTCAAAACTAAGTCATTATCCACCCCCAAACCGTTAGAAATCATAAATAAGACGACAAAATTTATATATATATACAAGACCACCAATATAAAATTAAAGGTAAACAATGAATAAATAAATATGGAGAAAATGTCAAGTGTTACCAACGCAAATATAAGCATTTTTTAAAAATTTAAAAAAAAATTTTAATTTAATTTTTTAAAATTTTAAACCATTTAAAATACAATAAAAATACAGAAAGTAAATGGCTAAGTGCAAATATTATTGGCGATTTCAAGTTTCTTTTAAGACCTTCAAGGCTTGGGTGATTCTTCTGTAACTAATACCTTGCAATGCACAACTAGCCAAAGCGATTAATGAAATTTATTGAAATATTATTTAATAAATAATTTTTAACCGTTTAATTAATTTTCTAATGATATTCAAATTATTACAAATTTCATATATTCTGTTTTGCCCGCAACACATCTTGAAGTGCTTGGGGTTTTCTCGTGAAGAGGCTGTGAAAAGTCCACATCTGCTTTTGAACTTTTTGGCTATCAATGATCTAATGATCTAATGGATCTAGTGGAACTAGACCAGATGGTGATTAGTCCCACCACCACCATCATATATTCTATTTAATTGACTAAAATGTTTATATATTTTGTAAGAAATATTCGAATTCCGAAATAAATTAATTTGTTGATTTTAAATTTATTAATTATGTGTTTTAATTTCTACAAAAATATCCCAAAATTCAGAATTTAAATTTTTCTATTATGTTTTAATTATATTTAAATCTTCAGGATATATATTTTTAAATATCTTATTAAATTTTAAGAAATTAAAAATTATGAAATCATCCGTACATAGGATATCAAAAGGCTTTACATTTTTCATAGTTATGTAAAAATAATTTACCGAGCATACTTGAAAATTTAGATCCCTGTTTATTACCATTTACTTGTATGTATAATGTATCACTTTTAAAAATATAAAGACAAAATGTACATAAATCTTTTTTTAAGCAACCGTTAACTGTCAATGTCTTTTTGCCATCGTTAAACTTAAAAATTTTTTAAATATGTATACAAATTTTCGAAAAATTACAATATATTCATGCCGTATACTGCATTGTGTATTTGTATTTATTAATTCTTGCACCAAATTCCTTAAAAAGGTATGAATAACTCATATTCATAATGGATATTTGCCAATAAAATTAAACTATATAATTGTTTTTAGATAGACTCCATGCCATTAAAAAAAACAGAACCTAAAACAAGCAAAAAGAGTTTTTAATGAAAAGCTGAACGGATAAATACTTTTTTATTAAAGAGAATAATAAAGCATTTTGCCTAATTTGTAAGAACTTAGGGCCATTTTTTAAAGACTACAATTTGAAACGACATTTTTGTCAAGAGCATGCCGCAAAATATAATGTATATCTCAACATTTGCTGTCACAGAGCTAAGAAAAGGGCTGTCGTCTGAACAAAATTTTTTAAAAAGACAGATGCTGAAAATAATAACATTTCAAAAACAAGTTATGTCGTAGCAAACACAATAGCTAGAGAAATCAAAACCCTTTATTTTTGGCGAATTTATAAAAGAATGTATAAAAAAATGTAGCAAACATAATTTGCTCTGAAAAAAAGATGGTTTTCCTAAAATCTGTTTATCACACCAAACTATAGCCCGAAGAATTGAGGAGTTGGGTAATTCATTTGAAAAGTCTTTAAAAAGCAAAATCATTATTTTGAAATTTTATTCGTTAACCATGGACAAAAGCACTGACATTTCTGATACGGCACAACTGACAATCTTTATCAGAGGAATCGATGAGCTTTTACCAAGAAAAAATGGTTGCTTCAATATCGTTAAAGAATACAACCAAGTCTATAGATTTATTCGAGGCACTAAAAACGACGATTAAAAGGCTTATGAAAAATTTATCAGCTATCATTACAGATGGAGCCCCTGCCATGGTTGATAAAATGGGGGATTCGTTAAAATGGTTAATGATGAAGCCGTCACTACTATGTTGATGACATATAGTACATCAGGACAATTTATGTAAAAAATTTTTAAAAAGAGAAAGTGTTGCTATAAAAACCATTAACTTTATAAGAGCAAAAGGACTAAATCATAGACAACTTCAAGATTTTCTTAAGATAATTGGCACTGAATTTGCAGATATTATTTATTATACAGAAGTAAGTTGGCTCAATAAGGGGAATAACTCAAAAGATTTTATGATTTCAGAACTAACATAAAAATGTTTATGACTGAATTTGAAGATGATGATTTGATTTTAGATTAGCTTTTGTAATAGACTTAATAGAACAAATGATTTAAATTTTAAACTTCAAGGAAAAAATCAGTTTATTGATATGTTCCAATTGTTAATAGAATAAGTTAAAATTTTGGTACAATATCAAATAAAAGTAAGCGATTTGACACATTTTAGTACCTTAGTTGCACATAAACCTGTGAATTGCACAAAATATGTAAAATATGCTGCATTAATTTTTTATTTAATTAAAAAGTTTAAATGTAAATTTCAAGATTTTTTCGAAAAAATGAAGAATATTTCAACATATTTTCTAACCCATTTTTTCTCTGAAAATAATTTAATTACCTTCAAATCTTCAAATGGAATGCATTGAGCTGCAAAGTAACATTCAACTGAAAGAAAAATTTGGGAATGTTACTTTACTGGAGTTTTATAAAAATTACCTTTACCCGTGATAATTATCCTAATTTTCACAAACATGCATTATTAATATCTTAAGGTTTTGACAGTAATTATATTTGTGAACAATTATTTTCAAGAATGAAGCAAACAAAAATGCGACTAAGATCACTGACGAACATCTTGAAAATGAATGAAGAATTGCTATCTCGTCTATTGAACTCGATATCGATTTGTTTGTTCAACAAAAGCAAATCCATCCGTCTCATTAATTTGAATTTTTTCCATCTTTATAAAATCTGAACTAAATTAAACAAAAATTTTACAAATTTAAAATAATTATGTACACATATCAAATCCAAATTAAAAAATTTATTAATAAAAAGAAATTAATTTATTATAATAGAGTTAATTTTATTTCAATAGATAGCATAGAGTTTATTTTTATTTCAATTTATTCAAAAAATCTTGTACGTGTGGTCCAAATATTTGTTTCTTTGCAAAGTTTAATATATATATATATATATATATATATATATATATATATATATATATATATATATATATATATATATATATATATATATATATATATATATATATATATATATATATATATATATATTCAATTTTGTAGCTAAAATCTTTAAAACATATATAACTTTCTATTTTTATTTTATAAAATTCAAAAAATTCTTAATTCAATTTTAATTTTTTAAGTAACTTGTATAAATGAAGAAACGGGCGCAATTTGAATACAAAATCTACAGCAGCAAAAGAAACAACACTTAAATACAATCTTATTTAAATTATTAATTTTTCATCAATATTTCAGCATAATAACACGAAAAACTTTGTGGTAATGCACAGTTTTTTTATTATCTTGGAAAATATGACACTTTTTGCAAACACATCGCTGCAGTGTTTGTCATAAATTTTCTATGATTTAACCATGTTTAGACATTTTTATTTAAAAATCATAATGTGTACGTAAACACGCAAACGCCCACAGTTTAGACACTTATGCTCTGGGACAATTATTTTCAAACAGTTTATAACTTTTTCTAAGATACTTAAAATTTAAAGTATTAACTTTAATTTTCCTTATATAACTATTAAACCTTAAATTTCATAAGACTCCAATAAAAATTTCGATATATTACGAGGGCTATTAATTTTTACATGGAAAAATTTAGTAATATATATGCTTATTATTTAAATAACCCTTTGAAAGCATTATGAAATCTAAAAATATTTGGACAATAAACAATAATAAACCTATAATTAATTGGTTTTATCTAGAAATAAAATTATTATTAATTTTTTATATCTAGAAATAAAAGACAAAATGTTTCTTCACACCATCTTAATGATGTCTTTGATGTGTTTTTGTTTTATATTGATATATAAAATATAATCACGTCGAAGATGGGTCTTTAATAAACATTAATGTAAATTATTGGAGATTTATGTACATTTTATAGTTATAATAATCATATTTTCAATGGAGATAAATTAAACATACAAATAAAGAATATTTCTTAGGTATCTCTCTAAATTTTTGAGTTCTCTTACTTATCTATTTTCACATTACTGTGAAAAATCTCATGATATTTAGATGTCTTTCTATTTCAGATATATGGATGATTTCATAAATTTTAATTTCCTGAAATTTGATGAAATTTAGGAAAATATGTATTCTGAGAAGATATAAATTTGATTAAGAGAAATAATTTAAAATCTGAATTTTTGAATATTTTCATAGAAGTTAAAAACATAATACTTATTATTATATTTCTGATAAAAACTAATAGGAATTTAAAGTTATCAAATTAATTTTTTGATTTCGAGTATTCTTAATGAAATATATAAAAGCGTATTATTTAGACTATTCAATAGAAAATATGAAATTTGTAATTATTTAAATAACATTCGAAAATAAATTTAACCGTTAAAAATAATTTACTACATAATAATATACCAATAAACTTCGTAAAAAATTATTTGGCTTGTAGAGCCTTGCTTATAAGAGTGAAATAAGGTGTAGTTATTAATTACAGATGGATCACCGTCTTGAAGGCCTTGTAAAAAGCTGGAAATCGTTAATAACGTTTACTCCTATTCATTTACTTTCTGTATTTGTATTGCAATTTTTTATCTTATTTCAAATAGAAAAATTAAATACAAAATTTAAAAATCATTTATATTTGTTTCTCAGCACTTGACATTTTCTACGTACTTTTACTGATTGCTTTTTCTGTAATTTTATATCGCTGATCTTGTGTTTATACTTTGTTATTTTATTTAGAGTTTGATGTGATTAAGATATAATGACTTTGTTTTGATTATTTTATTTAGCCATTGTAAAACAAAAAAGGAAAATGTCAAGGAAAATTTATTCAACACCCCCTGAAAAATCTCACTATATTGGTACTTAATTCCAGTTTTCATTTTGTTCTATTAATTAACTGGAATAAATTTCAATAGTAATTTTGATGCTCTCCTTTAAGTGTTTGTTTTTGTAACATATACTTCAAGTGAAAACATTTTCAACTATATATATATATATATATATATATATATATATATATATATATATATATATATATATATATATATATATATATATATATATATATATATATATATATATAAATATATACATATATATATATATACTATATATATATATATATATATATATATATATATATATATATATATATATATATATATATATATATATATATATATATATATATACATATATATATATATATATATATATATATATATATATATATATATATATATATATATATATATATATATATATATATATATATATATATATATATATATATATATATACATATATATATATATATATTAATATAAAACAAAAACACATATAAATATAAAGTAATAAATACAATACTGAAAATATAATGTAGGAACTGCAATACATTATAGGAAAAATAGCCATCGCAAAAGCAGCTAAAGAAAGATTTGCCTATATAAATAAGATAAAACATGAAGAAAATTGAAACCAGAAATATAAAATTGGAAAGATACTAAAATATATCATGAAAAAGACAAGAAGTCATAGGGACCACATCTTCATCAGGAGAGAGATGGCCAGCTATGCAAAATTAACACTCTTTTCAAAAATAGAAAAATGCACGTATTTCTTTTCAATGTTTGATGTTAGTGTTTAAATGAATAAATAATTGTATCTATGCTTATCAGCTTGCCTTTTATTTAGCGACATTTTTTATCATTTTGTAGATTTGAAAACCACTTTACTAAACTAACATTGCCTTTAATTACAAATTGAAATTATAAGCATTATTTAATAAAAAGAATGAACACCAGAATAAAATTGTTTAAAATCAATTAAGTGAGAAATTAATAACTTTATATATTAACTAGGATATGTGTTTGGATAAATTTGTAAAACGAATAGCATTTTGAATGAAAAATTTTATAAAGTAATAAAATCATGTTATTTATCATGCTTACTTACATGAAATCAGTTAAATTAATTATGTTATATTTTATTATAGAAAAAAAGCAGCTTAAAAGTGCACATTTGTTTATCAGTTGACGATTGCTCTTTGGCTTCTGAAAGTTTTCATTGCAAATATTTTGATTTATTTTAATGAGCTCGCGCGTTTCTCCCAAAAAATGTGTAATATCAATACAAAATAAAAATTTTATATTGATAATACAAAAATTTCTACTATGATTTGAATGCTTTTTACGTGGTCTTTACTGTATCAAAACTAGTGTCAATTGTTCCATCATGACATATTTCAGCAGTTGTTCATCCAATGCTTGAATTTTCCTTTGTTGATTAATTTTTCGTAAGAATTAAATTAACCTTGTAAACTTATTTTATTTAAATGTACACAAGAACAGATAAATAGTAATTTTTTGATAATGTCGAGGTGCATATGATAACCCTTTGAAGTTTTTTAAGTAACGAATATTGAGTAAAATACGTGATAAAATGTAATGCTACAGTTTAAAATTTATTTAGTTCTCAGGTACCGCACTGATTTCCTCAACTTGATTTTAAGTTTAATTTTCTTTCCTGAAAAAACCTAAAAGCTGCATTGGCAGATAATCTTTTTGAGTGTTACTAATCAATGTTTATTTTTGTTTGTAGTTTTTATTGTTAGAGTGAAGTGATTTGTAGAATCAATATACTATCATAAAAAAATGAAAGTTCTTAAATACAAAATGTGTGTAATAATCTCTTTGATAATTGTTAGTACTCCAATAATTTTAAGCTCTGCCGCTTAAAATGGTGATTAACAGAAAAAAAGTAAGAAAATCTTGTTCCTCTATAACATGGAGTCCTGGAAAACATTTAAAATGCGTGTTTCATCCAAATTCATGTACATAGGTATTTTATATTTCACACTATTCATTAATTTTTGTATATAAATACAAGCACTTATACTAGACACTTTTAATCCTTCTTGAAACTGAATGAGTAATTCAGGCATTATAAAAGCATTTAATTCAAATATAACAGAGTTTAATGATATCAAAAAATTAAAATTATAATTGTCTTCATATAAAAAGTTGAAAAGCATACATTTATAATGAAATACTTCATTATATTATACATTTCATTTATTATACTATCAATTTACTTAATCATCAGATAAAAATAATGACATATAATTGTTTCTTAATTATTGATTATGAAACATTTAGGAAACAACCTTGAAAATGAAAATATCAAAAAGAAAATTTTTTTCTCATATAAAAATATTTTTATTGTCCAATAAATATGTTGAAGATTTTGTGTGTATTAATTTACAATTTATTTAATTATTTGTTTGAAAGTGTGTTACAATCTTTTTTATGATATTCTGAGCTTTAAACTGTTATTTAAATACTTTTGTTTTTCTAACTTTGTTGTATTGAAATGGTGAAATTTTTATAATTAATAAGGTTTTTAAGAAAATTTTCTGATATTTTCATAGTCTAATTAATAACTTTGTAGGTGAAATAAAGGATCTGATTGCTTATTGCTTTTATAAAAATTTGTCTATTATCATATTTTTTAACTTTTTAATTGTGTGTAAATTTATTATTTTGAAAAATAACATGTTTGAGAAAATAGATAAATAATACTTAATGATTATTTTTAACTATTAACATTGAAAAACTAATTTGTTCCCTTGTCTCAATAAAAAATTGTTACGTAATTATATTTCCCTTTTGTTGTATTTATACTTGCATGCATAAAATATTAAATCTTTATAGATACCGTTAAATTGAATAAATTTTTCTGTCTTTATTCAATAGATCAAGTTTTTTGTGTACTTTTAAACTCTATCATTTCAAATACAAAACAACTATAGAAAAATTACATTCATGTAAACAAATTTGTTTTCCCAGATCTCCATCCATTCAAAATTATAATGGAAATCTCATAATTTTCATCGCATTTGAAAGTGCTTTTTTGATATAAACATGTGTAATAACGAAATTATTATTGATAAGAAATATTTCGTGAGTCTAATCTTTTCTATTATTAAGCACCAATGCCATCTGCGATGCCTCTAATTCATTAACATTAATATTCACATGGAAGCATTTGTACCTAATGCAATTCTTCTGGTGCTTAAACAAAGCTAAATCATATTTAAGTAACCAAATAAATGTTTTTCGCACGATTTCCTGAGCTTCTAATTGAGCAGGTAACTTTGCTTTGCTCACAGTGTCAGTGAGAGAGTGTCGCTTTGATGTATGGTGGATTTCTCTCCCCGCGATTTTCAGCTCAGAAAATCGATGGGAGAGGAGTCACGCACTCCCCATAGATCGGGTAATCATTCACTGAAGCGAAACTCGGATTACACTCAAGCACATATCATCTCTTGGAACATTATAGAATTAACAATTATTTTTCCGGAGAGTAACAGAAACCAATGTCAATAGTAATTTGTTGATATCGGAGCTATTGGAACTAAGTGTTCATAGTTAGAAAGCTGAGTTTTTTCTCTCTTTAAGTCTTTCTGGAAAATAACTATTTATGAAAGGAGTTAAATAATGATAAACGGTAAATG
Organism: Latrodectus hesperus; assembly: GCA_037975125.1. NCBI lineage: Eukaryota > Metazoa > Arthropoda > Arachnida > Araneae > Theridiidae > Latrodectus > Latrodectus hesperus. The sequence continues at coordinate 86,834,892 of CM075854.1, read as the reverse complement.
ATTAAAAATGCGTTTGTTTTATATAAAATATATCAGAGCGGTGCATCTGATGAATGTTCTTTAGCCATCCTTTTTTATGTGAATTAAAGACTTCTTATCATTCGCGTACAAAATTGAAGATATTCACTACTTATGATGCAGCTGAAAATATAAAAATAGGCAAATTGTAATATGAATTATAGTTACAAAAATTTTAGTCACTTGGTCTTTAAATGAAAAACGTTTGCCATCCTTTATGTATTAATTGATTTTAAGATTCTCTTTAAATTTTTTGTTATTAAGTACTCAACTTCAAATTTTAAAGCATTATTCCTTATTTCGGTAACACAATATCAGGTATAATGGAACAGTATAATAATTTTATAATATATAATTTTTAACTATATTTTATATTTATCAATTAATTATTTTTAATTTATAAAATTTGAAGCAAACAAAAGAGAACGAATGATGGTTTTTGTTTTGCAAGCATTATGTTTGGTATTTTTACCATTTAAAAGAAGTTTATTTTAAAAAATAATTTAATAAATCATTTTAAATTTTCTAAAGGAGATATTCTCTTATATTTTTTAGCTTAATTTTACTTAAATACGAGCTTAGTTTGTATGTGTTTTACTCAAATATGGATTTTTTTAAATATTCAAACATTGTGCGTAAATTAAGTTTTAGAAATGATATAACTCTTGTATTAATAATTCAGTAGTTATGAGGTTATCGCACATCAGGAAAGTTTAAATAATTCTAGCATTATTTATTTTATTTCTTGCAGTTATATTTAAATTAAGCCTCAAATAAATGGAGTAAAAATATCACATCTACAGAAACATTTTCCTACATTTTTATTTAAAAAACGATAGAAATAACTTAATTTATTCATTTAGTTTTCTTTTAGTTAGTAATCAAGGGAATATTTTCATAATTTATTTCACTGAGTTTTAAGCAAAACAGATTTTATTTAAAAATCAAAGTATCTTTCAAAATCAAAATATACAGCTCAAATCATTAAAATTTCAAGAAATTTATTTCCCGCATATTTAAGCAGAGTATTCTCTTTTTACTTTTACATAAAATCCAGTTTTATAATTTCTCTAATCCTATGAACATTGTAAAATTACCCTTAATAGCATTAGTAATCCATATATATGTGTATATATCTTAGTTTTTAATAGAGCCAGGATTCTCAATCATTTAATCTTTTAATTCAAAGAAATTTATTTTCCTCAACTAATTAGAGAAGTAAATATGTATTTTCAGAAAGTACATTCAGAAATGTAAACATATGACTGTATTGAAGATAGTAATAGACTTTTGTATTCGTTTTTAAAATTGAGATTCATAGACAAAAACAAAAAAATAATCAGTGGTAAGGAATATATACCACAGCAAATGTTGACCTTCTTTCGACATAAGACGGGGACTCGAGTTTGAAATCTGTTAAATGTAGATTATCACGAGGGTATTTTCGGGAACAGGAAGAGCTTTCTAATCTAAAAGTTTTCTTTGGACATCCGTTGATAAAACTGGTCAGAAGTTGTTTGTATACATTTTGAAGAGCTTCATCTTCAAATTTCTCTCAGTTGAAATATTCAAAGGATATTTTTGGTCTGTCATTTTTATTTTTATCTTTTAATTATCTTATATGAAATTTTTACTGTACATTTGGGAGGTTTTCTTATTTTTCGAAGTTTTGTACCACAAACCATTTTCCTCATAAATGAATGAGATGATTGTGACTTTTTTTGGGATATTTTCGAAAAAAATTGGAAGCTATTGCAGCTATAAATATGTAAATAGTGAATATATTTCTGAGATATTCTATGCAATAAAAATATCGAGATAGCTAGAAAATAAACGAAAAACTGTAACAACTTTTTTAAAATTTATTTGCATATTCATGACTAATAATTTTTAATTAATGATAACATAATCTAATATTAATGTTGTTTCTCTATTACAGAAAGCTTTGAAACTTGAAGAGAAACAGCATATAAGATATAATAAACTAATGAATATATGTTTTAGAGTGAGATTAAATTTCTATAGGAATAAAAGATACATAAATATTAATAAATAAAGATATATAAATATTTTTATAAAAAGAACACAACTGAATCAAAAGTTGTCCAACTTACGAATTATTATAAACAATCAAAGGGCTATATTTTTCAAAACAATTATTAACAGAGCTAGCAATCTTGACTTTTTAAAGAGCTCAGTAATTCAGAAATTTGCTCAATTTATTTCAAATTTATGTCAATTCCTACTGAATACTGCATTTTATTAAATTTTTTTGCAAAAAAAGTGGCGCATTATCAGCCAAAATTTCGTTTATTTATTCAAATAAACGTTTTATCATTTAAAGACTGTAAATTATGAGTGAAACGCTGTTATAAATATGATTTAATGAATAATGTGTAAAAAGCATTATATCAAACACAACATAAGAATTGCGAACAAGATCTATAACTGCTTTGAACTTGAAGAATATTCATAAGATATCTAAGGATATAAATATGATTACATAAATTTTAAATTATATAGGGAGTATATTTTACTTTCAGAGCTTAACTATTAATATTCCCCACGTTATTTCAATCCATTATTATATTAATTAGAACTACATTAAATTTTAGGATTACTAAACTAATTTTTTGTAAAAATAATCTTTTAGTTCACATTATGTATTTAGATAATTTAGAGAGTGTTCACAGAGTTCAAAGGTTAGTAAAAAATTTCATTAGCATAGCACAATCAATTAATATAAATTAATTTTAAAAAATGCTAAGGGAATGCTATGTCTCAATTAGAAGTTATATTTTTAAAGTTTAGTTTAAAAGCATCACATAATTCCTTAGATGTTAGAATAAAAAATTAAAACATTAAAGTCTCCTTCATTTAGACAATATTAATTTAAAAAATGTTGAAATTATGTGTTACATTTTAGAAAAGAAAAAAATATTTAGGATTATTTTGATGATTTTAAAGCGTGCTTCAAGTTAGTATTCAAGAGAAATTGTGTGGCCGGTTGATAACTAATACTATCAATAATACTGTGCGATTGACACTTTGGTGTTAAAACTGACGAACATTTCCAAAAAAAATGTCGTGGTTAAGAATCTCATAACTTCAACTCCTTTAAATTCGATCATGGATATTTGTAGTTTTCAGCAGTCCATTTAAAACTATAGGTCCTATGCTTTAAATAGCTCCCATGAGCAAGCCACTAAGCTCATTATATTTAAACAAAAATTATATATCCTTCATATTCCACTTAACTTATGCCAGCAATCCACGTGTTATAGAAAAATACTCAAAGCTTAAAATAGATTAATATTGACAATAATTTTATTTAGACTATAAATTCATGTATCATAATTTTAATAAAATCTAAGAATTCGAGTTTAATTCAATTTTCTTTGCAAGACATAATTTGCAAACCAAATAATTCACAACAATTCAATATTTACATTGAGTTATTTATGATGCATATATTTGTTTCTTATTAAATAAGATGGAAAAATATTTAAACTTCTGAGTAAGGATAATCTAGTATTGTTGATAAGAGAGTTGTTAAAAAAAGTATGACTAATAAATCTTTATTAAGAAGTTGTATATATAATGGTCAGATGATTCAAAAATTTAAACATTTAACTATAGCAAATAGAGATGAAGAATTGCTTTTCTATAATTTTCTTTCTGCTGACAAAAACTTCAAATGTTATAAATTTCCTTTTATTTATCTTAGCTTTCTGTTCTATAGATTAACAATATAAAACCTGTTTTGATTTATTTATGTGTGTAAATAAATTTAATTCATGTGGTACAATAATTTTTATTGAGGCAGCACTAACTGTCAAGGACAAATAAATTCTTATTAAAACTACATTTTAGAACAAAATTACTAGAAAAAATTCTTGAAAACATATTAATTAATTTCTGATTTATTAAGATTACAAGGAAATTTTTATATGTCGAAATTCAACTTTCATCTGTATTTTACAGATTATTTTTTATGATGTTAGAGTACCACTGTATTTATGTAAATGATGAAATTATTTTCTAATCCGTATAAACGTTGGATACGTTATTACTAAAAATGATAAAATTTTATGTTTGCAATGGGATTTTTTTTATAATTTTAAGCAAAATAAAAATGTTTTCAGATTTTTTGTTACTTTTTTGTATTTTACATTAACAAAAATATTAGTATAATTTCTATTTTTACTATATATTTTTATTTCAATATTTTATTCCAAATTAAAACATTTCCTTTCATCATGAGAAATAAAGATTGTAATGTAAATATAACGAAATAGGTGACAAAAATATTCATTTCAGTCTGAAGGAGTATTTGAAGGAAATATTATTGTTTTACGACATAATATAGGAAAAATTAAAGTCATTTGTATTTATTAATGAAGACTTTATTAGAATTTTAAGTAAAACGGTAGAATAAAATATGTTATTTAGAGTTTATATGTTATTAATTGATGCTTAACGCGTTTAAGTTTCTAACTATAGCAGTAAATAATTTTATTACTAGTAAGAAATTTCAAATAATTTTTTGCAGAAAAGATATTTCGAATTAATATAACAGATATTCAAAAAATTGCAAAGAATAATTAAAAAATTTAAAATAATTACCTTCTGACAGTTCTTTTTAATTTTTTTAAATTTTGAAATATATGTTTTTCTCAGATAATAGTTTAATAAAGAAATTTTTATCATAAATATTTGCTATGTAAGGAAGAAATATTTAGATGTATAATTTTAGATGCATATTTTTGAATAATTTTTTTTCTAGAGAGACATTATTGTTCGAAAAATATTGTAATAAAGAATAATATCACTTACAAACTTAATTTTTTATGTTTCTATCCTTTAACTGTGTTTTTGAGAAGAATTTCTCAAAATCCATTTACTATTAAAACTGCTATTTCTATGTTATAGTTCTTACTGTTATCTTTCCGTTTCAGAAATGATAAATTTGTATTTCAATATTTATTTTTGAATTGAATTGATAACTACGATGTGAATATGCAACTTTTCCATATATTCAAGGAAAGTCAACGAATTAAGATATCTTGGATAATTCCCAAAAGTAGATAAAAAAAAAACATCAAAAAGTATGAAAAAATGAAGCTTGTCATTATTTACTGATATTAGGTTCTTCATTATCATTTAACGTTGATTAATTGAAAGAATAATAAAAATGCATCAAATATGCTTAGGCAGATTTTTACTATCATGTTTCATTATCGTAAAAAGTTGAATCATAAAACATATTAGTAGTACTATTTATATTTTCCTAGTGATTTGATAAATTTATTTCTCTAAATGCTTAATTCTCTCTCTCTCTGATCACTCTCATACAACATAATGTAATAAAAGTATGTTTATTTCAAGGTCATTTTAATCATACGAACATGAATTTAATTTGTGTAATATAATATTTACGAGTTATGGGAGAGATCATTTGCGCACATACATTACTCTGCATTCAAACTCATTTGCTGTATTAGTTTCATTCTGCTGTTAAACTAATAACTGCAATATTTATTGCTGTCGTAATTTAGGAAATGAAATATATTATTGTGAGAGGAAAAAGATTCAAATTCAAATAAGATTTTTTTTTATGTTAAGGTATGTTACATTAGAGATTGGATAACCAGGTTTCACCTTAACTCACAAGTACGTGATAGTTCATAGTTAAACGAAAGAGAAAAAAGATCACCTCGAACTAGTTTTCTTTAGTTTCTTGGTAATTTGAGTTTTCTCCTAACCATCGTAAGCCGATCGATTTTATGGTCTTCCGGTATCACGTAGCAACATAGGATAGTGGTTGTCTGTTATATCATATAACTTAACTGTCGATAAATGACACGTAGATGAACTTAAGACGATTGTTTTCTCAGAAGGGAAATTAATTATTATTCAACTACAAAGAAATTTATGTAGGCAAGGATCAAAAGGAATTAAGTTACTACGCAAAATAAGAAATTAGGTCATTACTTCATTATTTGTTAATATATATTATCGATAACTCAAACATTTTATTTCTTAAATGTTTACGGCTAAGTAGTTTATTTTTAATTCTAAGTTTATTATCATAGGTAATCAAAGTTTTTTAAAAATTTACAACAGTTACATATTGACGTAAACATCCTTCCATGTTTCTAATATTTTTTGACTTTACAGAGCGTCATAGGTATTTTCGATGAAAACGTCTAACAATAATAATATTGCTGATAGATAATTAGAATTTATTTATAGAATCCTTTGTATCGAGACCTAGGCATCTTATATAATTCAGGCGTAACATTACACTAAATTCAGATTACAAATTTCCATAATTTTTTGTAAAATTTGTCCAAGTGTATTTATTTCAAAGGATGCAGTTAAGAATTTTGAAGAGGTATTTGTAATACCATTATTGTGAACGTCGTAGCTGTCATATCATGAAATAATTTAACACAACGTTTTCTCACCTTTACGTTCTTACAGAGTCTTTGTAACAGTGTGCAAGTTCTGAGGAGCTCCCAGTGTCTATTTGTGTGTATAAATATATATATATATATATATATATATATATATATATATATATATATATATATATATATATATATATATATATATATATATATATATATATATATATATATATATATATATATATATATACGCGTATTTTATTTCCACAGAAGAAAAACATTTAATTTCTATCCTTTCTCTAAATCAGGGGTAGACATTAAGGGACCATGATATCTCGACCGATGGACTGATAAAGACATTTTGGAGTGATCGTCGATCTCAATTTTTATGATCTGCCTACCTAAAAATATACTTGCGTAACTCCCAATCCTCACTAAAGATGGTCAAGAGATAAATAAAAAAATTGAAATAATTAAAAGTAGTTTGTAATCCAGTAAAGTCTGCCCATTCCTGCTGTAAATGAATAATCTTCAAGAAAAAGATCGTTGTGATATTTTCGCTGTTAAAAATTACAACTTTGTACTAATTGCTTTTCTATGAATTGTTGATTACTCACTTTCAACGAAAATGCACAATTCGTTCTAAATCAGTCACTCAAACTTTTTTTCAATGAGAAATCAGTTTTTAAGTCACAAATTTAAAATACGGTTATGAAGATGAAGAGAAATTTGAGAGAATGAATTCGTCATCCATTCTTTATGTTCTGTTGATAAGAATAAAAAATAAAAATCACGTGAATTTTAATTTTTCTCTACCAGCAGAAGCTTTCTCTCTAAGAGTTTGAAAATGGATATCAATGATGTATAAACTTTTTTGTAGGCAAGATACAATAAAGCTTGAGCTTCATTGGTATCTATTTTCATTTTTCATCATGGCAGTCATTCATTCACATAAGGAATTTTCCTTTTACAAAGGTATTTCCTTAACTTAATATTTTCTGAATCCAAGTACTTTTATGATTTGAAGTTAGTATATTTTCTCCAGTTCTTTGCAATTACGTATTCATTTGATACAAGTGATAAAAATTAGTTGCTATATAACCTAGTAATTGCACTCATACTTTTTATCCTAAAATCGTTTAGTAAAATATTATTTGCTGTTTTATTGAAGATATACATGTATTTCTTTTTATGGTATTGCAATAAATTCATGTGTTTTTTTCCCCAATGTTTTATAGTTTTATAAAAATTGAAGTGACTTTTGTGTTGTGAAATTTATCATTTTTAAAACTTCATAAAATATTTTTCTTTGTTCATTACCAAAAGAATTTTTCATCAATTTTCTTTTTCTAATAAAACAGCGAGAGAAAAAAACGTTCGCATTTTTTATAAGCGAAGTAATATCTTCTTGAAAGCAAGACTATCCACAAAAGATATCACTTCTCATTTAAAATATAACATGTAGAAGCAATACTATCCTCTTCAATATTAATACAATTCTTCCTGCGAATTTGTTTCTAAATTTGAAGGAAAGTAATTAAATAATTCTATTTTTATGTTTCTTACAAATATTTTTAGTAGTATTTTTATTCAATCAAGAATTACTTGAGGCAAGGGGACGAGGTTTTCCTGAATTTGCCCTTCCTTAAACGAATTCTAAAAGTATTAGAACATAACTTTAATTAGTTGATTCTGTTGGCTCGTATTCTTGAAAAATACCTCTTTTCAGTTAATCATATAAAACTTCTTCAATTTCTTGTAGTCATTGATTAATTTACTTTATTGTTCAGAAGTAGAATGTTCAACATTTTTTACTGGATCTTCTCTCAACATTTCAGTCATTATAATTTTACATGCGGGTATTATCAAGAATCTCATCATCTTCGCGACTTTTTTTCTGTAAGTATTTTCACTCACTATGAATGTATGTAGAAGAACTTTGAAAGTAAACATTTTGAATTTTAGCATTTTAAAATAATCTAATTTTATTTTTTCACATAAGAATAATCTACTTGGACATTTCTGTTCAATTTCGTTGGAACAATTGTTGTATTTTAAAGTTTCTTAGTGGTACGCAGTATAAAAGGATTCAGTTTGAGAAAACTAATCCATATATGAAGTCCATTGATAAATGCCTTTCATTCTTTAATCATAAGATGGAGCTTTATTCAACCGTTTATTTTACCAATTCTTTTTAATATTTTGTATGAAATTTTAAATTTAAACAAAATTATAAAAATTTCAATTCAGCCAAAATAATTCAACAAAATCATGATTTTATCACGCGGAATTAAAATTTTTTATGATCCATCAACAGTTTCATCAGAAATATATAGATTTTTGCCACCAAATATTACCACATTTTAACTGCTTATATGGAAGAAATAAACAAAGAGAACGAAGATGATTAAGATAATAATAAAATAAAATAACACCTGTGAGCGCCAATCTCGGAATTCTAATCTTCTTACTTCTCTAATGCATATACAACAATAATAAATTATAGTTGTTACTAAATACTAAATTCTATACTCAATCATTTTCATACAGCTAGATGTGCATGGATGGCATTTTCATACAGCTGAAAATTAGAAGTGCAACAATTTTCTAATTTTCAGCAATATTTAGTATTGACTTAGGAACCTTACACCTCAAAGAAGGAGTCTTACGTGTCCATTGAGAGCATTAAAGGGGTATTCCAGGATATAAGAGACACTTAACTTGTTTTAATATTCTCTCACTTTTGAATATTTTTTGGAATACAAATTCTTACCCCCTCCCAATTTGAAAGTAATATAATTCAATGCAGTTGTAAAAAGTATTATACAATGTATAAAAATGTCTCTTAAACAATCAAATTGCTATCTTTCTCATGAATACAATGTGTTATTTGTTTCTAAACATATTATTTATTGTATGGAAATTTTCAAAATGGTAATTTTAGAATAGGTTATTAATTCTAAAACCTATAAACGCTGGCTTGAACTGCATACAAGTGACCAGTACTGACCAAGTTGACTACATCATGAGTAAACTGATATGCTTTGCAATAAAACACTTATTTATTTAGATATTGCATTAATTAAAGATATAGCATTTTGTGAAGAATCAATTTTGAAATAATAGAGTCTGTATTTGCATTTCATTTCTTTTGCTTTCAATATCTTGTACTAAAACTAAAAGCAAACCTCATTATCTTTCCCTCATTATCATTAAGTATTTGTGATAATGAGGGAAAACCTCATTATCATTAAGTATTTGTGATAATGAGGGAAAACCTCATTATCATTAAGTATTTGTGACATGATTAGAAAAAAGTTATATTCCTTTTAAAAGATTTCGAAGGTAACTAAATTAAGAATTTGTCAATGTTGATAGTCACTCATAATTATGTAAAGGAACTGTTGGGTAAAACTAGAATGTTGTTTTAGAAAGGATAAGACTAATGGGATGCAAGGTCTACAGCTTACTTATTAATTATAAAATAATGAAAATATGTGAATGAGAATTACTCAGAGTAGGATATTAAAATTAAGTTATATTACTGAAGAAATAATATAACTTAATTTTAATAGTTATTTTGAATTAAGTTATTAAAATTTAATGAATGACTTATTAAAAATTTTAACAGTTTAATTGCAAGGACTTTGATGTCTTACATATATTTTCAAACCTTGTGTCAGTTAGACAACTTCAGCACTTCTTCCCAACGAAACAGCACTACTTAGCAAGCTATATGCATAAAATTATGCAGTATTGAAAAACTGTAAACCGAAACGATCTTATTAAATGATATATATGAATTCGGAACTTATTATATTTCTTAGGTTCAGTAAAGATGTTTGTAATGCAGATGCTATTTCCAGATATTTTTAGTCATCACTCTTTCAACAATTATTAATATTTTCTTTTATACTGTTATCAAGTTTATGCTTTTGATTTCAATAGTTTACAGGATCTATGTTTATCCTATCAGTTGATTATCTAGGTTTTTTGTTTACAAAGTTTCTTAATATGTTTCGTACAACAAAAGACGCTTATTCTCTTTATACATTCACTACCTTCTAATTTCAAAAATCTCTTAATAAGTTTCTTACAAAGAAACTTATTATCTCCATATATTTACTATCTACTGTGTTCGCAAAAAAATCCAAAATACATGATAAATGCAAAATATTTTGATTTATTTTCAGTGTTTATAAAATTTAAATACATAGACATTTAAAACAATTTATATACCAGATAATTTTTTACAAATGTAATTCAATACATTAGAATTGAATGATGAGAAAAATTTGGCTTAAGTCCTATGTGAAATTATAGGTTGGATCATGAGACTAAAAAACTTGTAGTGAAGTATGGATAAATGATAAATAAACGTTTTGATCTTCTCTGAGAAAATTTTAATTCAACTTATTAGAAATTCGTTTTTACGCACTATATATGCATACGAAAAATTTCATATTTTTGAATATATTTCATTCAATTGTATGCATTAATAGTAAATTATTTTTATTAGGTTGTTAAAATAATGCGTATAAAATTTCTATTCCCAACCGACCTGTCTGAAAATATACAAGTCGAATATCGAAAAATTTGCTAAAATTTATTTTGCATAGAACGATAGGAAGATTTGTTAATATAAAAATTTTGAGCTTCGAGAGAACTTGAATTTTTAATAGTTAAAATTCTTGTTTACTCTTTTTTAGGAGAAATATTTATAACTAATTCGAAAAAATTTCAGAATCAAATAATTATTTTAAACTAAAAAAATTAAATGAATACTGTAAAAATAAAAAAATCTTTAAATAAATTTGGTGTGTAAATATTGACTGTCAACTAAAAATATTTTAAACATTTTAATTGAGAACTAAGACTGAACAGAAGATGGAGCAATAGATGAGCTGCTGGAAATAATTTATAAGTATCGAATTTACGTAGGACATTATTTTATAGCACTACTTATGACCTTTAAAATCTAATTTTAATAAAAATATTATAATCAGAAATTCTTTAAATCTTATTGCAATAACACCTCTCTAAGGGACATGTCCAACTTAATAATTTATTGTGGGCTTGATAACTCTAGAATAATATGTAAATAAATTCACTTATTGTCCATTAAAGCGATCCTATTCTGAGGTGTTTTATAGGCAAAATTAATTCAGTCTACATCATATCAATAGATAATATTATTCAAAAAAATCTGTTGATATCCGTAGCGAGTATTTTCAACCAAAGTTTGATTAATGTAATAATGAGGACAATCAATTGAATTGAAATAATTGATTAATAAAATTTCTTTATTTTGGTACGTAAAGGGAAAAATTGCTGTTTGTCATTCGCAAATGATTAATAGTTTTGTAACTGTGATAAATTTAATCAAAATAAACTTTTGTACTAGTAATTTCTATTTAAAAGAAATTGTGGATTGGAAAAGAAGGCAAATTAAATCATGATAAAATACATATTTTTTATACATTTTCTGTACACGTTTTTGAAAACTGCACTGTAAATAACTAACTACATTTTTGAGTGATTTCTTTTTAAAAAAATGATTACATGACGAAAAACATTTTGAAATAAATTATTAAGAGATAAATAAAAAAATGTATTTATACACTTATATTTATTTAGTTACCTACTTATTACCTATACTATTGCGAGTTGTGTTTGATTTCGTATTTTTAGTATTAATGATTATAAGCTTGAAACACAGATATGAACTCTGAAAATTGTACGAAAGAGAATATCAACGAAAAAGATTCTCTCTTTTATTATTGTTTGAATGTTTCTGATTCCTGTTATATATTTATGTATTATTTTTATTTTTGCAAAAAGTTTCAGTACATGCTTATTACTCTTTAAGGAACACAGAGTGTAAAATCATTTTTTTGATGAATCATTAGAATTTGAAATTTTATCATCTTTATACAATTATAAATAAAATTAGAGTTTGTTAAGAAAATATTCTAAATTTTAAAAAATGTATTGAGTAGACTCTTGTGCCTCGATCGAATGATATACATATTTGGTGGACACTTGAGAGATAATTTTTATAAATGATAAAAACGAACTTATGTAAATTTATGCAAAAACGCTAGCTACCAATTTCTTTTACTGGAAAAGAACTGGTATATTTGAGTGAGGGAAAAATGTGCAAACATCAGGCTTTCGTCATGACGCGTGCTACTTTTGTTGATTTTCAACTTTTGATATCAGATTCGCTAGCAATAGTCAGTGTGGTACTTTAAATGTAGTGTGGTTCCTCACAGTTGACACCACTGACAGAAGCCGTTTGCCTGATTCGTTAAGATGGCGGGCTGTCGGATGTATGGAAATAGGGATGTCATAGGCTGATGCTGCTAGGTGCCTTAATGTGCTTCACAGTGGGGTTCATCGTCCCTAGAATTAATATCAAACCGAAGTTTCTATGTTTAGAAGACATGCTCCAGGTCGACCACAAGCCACAACACCTGCAAAAGACTGTTTTCTGGTTCTTTCGTCCTGAAGGAGAAGAATCATTTCAGTGCTGCAACTTATTAAAGACATCTCTGTAGCATCAGGGAGAAGAATATCCACTAGTATGGTCCGAGAATGTTTTCCCAATCCAGGTCTCTATGCTAGGAGACCAGCTGTGTATGTCCCTTTCACCAGACGGCAGAAAACGGCCTGCTTATCTTGAGCAAGTGAACTCGTTTCCTGAACCAGACCACAATGGACTTATATACTTAGACGTGTCCAGATTCACATGGGAAAGCGATTCAGAACGTGTGCGGATCAGGGGAGAACATAGCACTAGATACTATCAATCCAACACTGCGAAAAGTTATAGTTACCATGGTGGTGAAATAATGGTTTAGGCAAGGAACTCACTCGGTAGTTACACTGATCTGCCTGTGTTCCAGGGAGAAACTGTGACATGGGTGAGATTATGGGATGAGATCCATGATCCGTATGTTCTACCATATACCTGTACAGTTGGCAATAATTTTATACTGATGGATAATACCGCATGACCTCTTCGAGCTGTAACTGTTGAGGAATATCTTGAGAGTCTTGGGTTAGAACGAATGGAATGGCCAGCTCAACCTCCAGATCTGAATCCCATAGAGCAATTATGGGACTATCTTGGAAGACAGGTTGTGTTGTTTTCAGTCATCCTCCAAAATCTATAGAAGAGCTGGTAAACAGCTTCCTATTTCAGTAACCGACAACTTAATTGACAGCATGGAAAATCGATGTTGCTCTAATCTATTTTACTTTTATATATGTTTCTCGCAACAAAAATGTAAGAAAATTAATTGTTATAAAAATTCTTATTTTCTAATTTTAGTAGGTCTCATTTTATCTCATTTAACTTCTTATTTTTCAATTCTCAGTTTGATTCAATTAAACTGATTTAAAGAAATAAGTATGAATAAATTTCGTTCGTCACAATCAACAAAATATTTTTTTTCAAAATGATGTGTCATAAAATGGAAAAGGGCGCTCCGTGGCTGAGTAGTCTAAAGCATCACCGCTAATCGCTTGAGAGCGTAGGAGTGTGGGTTCGATTCCCACCATGGCCCTGGGTGTTTTCTTCGTTATTCTTCTGTGGTTGTACATCTGTCATTGTGCTATTTGTCCTACTATCGACGAAGACTTACAAGCGGATCTCAAGAATCAGGCATACAAGTCTGAATATATGTAATGTAATAAAATAAATAAATATAAAATGGAAAATAGTTTATACGGCTTGGAAACTTTTCTTAAAATTGTATTAATTCTTTCCATTAAGTAAGTTTACTAATTTCAAACAAATTACTAGAAATGCAATATTTAATTAATTTTTTAAGTCCGTTATTGAAACATTTAAAAAATTTTGAAATTTAGACTATTTTAAATATTTAAATATTCTCTGAAATTAGTTTCATAACGAAATAGTAAAATCTGATAGCTTTTCACATTCCATTGTACAAAAAATATTGAATAGTAAGCGAAAATGAAAACGATATTTCTTATTTTCATGTTCCTGTGATTATCTTTTAACACTCATGTAGTAGTACTTCATCACCGCATAAAATCTCATTGCATGACTAAGTAGCATGCATCTTAGTCATGCAATGGAACTAATTGTAGTGAAAAGGCTATTAATTGATTTTATATTTTTTATTAATTCTTCTTGCTTTTAATAGCTGCCAAACCTCTTGGGAAGAATATGTATTTATTTTTAATTGTTTATATATACATCGTTACAGCCATGTGAATTGATATAAATATCAACTCGTTATAAAAGTCCAATTTGATAATTTTAAATGTTCGTTTTATGAGTTCTTTTGTTTTATTTTTTCTAATGTTTTTATAGATTTTCAAATTGTTTTATTTCCGTTGTTAAGATTCTTTGATTTTATAAACATTATGAAAGCAGTGCTAATTCCTTAAATATTTATAATTCATTCCTCAAACTTACGAGTTCAAACGCTATAAAATAGTGCAATTTAGCTCTTGATAAAAATCTAATTAAATAACTATAGAAAATTATTAATTTTAAATCTCCTTTTGCATAATGTAGATATTAACATACCTAAAATTATAAGTTGCCTGAAGAACGGATTTATATTATTCTATTTCGAAATATGGAAAAAATATTTACTCATGTCAAAAAATATACTTCATTTAGGTTTTCGAAATATCTATTTATTCATAAAAATTTAAATACTAACTATATTATATGAAAAATATTATGTCACTGATAAATATTTTCCGCTTGTGGTATTGAATATACAATGCAAATTTCTTCGGGAACTTCTGTCAAGAACTAATTTCATCATGAAAGTGAAGAATCAGAAATTTTTTCCTGTTATGGGTTATATAAAATACATATATGATCCATATACATTAATGTTTCCAATGTATATATATTTCAGCCACCTATTTCTGTAGATTTAAGGTCATAAAGCACAAATAGTTGCTCTATAATTTTGAATCTTGATTAAACGACGAGATAGATACTTCTGATCTTTCTTGGCTTATATTTTATCAGCAAAAGGATGCAAGTGAAGTCCATTGTTTTAACTATTTATTGTTTCAACTTTTCAGTTTATTGCCTTAAAGAGAAATCCATGGATATCTCTTCGAAAATATAGGAGCACTGGAGTCAAAACTTGAAGAAATCAACTCAAGTGCTCCAAAATTTATATCCATAAATCATTTAGTAACTTTTTCTGATCATAGCTTTACATTTAAAGCCATTTTGTGAAATAAAGGAAGTATCATCCTTGTATTTTAGATTACTGAAATTGTATTTTAGATTACTTTATCATTGTATTTCAGATTACTGAAAAACAGTCACTGTAAAGAAGTAGGTGTGATTTATCTTTAGTTTACTTCCATTTTATGACTCTTTTGTCATTAAAATATCATTTCATGCTTTTCACTTAATGAAGCAATATGTACAGTTACCATCAGTTTGAAGTAATTTGCCATCATTATTTTATTATTCTTAAATAAACTTACATTGATGACAGATATGTATTAACTAAATTAAAATAGTTTTCCAACGCAATAATTACTGCAATAAACGAAATCTTGAAATTTAATATGAAATATCATTTAATAAATATACATAAAAAATTGACTTCTGTCATTATAGATTATAGCTATATTTCTTTACCCTTTCAAAAGTTTTACATATATTTCAACATCATCTTACACAAAGATAATAGTTTATAGTTATTTACTTTTATTTGATCTAATTACAGTTTATTTTACTTACGTAATTCATTGTATTTTGATAAGTTGCTTGTAAAATAGTAGGAACCTGCTTTTAAACCCATAATTTCATCTGGTTTTTAAAAAACACACATTTAAATAAAATCTGCTTAATAATATTGTTTTTGTATAAACTTTGCTAAAAATTACGTAGAATTAGTTTCAGGTGATATTCTTAGACTTACAGATTTTTAACTGATTCTTAGAATTTTGAAAAACCGGTGCAAACTGGTTAAATATCATCACAGTATCTGAGTTTTAATAAGAAAAAGATGGGATAGAGAGAGCATAGTAAAATGAAACGATAATCAGTGTCTGCTTCAAACACTCTCCTTACATCTTTTAGTTTAAAGCATTAAGTATTTCGATAGAAAACACACAAGTGAGTATGTCTCAATAGCTTAATTTAAGGGGATATTGTGTGTAAATCGTGTAATATAATACTGAGAAAAATGGGAAGAAGAAACTTACTCGCACAGAAACGGATAAAATATAAATGACTGAATCAATGAAAAAAAAATTCTTATATAATAAATAAATAAATTTAATAAAATTGCTATTTTTCAATTGCTTACAAACATTTTACTATTTTACACTTAACACTCTACTTAATTAATCTCATAATTTATAAAAAATTCAGAAATATTTTTCTTTAAATATGTATATATATTATAACTATCAGTAATTTGTCACGCATAATGTAGTAAGATATTCTCTAAGGAAATCTTTTTTGAAAATACACTTTAAGAAAGTTATGGAAAGGGAAGTTTTTCGTACTATATGTTAAAAAGCTTTAGAGCTCTTGAAAATACTTATTTGAAGATTCGTAAAATATTGGAATAGTTATATTTTTATTAAAAATGGCAGCAAAGAAACAAATCTGCATAAAAGTTACAAAGTGAAATGCATTTGTTAGGAACATCTTTCTCTAGTTTTCGGCTTACTTTTCGGTCGCTATCTAATTCTTGAATACAAGAACTAATTCAAAGGCTATCACAGGATCTGCAAAATAAAGTACACTCTTAATCATTTCAAGAATTACTCGCACAATATTATAACTGAACGCACAGATTACTTAATAGGCTGTGAGGAAGCTAAGCATGCAGCTACCAAGTCCTTTAAATACATAGGGAAACTAAAAGGAGTCTATATTTGAATGAATGAAGCTTCTTTGAAAAAGTTGCTTTGTTTAATCGTCAAACGTTCTTAAGCAATTAATAAATCTAGATTAAAGTAGTTTTTAGTTTAATAATCCATGCTTATAAGCGTTTTATTTAAGTAGAAGTACATTGGCTTGAAAGCATGATTGAAAAGTTTTTCTAAAGCATATAAAGTGTTTCAAATTTGCATATTAGCAAATATTAATTTTTAAATAAAGAATATACTTGCAAATGTTTATAAAACTAATTCTAAATTATAAACGCTTTGACATGAGGTAGTTTTGTTGACTAAAATACATATTAATCATTCTTAATTAATGTGGCTATACGAAACTAAAAAGTGTTTTCTCAACGTGCTAACAATTTTGATCATTATTATAAATACTCTGAGGTAATGAATAGTATATGAAATAAATTATATAAATAGCAAAACAATGTAATTTTATAATTCTTAAAAATCTATTTTTTATATTTAAGAAAATATAAAAAATATTCCAATTTCTTGAAACATACATACGAAGGAAGAAAAGGGCTCCTCCTCATAACTTTTAAGTATTAATGAAAAATTTTATATCCTTCAGAATATATAACTTTTCAATATAATATTGTCTTAAAGTTTACAACCATTCTATAACTTGCAGAATATTTACTTGATGTTTTGTTAATTTTTATTCATTTTGCTAGGGGATTCTTTCCATTGTTTTTCCACCAGAATTCATTATTCATTTTTTTTAAACAAAATGCTAAAAATTCTATTTAATTCATAAAATGTAAGCCTTATAAATGTTCTTTTTACCCATTTTGTAACTAAAACGATTTTTATTCTCATTTAAAGCATAGAGTAGTAGAACACACCTTCATAAAATGTAACTTCGCTTTCGCATCATTAAACCTCATTTATTATACTAATTTAGGAATAACGTGACTCCTAAATACAACTATTTTCAAATAACAACGAGCTGCTATAAAATTTTATTACTACGGAACTTCCCTTGAATCTCAATATTATTTCAGTCTTTACTGAGAACATTTTTAATTTCTTTAAAGCTGAATTCATGTAAAAATTAAGCCTAAATTGATAGCAAAAATAAAATTAATAAAAGCATGAAAAATTGAGACATTGCTAAATAATAAAGATAGTTAAGCAGATATTTTAAAACAGTTATTTTTATGAAATAGGGTGACTTTTACAATATTTAATTTTAGAATTATAGCAATCATGAAAATTTGAACTTAAATTAATATAAAATTCAGTAAACAAAAGGAAGAGAAATAATTGCATAGTATATGAATCCTTCATTTACCAAATCGGTTAACTCCATAAAACAAGATGTTAATAAAACTGACAAAGAAATATAAACATATTATAAGAACATTGTTAACATTATTTGTATATGTTTTTGGTTGTATCAATACTTATTATAAGAGAAATTTATTTTCACTACAGTGTTGTACATGTTATGTACAGCTTTTATTTTAAAATTTAATAAAACTGGAAGGTGTAATTAATTGATTTGGCAAGTTAAGCAACATATTATGAAGTTTATAAATAAAAAGTAAAATATAGCATAAAAGTAATGCGATTTTATAAGCGTATATCACAATAAATACAAAATTTTATAAAGGAAATTACTGTAGTTAATTGATTGAATCAATTGATTGAATCTTTTTGAAATGAAATATAAATAGTTAGAGACAGAGTTTGAGTGTACATTGTTTTCTTACTTTCTCCGCTCACATCCTTCGAATTGGATGCTTGGAAATCGTTTTGTCTTTCTTAGTATAATCCTGATTGTATAAAGTGTTTTATAATCCTGATTGTATAAAGTGTTTTATAATCCTGATAGTATAAAGTGTTTTATAATCTTGATTGTATAAAGTGTTTTATAATCCTGATTGTATAAAGTGTTTTATAATCCTTATAAAACACTTTATACAATCAGGATATACTTACACTTTATACAATAAGAATTATAAAGTGCTTTATAATTCTTATTGTATAAAGTGCTTTATAGTCCTGGTTGTATAAAGCGTTTTATAATCTTGATTGTATAAAGTGTTTTATAATCCTTATTGTATAAAGTGTTTTAATATTACTTTTATAGCACTATAAGCTATATGACTTTATTATATCACTAGATTATTGATAACGTAGCATTAAAGTTTTATACAAAATAGCACACATTCACTTAATGGTGAAGAAAATATGATTAGAAGTTGAACAAATTACTGTTGTTCAAGGGGTGATAGCATTGTGTCAGCTCAACTTCCTTTGAATTCACTGCATTTAAGCCTTTAAGTTAGGTATGTATGAGTCAATATCACTAAAGCGCTTCCCTAAAACTTATTCATACTTCCCTATTTAAATCCTTTCTCAAAAGTCATTATAATATATTTCATAAAAACTTTACAAAATCCTGAAATTGTTCTTTACACTCGTCAAAGCCTATATAAATTAAAAGCTTAAGTCTTGCACTCTTTTACTTTATTTGTTAAATTTAAAGATTGTTTAAAAAATATTAACTAAAAAGACGCGCGAAAATGGAATAAAACTCTTTCTGACGTTGATTAAGATCACAAGCTCAAAGAAATCCTTGAAAAAAATTTAATTTACATTTCGTTACATTCGAAATAAATTATAAAAGTTCTCTTGTTTTTAAATGGTAAGAAAATCGACGAACTTTTGCAAAACATCGAATATAAATATGAAGTTACTAAAAAGATAAGTTACTTCAATAATTTCTGAAATGGAAAATTATAATAATAATTTTCACTTTTATAAGAAATTATTGTAATTACTAATTATATTTAAGAATTTAAACAGAAAGTAAAATTTAAGTAACATACTAAAAATTTGACATCCTTTAAAGAAGGCATTGATATTAAAATAATCAGGAAATCTAGTATTTCACTCGTCATTGAATGAAAAATCAACACTTGAAAATTATCAAGTTTCTTGATTTTATTGCAGTAAATTTCCAGTTTTCCGAGGAGTTAAATAGCGTGTCTATTGCGGTTAAGCCGATTTCGCGAATAATCCACAAAATTATGAGAGAGAAAGAGACATTAATACAAATATACATTTGAATAACTTACATACACAATAGGAAGCATAATTATTATTTGAGGATTTACAAGATTATTTACATTATTGATAAACTTATTACTATTCGCTATTTACACTATTATTTGTACTATTCACTATTAACAAATATTCATTCATCTCTTTAGAAAAGCATTGAAAATTTCTGACTCTTCGGGATAAAGCACTTTTTTTTATCAAGGATTGAAATTTCTTATAGAATTTAAACATCGTGGATAAACAGGATTGCAGATTAACCGATTAAAGGGAACGGAAAATAACTGTAATTTTATTTTCGCAGTTTCTTTAACGTGTCATGAAACAGTTTTCTTTCCAAGAGGAAAATACTTTCTAGGAATGCAAGGGATGAAATGTTAATGTAGTTTTTATAAGTTTGTAATAGAAAATAAAGTGTAAAACCGTAGCACTTTTCACTTCTTAAAATCATATTTTAAATACTTGCATTCCTCTACGTTGCAGTGATTTAGATAATTTCAAGAGTTAAGAAAAATAATGAGAGGAAAAGGAAACTCAAAGTTTTTTTTTCTTCTTGGGTACAAGGACTTTGAGAATTAATTCCGTCATTCCTTATCGCATGGCTCTGGACAAAACTCTGTTGTTAATACTTAAGTAAGATGTTTTTTTAAACATCAATGAAAATGATGATTCACGAAATGCTTGATAATGCACAAGAGGCGTTTTTGTTTCGAAGTAGGGCAATTGTTTCTCAGTTTTTGATAAAGCTAATTTAATGAGTTAAGGAAAATTGCTAATATCTGAAAAATAAAACATTCAATTAACGTACGCATATATATGGTATGCATTTGTAATAAATCAATTGGGAAATAAAGTAATCGATGCAATATTGTTATCAGGACTGGTTCAATGTAAAATTTTTTTGTATTTATTTTTCACGCACATCTATGGGACTTTTGTTTTAGTTTCTTAGAAAATTTTCATGATAAATTAAATTTCGATTTTGAAAATATTTTTCATTAAAGTTGCCAAAACATAAATTTGGCAATAAGACAACTGTAAATATTCAGCAATATATAATTTTCTGTTTATTATTAAATAAAATAAATATTTTTAATTTTTAAAAACATCTGTGGAAAATTTCTTGAATAGAAATCTAGAAATTCCTTAAAAAATCTTTAAAAATTCTGCTTTAAAACTTTTATTTTGTTTTAAAGTAAATGGATAAAACAGAATATATTTTTTAACAAAAATATGAACATTTTATCTTTTATGTAATAAATATTAATTATATATATATATATATATATATATATATATATATATATATATATATATATATATAATATTTATCTTATGAGTAGAAAATATGTCATAAATTTGAACAGTGCACGTTAAAATTATAAAATTATGAATGAATTTAACAATCTATTGAAAAATTCTTAAGCTTTTCTTTAGTAAAAAAAATTCATACTGTGAAGTTCTTAATATTTTCTTCAAATTTTTTTAACATTTTGTCATATAAAATTTCAAGCATTAATAAAAAACATTTAAAAATTAAGTATAAAAATGCGTTTTGATGATAAATTTTTTGCCTGCTACAAAAACATTTTCTTGCATAAATATTAACAAATGCCCATTAATTATTGTTTGTATAGTTATTATTTATATACTTACAAAATATTTTTGTTTAACCCATTCTCTTAAACACCTATTATAATACACATTGATTTTTCATTAATTAAAATATAAGACAATTTTAAATATAAAGTACCTTATTTACATAAATAATAGCCTGCTTTACTATTTTTATTAAAATATAAAATGTGCTAGTAAGTTGTTCACCATATTTAGATATTTCTTAAGCTTAGATATTCAATTTTAAATATTAATTTATTCTAAAATTCATTAGACGACCAAACAGTTTACCTGAAAAATGCAGTTATCTTAAGTATTTTTCTGCACTAAAAAAATTAATTTATGATAATTCCTACATTATATCGATATGTTTTATCTATTAGAATTAAATACACATTAAAATTTATTGCTCTTTGGTTTTGTACAATAAATAAAAAAAATAATTTTCAACTTAAAGTCTCATTCATCACTTATTAATGAAACGAAAATATTTCCTGGCAAATTTTTCACACTATTAAACACTTTTAAATTTTAATAGACATAAATTAGTCATTCTATAAAGTAGTAAAATACATACTTAACATTTTCAAAGTTTTTTTTCATATGTGTGCATATAAAATTGATTTCATTTATATGTTCTTTTTATTGAAACTTAAGACAATATGTCGGTTTTTGTTTAATAATCGCTACGAAATGAATCGAAATATTGTTAATCATTTAATTTATTCTGTGTTCATTGAAGAAGTAAATGTATCCGCATGTTTTGTCTTCAGAAAAGCAAGCTCAAGTGAAATGGCGCTAAACAATAGAGGAAATCAAGGATTTGTTAAGAAATTATGTTTTTTCTTGCATCTCTCTATGTCTTACTGAATGCTTAACGGCGCGATATCTATAGCACATAACTCTACTAATGCATTCTCCATGAAAGCAAAACTTGTTTCATTCGATTCTTCCGTGTTCTTAATAATACAATAGACAAAGTTTAAAGATATATATATATATATATATATATATATATATATATATATATATATATATATATATATATATATATACAGACGCTATATTTAACAGAACCATCTTCTCGTCATGTTTCCATCTTGCCATTTTATGTACCCAGTTGTCTCTAGCTGGGTCTAAAAATGAACTATATAAATCTCTTTAAATGAACCTGAGTCTTTAGATTACTGACTTATTTGAAAAGGTAAATTTTATGTTTGAACATTATCACTTAAGTTTATTTATTCCTTAGCCTAAATATCTTAGATGAAAGTAACTTTTTGTTGAAAAATTATTTTCTATAGTTATTTAATTTTAAATAAAATTTTGAAATTATTATAAATTTGTAATTTTTTGTACATTTAGAAATAATAAATCAAAACAAATAAATTAGAAATTAAATGCGGTGCATGAAATAAAATGTGCTTTTATAACAGCAACAGAAAAAACTTTCTTTTTTAATTCACCAGAAGAATATTTTTGTTTTGAAAACATGTATATATGTGTTAGCTGATATATTATAACCTTGTGTAAAGAGAAATCACAGTCTAACAGTAAAGAGAAATCCAAAGTCAAGTCAATCACAGTGAAAAATATTTCAAATCTTTCGCAGTCTCCATCATATTATTATGACTTAGATATATTTTTTACGATATTAAGCAATTTAAATGAATAAATGCTTAATTTACAGTTTATGCAAGCTTGGTGATTCAAGCTAATTGTAATAGATTATTTAATTGAATAAGCACTTTAGCACACATTAATAATTCATTCCTACTTCATTGATTTTTCTTTATATATTATACTAGCTTTATGTTTCAGGTGAATTATAATCATGTTATAACCCATTATTTTGGACAAAATTTCCTATTTTTAATTCTTTATATGAACAAAATCTTATTTTTATTATGAAATATTTTCATATAATTTATGAGATCCTGAGAATAACGTGTAACAGAAATCCGAGGCAAAGCAAATTTACATGAAAATAAAGTACGTTTTGCTAAGATGATATATATTACTTATTGTGTGTGTGTGTGTGTTTCACACAGTTTTTTCCCTGAGTGCATACTATTATTGTAAAATTTATTCGAGTTCTGTCTTTTAAACTGTTATTTAAATGTACAAATAAACTATTTAATTATAAATTAGATCTTTTGTCTTTACCTTAAAAATTATTATTCTATAAATAAATTACACAAGTTGGTATTCATCTAAGTCATTCCAAAGTTAAAACAAAATTTTTATAAATGTCAATACTTCCTAAAGTAATACTTAAAATTTACATTAAAATTAACGTACGTTAAAATTTACATTTTAGATATTTAAAAATTGAAAGCAAATATGTGTAATGTATTTTTAAGAGAAATTTTGCTGCCACTTACAGTTCAGTATTCATTTAAATATTAATCAAATATATGTGTATATGCGGTTGTAATACATATGAAATAACAATTCAGAATTTTCAATAAATAACAACAATGGAAGTTATAATATTTGCAGCGAGAAACGTATTTAAACTATCTTTGAAAGAAAGAATGAATAAGTTTTTTTTAATCAGAAGAGGAATAACCTGTTAAACAGAACTTAACTATACACTCTATTATTCTGCGTATTTTAGTATATTTATGAAAAAAGGACATATATTTATTTTAAAAAAAGAGCTAGAACTGAATATTCATATTCTCATTATTGATTCTCTGCAAATAATCTTATAAAATAATCTTAGTTATATAAATGTTAATACTTCTTAAAGTAATACTTAAGTGTGTTAAAATTTACATTTTATAAATTTAAAAAATTTAAAGCAAAAAATGTGCAATGTATTTTTAAGCGAAATTTTGTCACCACTTTCAGTTCAGTATTCAGTTCATATTTGTCATCAATAAAACAGAAGAAAACATGATAAAAACGTTATGGGTATTTTAAATCTCATTTTATATAATAGAAATGTACAGTTTAATAATATAGTCTGTTTTAATGCGTTTGTAATCTCAAAACAATTCTTTTACGTAATTTATGATAAATACTTTGCCCATTGTAATGTTGCAACCATCTTCCAAAATTTATTACAAATTTAATAAGGTTTTCATTTTGTTTTCTTGATCTTTTCAAATGCTGTCATATGTGAAAAGTTCGTCAAAATATAATAAACACAAATATCAAATATTTGAGATCAGAAGTCATATATTGATTTTTATACAAAAAATCAAGATACGTATGGTATTAAATGGATATTGATCCTAAACAGATGGGAAAATACTATCCTATCTCCTACACACAAAGAAAAGACGTTTCATTAAAAATCTGAAACATAATATACAGTTCATTTGCTATTAGATTTTGTAAATCAGAATACTTTATGAAATTCCACAACTCTACATGTATTCAAAAACATATTTTTTATTATTTTGAAATTCAAAATACTTAGGAATTTGTGAACTCCACATGTTATTGAGTGAGAGGGACTAAAGAAAAATTTCTTCAATAGTTCGAGAATTGGAGAGCAGATTCACACAATTTAAAATCCGTGCCCTTTATGATCTTGAAAGATTAACTTTCTTCCGCAAAGTTACAAGTTACCCCTTAAATGTAGAAAATACAAGGTGTGTTCGAAAAGTTCGGTGAATTTTGCCATAAAAAAAAGGAAACAAGAGAAACAAACAAAATAGCTTTACTGTTCTTCAAAGTATTCGCCATTAGCAACAATACACTTTTGACATCGGATGTACAATTGTTGGAAACTGTCTGCAAACGCTTCTTTCGGTATGGCTCGAAGCCCCGTTGTCACACGTTGTTGGATCTCAGTAATGTCGGAAAAGTGTTGGCCTTTCAGAACTCCTTTGAGGCGGGGAAACAGGAAGACCGCATTGTGTCATTCCACATTGTCTGAAGTTGCGCTTGGTGTAGGGCGCTCATCTTTGACATCCTTCTTTCCGTCTGTAAAGCGCTTAAGCCACTCATAAAAACACTTTTTATTCACTGCTTCCAGACCGTAAACTTTCACTAACATATCTTATGCCTCCGTCTCCATTTTGCTTAACTTGAAGCAAAACTTTATGCGTTGCTCCATGTCATACTAACAATCTTTCTCACACTGACTGTGTTAAACTGCTCATAGCGACTAGCGTCTAGAGAGAAAGAAAGCGTTGAGGAATTAATAAACAAACACATCCGCAGTTAGGTAAATCGTTCAGACATTTTGCGCATGTCCAGAGCTTTACGGAGTTTAGCGCCATTATTTGTGTTTATACTTTTGACTTGATTTCAGTTGCTAATTCTTGCAGTGAAATGTTTTACGTATCATCTAAAAAAGGCCCTTTTCAGGGCCAGAAAGTGATTCTGAAAGTACTCTAAGTGCTTTTTCTGATGAAGAATCATGCCATATTGGAATAGAATCAAATTTTCATTTAGAAAACAATGAGATAGACACCACTTGTTTAGCAAGTACATCCAAAACTATTGATGGAATATTCCAAAATATTTCCAGAGACAGTAATATTGAAGCTAAATCTGACTCAATAATTATTTGCGAAATCTGTAATATTAGTTTCAAAATGAAGAAATATTTAAAAGAACACATGATCAGTTTGTAATGTTCAAGCCAATTAAAACATTACCCCACAAAGATCCTTTAAAACAAAAAAAAGGCATAAAAAGTCCTCACATTTACAAAAGCCTACTGAACAAGAGTGTCAAAAATCAGCATTAGCATTATTTTAAATCATAAAGGAGAAAAATTAAAATAATATAACTTTAAAATTGTTTGTTTTTATTTTCAGTTAATTTTTTTAACTTTATTATAAATACAGCATTTAATGTTCAACAATTTAATATCACTTAATCTGCCTATAAATTATTGTTTTTGAAAATTTGTTTAATAAAATGAAAATTAGTGTTATGATTTTCTGTGTTTATTCATACAAGATATCTAATCGTTGTTTGATTTGTTTTTATACACAAAAATAAGCATATTTATAACTTTAAATTTGGTAAGTAACTTCATTTAAATTATATAGGATTATGAAAAAATTATAAATGTATGTTTGAAGTTTATATTTATTGTAGAATATAATACACAAACGAAGGCTATATAGTAAATATGCGGTTCCATAAAATATTCAGTGGAACTAAAATTTAATAACATTCTTACTTTAACAAATGTGAAAAGCGTGTAATCTTTAATTATTCAACAATGATTTTAAACAAGTTTTTTTTTAATTTAATGAAAGTTGTTGTGGTGAAAGATTACTCACTTAGTGCCTGCTGTTATTTAAAAAAAGTTTTTTTTCTCATCAAAGTTTAAAATATTGAGCCTGATAAGGAAGAATAACTTTAATTTGCTATTAAAAGTAATATAAATTCAGTTGAGTGATTTTTCCTCAAAAGCAAAACTGTAAAATATTTAAATTATATCTGTATTTAGAATGTGATATAATTTATTTCTTCTGATCACAAAATATCAGAGATTTTTCAAAACACTATTTTATTCTTTTGAAAGACTCTTTAATATCAACTTATAAAAAGTAATTTTTTTTTCAGATTTAAAGGTAAAGATATTTTATTTCAGATCAAACGATATAATATAAAAACGCATTGTCCAATTAAAGGATATCTATAAAAAAAAAAAGGTTGTGAAATATATATTTGATAATATTTAATGTAAATAGTCCTGATGAAGTTAACATAAAACTGATACATTTCAAAATGCAAATCAATAAAATGAAAGTGCATAAGTAAATAAATTTACAATGCTTTTCAGAATTAAATAGTGTGCCTTTTCAGAAATTGAGCTATGAATATGCAGCAGGACCCAATTTACAAGCTATAATTTAATAACAATCTGTTTCAGACAGAAGATATTTATAAAATTTTGGTTACTTTTTATTATATACATATTTGTGAATACATATAAAATGTTTGATTGAAATTTTGACAAAATTTTATTACTTTTTATATATTACTAATATAAATAAATTTTTATTCTGTCTGTTTGGAATTGAATTGAGAAATGCAGCATACATTAGAATGAAACTTTTAGCAGCATGTTGGTCTCTGATTTAAAACTTCGTTTAACATCAAAATTTTGATAACAATATTGTTACTTAATTTAAACCACAATTAAAACTGATTTAAAATCTTTAAAAGTACTAATCCGATGATACAAATAACTTAAACAATGAAACAATCTGTTTTGAAACTCTTTCCGTTTCAATTAGGAAAGATGCAAGTCTTTTCCCCTCCTTCAATTGTCATCTATATATTTGTGCTAAGAGTAGAAAAAATATTTAAAACAAAAAATTTTTATTTTTAAAAAACAGTTGCAAATAATATATTAGTGTTTTTGTTTATGCTTTTCCCTATACACTTAAATGTTAACTATCCTTCATGTGCAAGAAATTACCATTAGGCGAGAAACTAACCAAATCCAATCTACTGCCTAAAGGAAACACCTAGGAAAGACCTCATTGGATTTCACACCTCATTGGATTTACATATCAGTGATCTATACAAAAGATTTTATTTCACTGTCCAAAATTTTTTGAACAAAGCTAAATAAATATTTTTATTTTTTCCAAATTGTAATTTTTTTTAAAAGTTACATTCAAACCCATTATTTTTGAGTGCATATTTCAAATTTTTGCATATAAATTATTTTTATTAATTTTTGGCAAATTATCTATCATATCGAAAAAATATGTATGACTATCTTTCTGTTTCTCTTCAAAAAAATTGAATTAACAGAAAGGTGGTCACAAAGTTTTTCTAGCAGCATTCTCTTAATGAAACAAAATACACATTCTATCAAAAATTTAGAAACATCCAAACATCAAAATTTTTATTTTCCTCCATAGCTAATTTGTAGTTTTCTTTTAAGGCTATATTACCTTACTTAGATAGCTAATATTCTCTGTTTTAAGTAACCACGTCATAATTCAACATTTAGTCATTTACATATAAAATTTTCTCTTAAATACAGTTCACTTTAACATTTGTTGACTGTTTTATCAACTGTTTACATCTGAATGTTAGCATTAGTAATTAATTTTTTCTTTGATTTTTATCATTATATAAATAATAGAGAGTATGTTTATGAGAGAATGTTACTTTCTGTGAGGCAAAGCCTAAAAAAATTATCATTAAAGTATTTCTAAATAATTCATATAAATCGTAACATCTCATTACTCTCTCTCTCTCTATTTCAAAGTATTTCCATACATAATAGAAATAAAAATTCACATCTTGAAAAAAAATTTGAAAGCATCTTTTATTACTTAACAGCTCATAAAATGGTAAATTTTATTTCTCAAAAATTTATCCTGTAGAAATATTTAAAAACTTTTTTTCATAAAATTAATTTAAGTGAGCCCATTAAAAGTATATAAAGTGAAATCGAAATTTATTTTCATAAGAGGAAAATAAAATAAAACCATATATCATATTACAGGTTTTTTATGGAATTTATTTTCATGAAAAAATATTTTTAATATAAAGCTCTACATGATGGGAATTTATTATTTACTTATGTATTCTGTTACACTAATCAATACTTCAACCATAAATAAACACATCCACTGTCGCTTTTCCTAAAACATTAGCGCATTCGCAGATTTATGACCATTCTAAGTAACTGCGCATGCGTTGAAGGATTCGTTTGTATATGAATCTCTCAACGCTTTCTTTTTTTTTAGACGCTTGTCTCATAGCGTGAGCTTCCTCTTATCTGTCGTAAAATGGCCGTTAGATGGCTCTAGATGACATTTCTCTCACTGCGTCTGCGTGAGTGCAAAATACTAACCGGCGCGGTTTTTTAATTATGAGACCAATCACCGAACTTTCGAATACACCTTGTAGACTAAAAAATGCTTTTTCACTTTGATGAATTTGAAAAAAATTCGGCATACCCATTCTTATAGTTTTGAAGGGTTAATTATGACTTTAAAAATATTGCTACCTCCCTCTATAAGAGAGTAAGAGCCATACATATTTATCAGATATGACTTTCATAGATATCAAACCAGATTAAAAGGAAATTTTAAGCATGTATTCCTTATTACCTAGTTCTATGTAATTTAGATAGTTTATACGATTGCGAAAGAGCATCCAAAAGTGTTATGGGGTTATTAAAAAGTTGTAATGTCTCACCTTTCGGCACTTTCGATTTTAACCTAACGGCACTTTCGATTTTAAGATCCTATGTTTTTTTTTCTTTTTTGTTTGAATTCAGAGAGACTCTCGTTGTACGCGAAGCAGGCGAGAGAGATTGTCGCGAACCCATACATGGCTCCTTGTAAATTTTGTTCATTTTTTAATTAAATGTGTATGTTTCAAAATTGGAGTCATTTATTTGTTTGTTTGTTTCATAACAAACTTATGTTTTTGGTGGCAGCGGTTTGATGCTTTTTTAATGCTTTGCATTAGCATCCATTATGGAAATTAATTATGTGCACTATATTGGATTACGTGCCGCAATGTTGGAATACAGGTAGGCCATTTTGATCAATCTTTCTCTGGCTACTATTGAAAATAAATAGTTTGGAATGTTATAGAAATTTATAGAATATTTAGTTCCAATGTTATTTACGTGGTTTTCATGTTATATCAGTTAATTTTGTTTATAAGTTTGTAAATGGTGTATTCCATATTACAAAGCTAATTTCTGTATTTCGTGTATTCGAATTTACAGTGTAATATTTTTTATAAGAAAAGTCTATCTTATTATAAATTTGCATTTCATAATTTTATGTGGTTGATGTATTTCAATTCACGTAGGAATATGTTAAAATAACTATGTTGTTATAGATTAATGTGTAAAATCGAAAGTACACTTATATTCATAATTTTTTGAATGTTTCACTGAAAGTAGATTTTATGAATGTAATATATACTTTAGAAAGGTTTTGATTTCGTTATGTGAAAACGAAAGTACATGATTACAATAGGTTTGAATTTAAAGTAATGTGAGATTTATTGATGTGTTTTTGATTTTTGTTTGTAAAGTATCAAACTGATTTATTTGATATTTAGAAACGCATGTTTATTTTCATTGATAAAGATTTGAAAAGATATTTTCTTACTGTTTAAAATATCGTACGTTATTATCATTTTCATGTCGTGTATGATTAACTAACTAAGTTTATTGATTTAAAATCGAAAGCTGATTTCTGGTTTAGATTAGTTAAAGCTTTTAATTTATATTGTTGTTAAGAATTGTAGTGTTTTATATTTTGAATTAAATAAGGATTCAAAAATATGTATAATTTCATTTTCTGATTTAATATAGTAGTATTTGTATAAGAATCTGATTTTATAAAATTTATACATTTTTGATTAATAATTCAATTTATCTGAGTATCAAGTATTAGCTTGGTGATAAAAAAAACTTGAAATCGAGAGTAGAAGATTTAATATTAAACTTGTTCTTCTTTTCAAAATATATGATTTTCTGTTTATACACTATTTGTTGTATTACAATATAGTTTGTTTTCGTTTAAATTTTTAAATGTTATGGATATGTTTTATATTAGTAGAGTGTGTTAAATAATTTCAATAGTTATTTACGAAATTTTGTATATAGGTGGGTGTAGTCTGTTTTTTCTCTCATTATTGCATCTCTTCTGAGATAAAGCGTTAATAAATAAAATGGCTTTTTTAGCACGGGGGAAAAAGGGAGATTTAGTAGAAGTAGCTGAAGAGTTAGGGGAAATGGTTCCAGATTCTTTTAAAATCCCAGATATTAAAAAATTAATTTTAACTAGTAAAAACTTTAACGAGGAAGAAGTAAAATGTATATTAGATAGGGTAATCGAGGAAAGAGTTAAAAAGGAACAGGAAGAAAAAGAGGAAAGAGTTAGGCGAGAAATACTAGAAAAAGAGGAAAGAATTAGGCGAGAAGAATTAGAAAAAGAGGAAAGAATTAGGCGAGAAGAAATAGAAAAAGAAGAAAGACGTGAAGAAAGAGAACATATTTTGGAAATGAAACGTCTGGAAATCTCTTCAAATGCTGCAATTTCGAACACAGAATCAGTTACAAATAGGACTGAACATGCTCAAAAATTTCAATTAATGCAAATAACGCCAAAATTCGATGAAAGGAAAGATGAGATGAGTTTATACTTAATAAATTTTGAGCGTAGAGCAGAAATGGCTCATATTCCAAAAAACGAATGGGTAGTTTATCTTGTAAGTGCTTTACCTTCAGAGATATCTAACATGTTAGCTAGAGAACCTCCAGAAAGGGCTGATGATTACAATTACGTGAAGGAAATTATTCTTAAACGATTCAAGTTAAATAGCGAAAAATTAAGACAATTGTTTCTTAAACACCAGAAAACGTCAGAAAAATCATGGAGAAATTATGCACAAGAATTGAATAGTTACTTTACGGAATGGCTTACGGAATTAGAAATAACGACATTTGAACAGCTTAAGGAACTAATGGTAACAGATCAATTGAAACGTCGTGTGCCAATTGAAATTAAGGAACATTTTTTGGCGGAATGGCTTAAAATAAATTCGCCGTATTATCTGGCAGAGAAAATAGATGAATATGAAAGTTTAAGAGATAGTTTTCAGACGAAAGATTTTACAAAACTCCCTCGAAATAATTTTGGTTTTCGTCAACAAAATGAAAACCGTGCCTTTAAGTTTAATGAAGTAGTTCGGAATCATAAATCTCATGTTCCTAAAAGAGTCGAGAATAAAAATTCTAATTATTCACATGAAAAGGAATTCGAAAAAAGAAAACAACTCCGATGTTATGAATGTGGTTCTTATAGTCATTTGCGGCCTCAGTGTGACAAAATAAAAAAGAACTTAGAATCGGTAGCATCCAACGAAATTGCTAGAAGTACATTTAATGAGTTGATGGCTCCTTACACTAGTATCGGCACTGTTAATGGAATTCAAATGCCAATCTTAAGAGACACTGGAGCAACTCTTGATTTGATTTGTGGAAAATACGTGAAACCTGATATGTTCACGAAGGAAAAGGTTTGGCTAAGAACATCTCTTGATGAAACTTTAGTATGCTTACCTATTGCCGAGGTTGAAATAAATTGTGAATTAGGTCACATTTTGACAAAGGCAGCAGTTCTTCGAGATTCTTTGGATCAAGGAAGAAGATATTTACTGGGAAACAAAACAGCCGCTTTATTTCAGGAAATTAAAAAGCATGAGGAGATGAAAATGCATATGATAAATGCTACAGAAACTCGAGCTCAAAGAAGACGGAAGGAAAATAGCACGAATAAAGAGATTATTGATTCTGAAATAGAATCTTCTAGGTCTTGCTTCCAAACTAAACAAAATGAAGAATTAGAGCAAAATACAATTTTGCCACCATTAGAAACAGAAGTTGAAGGGATGGATTTGATAAAAACATCTCCAGAAGAATTTGCTCGGGAACAAAAGGTGTGCGAAGATTTGAAACCTCTCTTTGAGCAAGCTAAACGACAATCTTCAAAAGACAATAAATATATTATAATAAATCAATTGTTGTTTTATAATAAAATGGACAATGATGGAACTGTAAGAAGATTATTAGTTGTGCCCAAGAAGTTTCGCAACCAACTAAAAGGGATCTGCCATGAGATAACTGCAGCTCATTTAGGTATAACTAAAACAAAAGATATGCTGTGCAAAACTTTCTATTGGCCTAACTGCTTTAAAGAAATTGAAAATTTTGTTAAATCTTGTGACAAATGTCAACGAGTAGGAAAGCCTCAAGATAAGAAAAGGGCTCCTTTGAAACTGGTTCCAGTAATTCCGGAAATATTTACAAGAATTAACGTTGATGCATGTGGTCCTTTACCTATAACTTCCTGTGGTAACCGGTATATTATAACAGCCATTTGCATGTCATCCAAGTATCCAGATGCCATCCCAGTACCAGATATACGTTCTACTACTGTGATTGA
Organism: Latrodectus hesperus; assembly: GCA_037975125.1. Taxonomy (NCBI): domain Eukaryota; kingdom Metazoa; phylum Arthropoda; class Arachnida; order Araneae; family Theridiidae; genus Latrodectus; species Latrodectus hesperus. Next base: position 86,800,934 of record CM075854.1, on the reverse strand, counting down.
TGCTTTTCTTCAGATATTTAGCCGCATGGGTTTTCCTAGGGAGTTGCAAAGTGATCAAGGAACATCTTTCATGAGTGTCCTGACATCAGAATTTTTAGAAAAATTTGGTATTAAAGTTGTGCATAGTTCCTTTCAGCATCCCCAAAGCAATCCTGTTGAGAGATTGCATAGAACTTTAAAGAGAATACTGAAAGTCCTTTGCTTAGAAAAAGGTACAGATTGGGAGAAGATTTTACCTCAGGCACTTTTTGCTCTTAGAACTTGCATTCATGATAGCACTGGATATTCTCCCGCAGAATTAGTCCATGGTCGGAACTTAAGAACACCCGTAACACTATTATATGAAAATCTAACTGGTAAAACCATTGAAGAAGATAGTGTGATTGCTTACGTTTTTAATCTTTTAAATAGAATGAAAAGATGCCAAGAATTAGCTGTGAAAAATATGACAGAGGCTAAAGAAAAACAGAAACTTTGGTATGACCGTAAGGCAACGAAAAGAGAATTTAAAGAAAATGATCTTGTGTTAGTTGTTGCACCTTCTAGATCAAACAAATTTTCTGTTCATTGGATAGGTCCAGGAAAAGTAGTAAAACGACTATCGGACACAAATTACGTAATACAATTTCCCGATAAGGAAAAATTACATGTATACCATGTAAATATGTTAAAACCTTATTTTCAGCGTCCAGAAGATGTTAATTTAATTTTTACCTCTAATTCTGATAATGAAGATATTGATTCTGAGAAAGAAGATATCCCAAGTTTTGAAATTAATTCATCTACCCTTTTAGAGACTTTTCCTGAAAGCTGTTTTAATGAAAAGTTAGAGGACGATCAGAAGAAACAATTGAGTAGACTTTTGATTCAATTTATTGATATTTTTTCAAATGAACCGGGTTGTACAGAACTGGCTGAACTGGACATCGAGTTAGAATCTAATAAATCTATTATAGCTAAACCATATCGAATGTCCCCACGACAGACAGAAATTCTGAAATCGGAAGTAGACAAGATGTTGAAATTGAAGGTGGTGGAACCAGGTGAATCCGATTACACATCACCTTTAATATTAGTTGAAGCTCCTGGAAAAGAACCTCGTCCGTGCATTGATTATCGCAGGTTAAATGAGGTTACCAGAACGCAATATTATCCATTACCAAATATTGAGGAGCGTGTTGAATCCGTTTCGAAAGCGAAGTTCATATCTTTATTAGACTTAACACGAGGTTATTGGCAGATACCTTTGAGTCCTAAGGCTCAAAGATATGCTGCATTTACGACGACATTTGGAGTTTATAAACCTTTGAGAATGGCATTCGGTTTGAAGAATGCTCCTTACTATTTCAGTAAGTTAATGGCTGATTTATTAAAAAATTGCGAACATTTTGCTGTGCCTTATTTAGATGACATAGCTATATATTCACTTACCTGGTCTGATCACATCCAACATCTTAAATGTGTTCTGGAGAAGATTCGATTTGCGAAATTGACTGTAAAACCCCTTAAGTGCAAATTCGCTCAACTTCGTGTTAAATATTTGGGACACTTTGTAGGACAAGGTCAAAGAACACCAGGTGATACTAAAGTGAAAGCCATTACCGATTTCGAACGTCCCTCAAGCAAAACCGAAGTACGAGCTTTCCTAGGTCTTGTTGGGTACTATCGCAAGTATATACCGGAATTTTTGGTAGTTGCTGTGCCTTTATCCGACCTGTTAAAAGGGAAGTCCAAGAAAGGAACTGTAATATGGAATAATAACTGCGAAAAGGCATTCATAGAATTAAAGAACACTTTAATAAAGAAGCCTGTACTTTACAGTCCAGACTTTCAAAAACAATTTATCATTCAATGTGATGCCTCAAACTTAGGAATAGGTGTAGTTTTATCCCAGAGAGATCAAAATGGAAATGAACACCCTATCCTATTTCTGAGTAAAAAATTTTCGAAATCTGAGAAAAATTATAGCACTATAGAAAAGGAATGTGCAGCAATAATTTTTGCTGTTACTAAATTAAAATATTATTTAGATGGTCAGTATAAATTTATTATCGAAACTGATCATAACCCTTTAGTTTGGTTAAAACATCATACAGGATCTAATCCCAGACTCTTAAGGTGGGCTTTGGTGCTTCAAAGCCTAAATTTTGATATTGTTCACAGAAAGGGCAAATTACATCAGAATGCCGATAGTCTCAGTAGAATGCTGAATAACCAAACTTAATTATTTTCTTTTTTCTCAGATATTAAATTAAAAGGTTTTTTTAATACAAACTTCCATTGTTGTTACATGTGTACATAATAAAAAAATGTTTTTTTATAAAATGTGTCTATTTGTAAATTTAGTTAGTGTTGAAAATTCTGTTGTGTTAGATAATTATTTTGTGCTATTTTGATATATTTTTATTTTATATTTAATATTATATAATTCCACATAATTTTGTGTTTCAGCCAGAGTCCGATTGATCAGGGCTATCTGTAATACTAAATTTTGCTCTTTGTTGTTTGTGTGTGTTTTTTTCTTTTTTATTTGCAGGTTGATTTCCTTAGAATGAGAAAAAGAAAAAAAAAACTCCGGGGAAGGAAGGAATAATTTAGTCTGTAATGTCTCACCTTTCGGCACTTTCGATTTTAACCTAACGGCACTTTCGATTTTAAGATCCTATGTTTTTTTTTCTTTTTTGTTTGAATTCAGAGAGACTCTCGTTGTACGCGAAGCAGGCGAGAGAGATTGTCGCGAACCCATACATGGCTCCTTGTAAATTTTGTTCATTTTTTAATTAAATGTGTATGTTTCAAAATTGGAGTCATTTATTTGTTTGTTTGTTTCATAACAAAGTATTAATTTCTGATAGACAGAAAATGCAAAAAGGAATTAAGAGTTTTGCTTTAGAAATGTTTCTGCATAATCACCAAATTTATTTATTCATGCAAACTTTTCCAACACATGCTAGTAGAAATTACTTTTTTGTTCGTTAAATAGTTGCTCCTGTTTTCACAACACTACCCGGAAGACTTTTGTATAAGATATATGATCATTTATTATTTCACCCAGGTTGAATAATAGAATCGTGTTTTTAATAATGGATGATCAGTCCCTATACAATGGGAGAAGAATTTTGAGTTTGTGCTTTACCTTTGAATGTTTTCCTGTACTGGGAAACTTTCCGGGTTTTCTTTCCTGTGACACAAATACGGTTCAATATATCTAAGAAGTCCTTCCCAAAGACTATATAATGTGAATATTCAAATGTCTTATAATAGCCTTCAAGCTTTTGGGATACCAGCTTCATAGTTTTGAGATATTCTCGCAAAATGCCAAATCTAGTCTGTATGGGTGATTAGTACAACCTTTGCATTTGAACTTTTGCAGTTTGATGAATATCACGGAGTATGGCATTATTGTGCTTTATCACTTAATATGGCAAGTATTTTCGTGATTCATTTTCCAATTTCAGATGGGAATACATTCTTTAGCCATAAAAAATTAATCATCTTTACCTATATAAAAGTAATCTTGGTTCATATCTTTAAGCGAAACCAGTTTAGGGAACGTCTTGCTGTTTCAATAAGTTATGACCGGCACAGGACAGAGGAGTTCCACAATCTTGTGACATACACAATGAGGGTAACTGAACACATGAACAAAGATGAATTTTAAATAAATAGTATAAATGAAGAAAAAAAAACTTTTTACATTATATTGTCAAATACTTAAAATGTTTATCATTCTAGAAAAGTATTTATGCCAATTTTTTTCTGCATTATATTTCCATTTAATTCACAAAATTAGTATTCGTTAAATTTTATAAGTATTATTCATCAATATTGCCAATACACAGATTTTACTTTTAATTTAAAATAAAATATTATCATGCGTGTATTTTTTACTTATTAATATATAAAAATATCACTACTTTAACATTTAAATACCTTATTTTATTTAAATGATAACGCTCATATCCACTATTTAAATAAGAAGTTTAAATTGAAGTAGTATAAATCTGCAAACAATACTTCAAGAATCTTTGTCAATAGTATATAAAATGGAGTGAAAAAAATGACTTTCATTTTTCTAACTAAAAAGTATTTGACTTGAAAGTAAGTGGAGCTCTAAGTTTTAAGACAAATATATTTTTAATTCTTTCGTATACATTATGATTTTAAAATTATGAAAATAAAATAAAATTAATTATACAAACCTTAGTTTTACTATCATGTTCCCCGTTATTTATAATTCAAATGTTAATCAAACAGAAAACTTTTTAATTTGTTTCTCAAAGTAGGAGTCTTTTAGAATTGAATAGAGCGAAAGATTCAGATTTGTCACACGAAAAGTCTTATTAAAAAAGAATATAAATTATATTATATAAAAAATTATTCCTATTTTTATATTTCTATATACATAGATAATTCGTTACGATATGAAGAAATTAAGTTTAGTTAATTATTCTGCTTATTATCTCGAACAAAGAAAACCCAATAATTTAGTACAATCAATGATATAGTTAACAATTTTCCAGTCTAGTGAAAATAACGAAATACTTATGAGGTTGATTCATGAGGATTATGAATGTGTGTGTTAAAAACAGAATGGGGGAGTAATTTTGTGTAAAAAGCAAAAGACTTGTTTGCCTTGTAAAATTTTAAGGAATAACTCAAAAAGCTATTATTGAATTGTTTTTTTTAAATTTTTTTAAAATAATTTTTTTAAATAAAACCTTTTCTAAAACAAAGCGCGTCCTATAATTGTTATAAACTTATTCACCTTAATTGTCTTTATGGAATAACCCAATGAAATAGGAATCTGAAACTGAATACAAATAATGTATTTTATAGAAAATATATAATGATTTACAATTGTAAATGTACTTCAGTTATAAAATATAACAGTTATACATAAATAATTAATTTTCTTTTTAACTAAATTTAATAAATTACTTGTTAATCATTTTTATTAATCATATATGTAGAAGGAATAAAATTATATTTAACATTTGTAAAGTGCTAATTTCATTCATTTATGTAGTTAGTGATATTTTGCGATACATATTTACTTTATTTTTCTGGGTAACTTATAAGATGGTGAAGATACTATGTATTTACAAAAGAAAGTAGATATAAGCGCTTGTCAATTAAATATTTGTCCCTTTCACGAATAATGCAAGCAAAATTACAAGATACATTATTTTCTCAAAGTGACGGTTTCTTTTGATTACTTGAAATACTAACACATCTTTATTTTTGAAAAAATTAAATTTGTAATACAACTGGTACTCAATAAGATTTTATGGCAGATTTTTTTAACTATGAAAATTTAATAAATTCTTTTGTAAAATAAAAGAATTTAATATCACATTTGTTAAATGTTTTATAATGTACTTCAATAAATTTATCATTAAGCAACTTTTTAAAAAAATGTTTTAAATTAAGCCCTTAGGTATATAAGGTTTTATTATTTTCTTATGTACTCATAGATTAATGAATGCAAATGCATTTTGATTCAGAAATAATTTGTACGAAAGAAAGTGTTTCACTGATAGTAATTTTTGCAGATTATTAAGAAACTCTCTAATGTTATTAAACGTAGAAACACACACACATCTTTTCAATGAAACCTTATCTTTTAAAAATTAGAAATTATCTTGGAGTTTTTTGAAGTCACGCATGAATTTGGCGTTAATCCCAAGTTTGTAACAGATGTAATTTCTTATCAAAATTCTATGAATATTTTCCAAGTAGAACAATATATTTTTTTAATTTCTTGAAATATTTGACCATGCTCATTAATGCTCCCACACAAACATCAACAGTTGATGTTGGTGAAAATAAAATGTTATTAATTTGTATTCATAAAAGAAAATAAAATTTATTATAAGTTCAAATAAAAAATAACAAGACTGATAGTTAAATTTTTTAGAATTCAATTTCAATGATAAATTCAAAATAAAAATTTAATGGTTTAACTCTCGAAACTATATAAATCAAACTTACAAATACTTGATTCAATTATTAATTGATTTAATGATTAATTGAACAATCAAAAGTACTTGATTTTAAAAAGAAATTATTGGATATTTAATTTAGTTATAATCCTTTTGCTTGATAATTTGAAGAAACATTCAGATGAAACTGAAAATTCATAGTTTGAGACAAAATTACTTTTTCAATTCACGAATGCCTTATTGCTATTTTTTCGAAAAAAAAGGTTCGTTAAATTACTAAACAATATTTAATAAATGTGAAAATTGAATTGTTTTTGATGAAATTAAGTTTAGCACTGAAACCAAATAGTGGTAAGCAAATATAAGTATGTATGTATGGAATACAACAAAAAATACGACATTATTTAATAGCACCATAGACAGTAAATAAACTGCACCGTGAATTTTTTTCCAACTATTATTATTCATAGATAGAAGCCATTCAGGAAATATAGTTAGATGTAGTTAAATTATCACTTTAAATTATTGAAACTAAAATTTATAATAAATTATAACTGACAAAAAATGCTTATTTCTTTAAGGAAAAAGTTATCATTTTAATTTTTTGGTAATTATTAGTTTTTAATTATAACATACTTCATTCAAATACGATTAATGACATGTTATCATTTATTTGACATATTAATAAATGCATTTTTAACTTTGTCTATCTTTTTCCAAGCCTTTGACATTGCTGATTATCTAAAAGTTTTCAATCCAAAATGTACCAAAAATTTATCATTATAAAAACTCTGGGAATTGATCAAATCCTTCAAGATTTTAATATTTATATATTAATCTAAGAAAATTGGATCTAAATTTGTTTTTACTGAAAATGATAGAATTTATTATTCTGATTCGGCTAAGAAATGATATGAACTGACTTTCCAAAACTAATCGATAATCATGCCATCATATTTTTTAAAGAATATGACAGATTCAATTTCTATTCTGCGCTAAGCTCCAAGTTATGATGCGAGGGATATTTCTTTTCTTTATGCAAATCTCTGTAACTGCATGAAAACAAAGCAAGTCTATGTTCATTAGCATTTGTTTCGTCATTAAAAGTCATATGAACGCAAGAGAATACACATATGACAAAATAATTTACCAAAAATATATAATCCAGTTAGGATTTTTAGCATTTTTTCGTAAAGATTAGTTTTGGTATTTTATACTGTAATTCTAAGCAATTTATACTCATTTTCGTAACACTTTTCTTTGAAATTTTTTTCCTGCGATGAGCTTTATTTATCAACAAATGAGGAAAAATACAAGAATGAAAAACTAATTGCCAAAAGAAATTCGCTTTAATATTTGAGATGTTAAAAGGAAGTATTATTGCTGCTATATATAACTGTATTCTACACAAATGAATAAATTTCATTTCCTTAGAAAAAACTTTCACTTCCATTGGATGTATTTCTTATATTGGGATAGTATTAGAAACCCATTTGTCTAGTGGTCAGCGTGTCTGACTGTGGATAGGGAGGTCCTGGGTTCGAATACCAGTTCGGGCATGGGTCTACTTTCTTTATCTATCTTGTCTTTGTCCTTTTCTTGTCTGAATGGGTTGTGAATGGTTTTCTACCCTATAAACGGCTATCTATAACATGTGTATACTGAAGAGGTCGAATTCCACAACAAAATATGGTTTAGTTGGAAAAGTGGAGAAGCACACCCCATAATGTCAGCCTAACTGGCACAAGACAAAATAAGAAAACATTCTATGGTAGTGGAAATTATTATACTGGATTTGAATTGGGAATAAATTTTTAATTGCTCAATCTAAGTTAGTAAGAAATAAAAAAAACTAATTTTCCCATATTTCAGTATATTTTTCTAATACTTTTTTAATAACAAAGCATGGTATAAAATAAATGTTTCATCAGCCTTTGTTTTTAAGAAAAATAAGTGCGGTACATTTGTGTATCAATGCATAATTCAGTATTCCAGTAATTTATTACATCTAAGAACTGAAAATAGATTTCAGTAGTTCATTTCCATAAAAAATAATTCATGTAACTCATTAAGCATATGATCCTCATAAATCATTCCGTCAATATTTGTATAAACAATTGAGAAATATATGCTGTTTTGTACAGTGTGCTGGCAAAATATAACTTTTTAAAATTTATATTTCATAAACTATTGCACAAAAGAGAGTTATTTTATCGCATGATTCGATAAAAAATATTTTACTTGTCATGAAAAACTACATTTTTTTATGTAAGCAATGATTGTATTGTGATACAATACGTGAAAATACTAAGCTGGTTATATCGTAGCATTCACATTAACTCTCATATTTTGAATTAAATTCAGTTTTCAAAAATAAATAGTTTAAATTGCTTTTCTGTTATTATATGAAATCATATCAGCTCTTATTTGTATCAATAAATTATTTATCTTTCAATCACTTGTGCAAAGAAAATATCTGTTTACCTTACGAATATTTGTTCATTAAAAATATATAATAAATATTTTTATTTAATTCCGGAAGCCAAGATATAGTTAAATGGTTAGTGCTATGGCTTACAATTAATGAGCTGGAATTCCACTGTACATGTAAATGTTTGTTGGTCGTTTATGCTCTACTGTATTATGTTTTTTGGGATTTGGCATCCCATTTCAATAGAAGATCCCAGTTATATAAGTCCGGATAACAAAATGACTGTAGAGCGAATAATAATGTACTTAAATGAAATCCAATAGGATTTTTTGTCAATATCTCCACCACCTTAAGGAGCATAAAAATCTTTAAAAAATTATCTAAATTTGTATAACAACCATCTTCCATATTGGAGTCTAAAAATAGAGCTCAAACTCATCTTGAATGTAAGTCAAAACTATTCTTTAAAAGGTTCTTAACAGAATTCTTAAGTGGGGAAAACATCTAAAATGTAACCATAAAGCTCAAATCTGCAAGGTCTTAGGATACAAGAAGACGCTGTTTGTTCTCGAAGAGTTTGTGAAAAATATTAATAATCTACCTTAATGTGAATAAATTATGAATTTAAAATTTGTGACTTTTAAAATATTAAATATTTAAAATTAAAATATTTTAAATAGTAACATTTAAAAAATATAATGTAGTGACTTTTTTATGTTCAGTATTTCATTTGAAATTATATGTAATAACATGACATACGTAACAATATTTTTTAATTCTCTTATTTTTATTAGCAGGAAATAAAATTTATAAATGTTTTTGTCAAATATCTTTAAGAGCGTTCATCTTTTTTATCTTGAAAGATTAACCTTATTTTAAGTTAAAATTTTTAATTATTCTAGAAGGTAAATAAATATATTCCTCATATACATAAATAATATTAAATGCTATAGCAAAAGGCTCATTTTTGAAAATGGAAGCATTAAAAAAATTACTTAAAAACAAAATGAGACAAATCGATTTGTAATTTCACTTTATTAGATTGACCTTTTAAGCAAGACAGGGAGAAAGAATTTTTTTGTTAGCTACTGCAAAGTTCTATCAATTCTCTAACAGAAGCCATTTAAAAGAACTTCATTAAGGATTTGATTAAGAAACCGTAAAAAAGAACCTTAGACAACACTGCTTACTTAATTAAAAGGAAGCTTATACAACTTGATGCACAATGTATTCTTTCTTTATATTGCTCTAAAAAATATTAAATAAAAGTACTAATTTAAATTTAATTTGAAACTTTTTATTCCCCATTTATTCAATTCAAGTTGCAGTGTTAAATTCTCGAGATTTTTTCGTGCTATATACTTTTTAAATTTTGTTTTGTATAAATGTTTATAGAAATTCTTAAATCCCAATATAAATTTTCAAATTATAGTAACAAAGCACACATCAACCCAAAATTAACAATTAAAATATCCATTGATCCCAAAGGCTAATACATAAGAAAATAAAAGGAAATATCTCTTAATTTCCTGTTATATGAATAAAATATGATTCAGGTATCTGTTTATTATGTATTTAATTTAATTTAAATGGAAAGTATTTTTGCGTAGCGTGGAAAACTTGCAATTTAAGAAATTTACACATTTCACGACTCACATACAGTAGGCAAAATGATTATTTGTACACTACATTTTTATAAAGTTTAGAAACATATAATCAGCTATTTTATTCCTTGCGATGTGTGAGCTTGAGTTTGTTGTTTATTTTTAAGTAAACGAAAAAAATATTTTGAAATAATTGAAAATAAAATCTAAGCCTTACAAACTTGAAAAATTTCTTGCAAAAAGTATATTTGTACACCTATATCTCCGGTAAGTATTACTATCATTTCATGCAATTTTTCACATGATAGTTAATTTTTTTGGGTAGTTTGTATTTTTTAAATATCGAAGGTTATCTTTTTTATCAGTGAAGGTCACTAGCAGAGAAAATTTTAGAAATGACCATAAAATCAAAAGAAGTCTCTTCAAACATGAGAACTCATATCGTTAACCTTAATAAAAGTAGAAAATCTTATTGCGAAATTCAAAAGATGGTTAAGTAACCTTTTACAACTAATGGTTACATCGTAAGAAAATATAAAAATACTGGATGCGTTGAAAATGAACGCAGACCAAATGGCCCAAGTAAATTAACTTCAAGAAATAAACGAAGTATTTTTAAAGCAGCTATTAGAAAACCCACAAATTTCTGCTCAGAAAATTGCAGAGGACCTTCTCGCATCTTCTAACATTAAAGTGACCGCTCAAACAATAAGAAATGTGTTACATAGTGCTGATTTAAGGGTGATTAATAGTGCTGATTAAAGGGCAGAACTACGAGAAAAAAACCAATGATCTCTGAAGTTTATAGAAAGAAGCGTCTAGAATTTGCTATGAAATACAAAGACAAACCGATGAACTTCTGGAAAAAGGTTATTTTTTCAGATGAGAGTAAGTTTGAAATTTTTTCACTCCCTAGTATCCGAAAAATCTGGCGAAAAAAATAAAGCCCTTGATTGTAAATATATACACTACTGGCCATTAAAATTGCTACACCAAGAAGGAATGCAAATAACAGAACGATATTTATTGGACACATATATTATAGTTGAAAGAACAAGTGATTAGATTTACAGGAAATTAGGATGTATAGATCTTCAGAAATCAGTACCCAGAGCAGCCACCTCTGGCTGCAATAACAGCATTTATCAGCCTAGGCATGGAGTCAAACAGAGATTGTATGGCATGTACGGGGATCTCAGTCCATGCAGCTTCCACACTATGCCACAGTTCATCGACAGTAGTGGATGGTGAGTGATGGCGTGCCAATCGCTCGGCCACCATTGACCACACGTTCTCAATTGGTGACAGATCAGAAGAATGTGCTGGCCAGGGTAACAGTCGAACCTGTTCTGTATCAAGGAAGTTCAGAACAGTACGGGCAACATGCGGTCGCGCATTATCCTGTTGAAACAAAGCATTAAGGAGGCCTCGAAGATAGGGCAGAGCCACGTGCCTTAACACATCGGAAATGTAACGGTTGCTGTTCAAAGTGCCGGTAATGCGAACAAGAGGTGATCGAGACGTGTATCCAACGCAACCCCATACCATCACTCCAGCAGATGGGCCAGAATGGCGATGTCCAATGCAAGCTGGCAATGCGCGTTCTCCACGAAGCCTCCAAACATGGATGCGGCCATCATGGTCTTGTATACAGAATCGAGATTCATCTGTAAAGATGACGTGATGCCATTCCCGCGTCCAGGTTCGTCGTTGATCACACCATTGAAGGCGCTCCTGTCTGTGACGCAGCGTCAATGGTAGCCGAAGCCATGGTCGCCGTGCAGACAATCCATGCTGCTGCAAACGTTATCGAACTGTTCGAACAGAAACTTGTTGCCTTGCAAATGACTAAATTTCTCGACTCAGGGTTCGTGACGTGGTTGTACGATCTCTTGTGACCATGCGGATAAGATGTCTGTCTTCTCTGCTGTTAGTGATGGGGGTCGCTGAGATCCTGCATGACGTTCCGTATGATTCTCCTGAACCCATCGATTCCATATTGTGCTAACAGTCATGGGGTCTCGACCGATGTGAGCAGCAATATTGCGGTACGATAACCGCAATTCCGGTTGGCTATAATCCTTCCTCGATCAAAGTCAGACACGTGCTGATAGGCATTTCTTCTTCCTACACGAGGCATTGCAACAACTTTCTTTGCCGAAAACAACGTTGAAACGGAAGTTGAGTATGAGAAAACTGCTGTCAAATCTCTGGTTTTATACACATTGTAGATGTCGCTACTGTCGCCTGCTTTGTATGAATGCGCTGAAAATCTAATCATTTGCATATCACAGCAAGTTCTACCTGTCATGCAAATTTCACGTGTGTGGTGTGCTGCTTTCCTGGCAATTTTAAAGGCCAGTAGTGTACTTCAGACCCTGAAACATGGCAGTGGAAATGTGATGGTTTGGGGCTGTATAGCTCACGGCGGGGTTGGAAAATTACACTTTATTGGCAGAAAAATGACAGCTTTAGATTGATGTGTTGCGCATAACTTATTATACAATTCTAGAAAATTGGGTATCGGAGACACTTTCTTATTCAAACAAGATAAAGATCCAAAACACTCTGCGATAATTACTAGAACATGTCTGCTTTATAATGCGCAATATATCCGGATATAAATCCAATTGAAAATTTGTGAATGCTTTTGGATGCTCAAGTCTGAAAAAGAATATTACAAGTAAAAATAGTTTGAAAAGAGCACTCATGGAAGCTTGGGAAGAAATAGATCAAGAAACCACCAAACAGTTAATAGAATCAATGCCAAGACGTCTTGAAGCAATTGTAAATGCCAATGGAATGCATACAAAGTGTTAAATTGTATAAAATAAATATAATTATGTTTAAAATTTGTCGCTAATTAAATATACAAATACTCTTTTTGTATAGTTTTTATTAAGTTTTATTCACTAATCACATCTAAAGTTTGTGATTGTTTTTTTGTTGATATTTTATTATTATTTTACCTCACTAGAATATATTTCTGCAATTTTAACTTAGTTACCATATTTTATTTTGCTATAAAACTCCAAAATTGAAGTGTACAAATAAACATTTTGTCAACTGTATATACTCAGATTTTATAATTAATTTATAGTCAATTTATAATCACGAATTTGCAGTCGTATGTCAAGGCTATTAATTATTCTTGTTAAACAATTAGTTATAAACATTAAAATTTGTAATAGTTTTTGGAAATGGATAACATGTAATATGGAACAAATTTTCTAATTTTAAAAACTTCGAATTTTAAAAGACTTTCGAAACTTGCCTGCAAATCTTTATACTGTAAATCCTTCAAAAAGTAAAGAGATTTCTCTTTAATTTGGAAAATATTTAGTGTTAGTAATAAATAATAAATATAGGGGGCGATATGAATCACAAATTTACTCAGATCCAAATCCTGTAATTTAATATGTCTAAATGCTGTAGTTTAAAATGTCAAAACTTATAAGTCTAATAATCTGAAATATTTAAAAATAAATTTGAAGGAAGCCTGTTTCATATTAAAAGTTTTTTTTCGTAAAACAGACAGAGGAAAAACAAAACACAAGAATGAAATATTTTGACATACATAAATTTTCGAAAATGTTATTAAGGAAATTTAGAGACAAGTATAAAAATATAGTAATATTTTTATTATTCCATTGAAAAATATTTTTTGAAGAAAAATTAAGCTAGAAGTATTAAACTTTTATGCTTAAATTTTATTTTTATTTTATAGTCTAAGGAATTGTTGCAATTAAGAATTAGCTTCTAGATTTTTTTGAAAAAATATTAATGTTTCTAAAATTTTTTTGTCAAATTCCTGCAGAAAATTAGATGCAAGGCCTCTTTGGATGATATAATAAGAATAGCTTAATATTTTGAAATGGACATTTTTAGGTTCCACTTCATGAACATTAATCTAATTAAAACATTAACGTTTTTTTTCAAATGACTTTCTTAGGGAAAGGAAACAGAGCTATTTTTGGCAACATTTTCAGTCAAAATATTAATAAAGTTTTTGTTAAAGGCTTAAAATGAGGAAATATTTGTTAGGAACTAAATTTTCGAAATTCGATAAAACTCGAAATGAGAGACTCCATTGTGAGATTTGAATACCAAAATTCGATACTTTGAAAGATTACTGAAAATCTTTTTTTCAATATTCATTGATCTCTTTTTAGTAACATAACTAATTTTTAATTGATATAATTCAAAATCAAAAGAAAATTAATTTAAAAGCTAAATTTTGGAAATTAGTAAATAAGAAATTGAAATATCGATTAAAAATAATTATAAGTATTAATTGAAGTATTCCTATTATATGAATTAGAAATTCATATTTTATTTTATATATCTAATTTCAAATTTCTTTCGAGAAGTAAGGATAATCATTAGCATTGCATTTATTTATTTTTGTTAAAAAAATTGCTTTTTTATTTATTATTCATGATATGATCACACATGATAAATTTATTCATTGCTTCTTGAATATCACGAATATTTTCTTCTTCAGTACTACATTATTTTCCTTAACCAAAGAAAATTATATATTAAAGTAATTAATTTACTTATATGTTTGTGTAGAGTCAATAATATTTTGTAATATCTCTGCACTTAACTCATTCTTTCAGTTTCTAGATGAAATATTTCAGGACTGTAATTTTACCAGTTTTTAACTTTTATTTAGTAATTTCTCATTCATTCTAACTTTTCAACTAGAAAAATGTAGTCACAAATTATATACACATTAACTCTGTATGTACTATATGATAGTTTGTTCTTATGATAAAAAAATGTTTACAAGTTTATGTTGTATGAAAATGTTTTCCTCTTTTTCTAAGTGACTCCATAATTGTGCCTAAAAAAAGGTTTACTTTTCTTTTCAGGTTCCTATGAAAATTCTGGATTTAAAAATCAGTCACTCAGTTGACATCTATGGGATCATCGATGCGTCGCTCCTTCGTCATCTTGTCTACGTTTTCCCTATTAGGATTAGTGGTCTTCCTTTCTTATTCAGGTGATGAGATCGTATCCGATTCTTCCAAACCTGTGCAGATCAAATGGCTTGTTGATGACCATGGATTTGTTCTTAACACTCCCGGTTGTCAAATACCGGACTGGGATCCTTATGATCCATCTATACAAGTATTGATCAACAAAGTCAACTCTCCTTATAAATGTCCTGGAAGACCACAGTTCCTGAGCTCTAAGCCAAATGGTGTAGTTGCCTTGGACAAACACTTGTTGAGTTTTTATTATGGTATTCATGAAAATAATTTGACTTGCTCATATCGACCGATTATTAGAGACCCAGGTAATGAGAAAGAGAGAACAGACAGTAAATTCTACTATGGTAATCCAAAGAGACTGGTGTTTGGAAGACCATTAAAAGACGAGTTCTTGATGATTAAATGTACTATGCAAGAGTATCCAAATTTGACTCAGTATATTCCTCTAGTGCCTCTAAAATTAGAAGTCGAAAAAGAGAAAGCTCTCAAACAACAAAATTTCACTGATCAAGATCAACTTAATATAATTTTAGTTGGAATTGATTCCATATCTAAATTGAATTTCTTGAGACATTTTCGAAAAACTCACAAATTTATAAAAGAAAAATTATCTTATATTGAACTTAAAGGTTACACAAAAGTAGCTGATAATACTTTTCCTAATTTAGTCCCATTACTTACTGGGCACTTTATCGAACATTATTGGAATGAATCAGTTAGAGATATGTTTTTTGATGATGTGGAATTTATTTGGAAAAATTTCTCAGATAGAGGATACAGAACGTTGTTTGCTGAGGATGCCCCTCATATAGCAACGTTTAATTATCTCAAGAAGGGTTTTCGAGAACCTCCAGCTGATTATTATTTCCGTCCCTTTGCTCTAGCAGTAGAAAAGTCTCTAGTGAGACGTGAAAGTAGACCCAACTGCTTACAATCAAGATTTGAAATGAATGTTCTTTACAGTTACCTCACAGATTTCATTAAAACTATGAAAAATAGACCCTATTTTGCTTTTACATTTGTTGCAAGACTAACGCATGATAGCTTAAACGCAGCTGGATATGCAGATGAGCCAACCTTTCATCTTTTAAATGATTTACATGATATCGGCGCTCTTAACAGGAGTCTATTAATATTGTTCAGTGATCATGGAATTAGATTTGGCCCTATAAGGCAAACTTACATTGGGAAGTTTGAAGAAAGAATGCCCTTTATTTACTTATTTTTTCCTTCATGGTTCCTCGAAAAATATCCAGAACATGCTAAAAATCTTCGAATGAACCAGATGCGCTTAACTACGCCCTTTGACATTCATGCTACACTAGTGCATCTCTTGAATATATCCCGCCCCTCCTCAGCAGAGCTTAATGAAACAACATCAGATACAAATCCACATGGCCTCAGTCTCATGGATCCAATACCTAAGGAAAGGACATGTGAGCAAGCAAGTATTTTGCCTCATTGGTGTCCATGCCAAACTCACAGACCAGTACCAGTCACAGAACCAGTTGTTATAAACTGTGCACTGGCATTAATAGACACAATAAATGAGTTGTTAAAGCCATTTTCTAATGCATGTGCAGTTTTAAAAATGGATAAAATCTTAGATGCTCGCTTCGGGCAAGCGAATGATATGGTACTCCGTTTTGTAAAACATCAAAACGATGTCATCAACAGACATGTAGTTCTTGGTCAAAAAATAAATGCTCCTGGTGATTACTTAATTGTCATAAGTGCAAAACCTAGTGGTGGTATTTTTGAAGGTACAGTCAGGTATGATATTGAAGATGGCACATATCGAGTTTTAGACGATATTAGCAGGATTAATGTTTATGGAAATCAGTCAATCTGCATAACTGATGCAAGGATCCGAAAGTTTTGCTTTTGCAAATCTCTGTCTATAATATTTAACAAATTTTTAAGATCATGACAATGACAACATAAGTTAGAACCTGAACAGTCTTTCTCTAAGCACTGTGTTCAAATATAGTTTATTTATTGATAATTTATTTTTACATAAATGTGATATTTTCATTTTTCTTCATATTATAGTAAACTTGTCACACATAGTTGGATGTAGTTTGGTACATATTCATCAAATCAATACATAATGCTTAAATATTGTGGAAAAAGGAGCTAATACTTTGGCTATACTATAATTAAATTCAATTTATATATGTGATACTGTTTTAGTTATTTTCTTAGAAAATGAACATACTTTTCCCCCCTAAATTTAAAAAAGAAATTATTAGATATTTATATTTTAATAGATACATGTTTATTATAATGCTTAGATCACAAAACCAGTTAAATTCGTGATTGTTAAAATAGAAAGCTATGTGTGGACTATCTAATTTATACATAAGAATAATTTATAACTTGTAAATAAATACAATTTTAAAAAATGTATAATATAGAGCACAGAGGTGTATATGAAAATAAAATCTACGATTTTTGCGTACGAAAAAGTTTGTTTGAAGTATAATTTTTTAATTTTCCTTAAGTTATATTTTAGTTGATTAAACATGTATATTTGTTGTTAATTCATTTGTAATTTAAAGTATATTTGCATTGGAGATTACTTCAAGTATGAAATAATATTTTATAGATATAACAAAATTTGCTTTTAAAATTAAAATAACATTATTTAAAAATAAAATAATTATTCATACTGTTTATAAGTGTGGGAAATTAAAATATAAAACATTTGAGTATTTTAATTTCTTTAATATAAAACGCAAGATAAATCTTTCTATATAGTCAACATTTGTTCTTTATTTTCACCATTTTAAATAACCAGTTTTTATAGCTTACTTTTTCTAGAAAAATTAACGAAAAAGCTATTAATGTGACAGAATTTTTATCAGTCATTATTTTTGTAATTATTTACAAAATTATAATTCATTTTATCTCATATAACAATTTTGATTCATTTGTTATTATTTCTAACTACTTTTCATCTCGTTAATTTTTAAAAACCTTCATACTATTACCAGTTAATTTATTTTATCCTCACTTCACTTTGTTGAAAGAACATAAAACCTCACAAATGTTCAACTGATAAATGGCATTATGTGAACTATTAAATTAAACACTTTCGTTTAGTTAAAAGATAAATACGTTGAATCTTTTATCAACTTGTTAATATATTCAATAATCAAACAATTTCCCTACTAAAAGAGCTATTATTACTAGAAAATTACTCTTACTTTATAGTGAGAAAGAAGATATATTAACTCTAAAATTTAATCACACTTGTGTAACATGAATATTTCAATTTCTACATGTCATTAAATGTCGACGTATTAAAAAATTATCTCTTAAAGTAACGCATAATCACCCATAATTATATAATAAAAAGCAGAAAAGAAATTTCGTTGTAGAGGTATTGTTCAGTTGTTAGGTTATTCTTTAAAAATATAAGATTTCTTTGTAGAAGAACTGCTCAGTTAGGAATTTTCAACTAATATAAGGTTCGTTTACTTTTTGGAGTATTGTAATAATATTTGTGCTCATGGCAAGAATGTGTTTAATAGTTAGTTTTATTTTAGATTGTTAGTTACACTATCCCTCCCACACACATGCAATAAGTTCTTTAACTCTTTGTAAATGTTTCTCATTCAGATGAAATTTTCTATATTTTACCATGTCCAAATTACAGTAGATTGTGCGTTGCTTTTCGACATAATCTTCGATAAAAATGCTTAAGCTTTAGGTATTATAAATTGACAATTTATCTCATATTTTTTTTAAACTTTCAAAAAATAAATGGAAGTCTTTGCTTTTAATTTTTTTTCTTTTTTCTTAAAATATTAAAATAAATATAAAAGTTTAGCTATGAATCACACGCAGACCGTCAGTGATAAATATTTTCTATCTTGATAGAACATGCTAGAAATAAATAACTTGTCTCATTTGTTTTTGGCATTAAAAAGTTATGAGAAAGCAATAGATATTTTTAATTTAGAAAAACTTCAAAGTTTGGTAATTAAAAAATATCTTATACATGTTAAAAAAATTTCACGCAGTTGTTAAATTAAATAATAAATTTGGGGCGAATGTCTTGCAATATACCTCGATTAAACAAGCTTAACCATAAGTGAAAATATGATATTCTTAAGACAAACAATGATCTATTTTACAGAAAAATACTGCAAATAAATATTTTACTAATTAAAAAAATTTCCTGATGGAAATGTTGACATGAGATAGAAAATTATCTTTCTGTTTATCAATAGATTCTCTTTACACATATAAAATTGATTATTTGTAATCATGAATACTTATAATATTATTTGTGATCATGGATACAGATAAAAACACTGGGTTATATTAATGCTTAATTATACACATTTTTAAGAGATTAATTTACAAAGAAATTTCAATTATATTTTAAATGCTCCTATGTATTATACCAAACCAATGCTTATGCGAATATGAACCATTGTTTATTTGTGAAATGATTTCTGAAATATCCTGTGGATTTAAACTTGCAAAAGTGACATAACGAATGAAAAATATCAAAAGTTTTGATATGTTTATGTATATTTAAAATATTTAAATCTTATACAGAAATTTTTAAGCATAAATATTTAGGCAAGTTAAGTACTATTTCAAAAGTTTAGCATAATTTTCATTCTCTGTAAGTTATTAAATTTTGTTTTTAATATATCAAATGTGTGTTAACATGTTTTGAAGTTGTAGCATATTGTCAGTATATCATTTTGTATATTCTTACACCTACCTCTTATAATATATGCAAAACATTATTGTTACTTCCTGTAAGTGTCTATCATATCCATTTAAGTTTAATTTTTTTTTTCTAATTTATATATAAAATTGATAAATTGCTGTTTATATTATGCTTTCAAAATACATATTGATATTGATCCATTACAGTACTTCCAGTATAAAATACAGTACTTCCATTATACTTCCATACTATTGTACATCTATATTATATATATGTTGCTGCCTTTGTCTATTGAGCAAAAAAAGAAAACACACACGTATTACTTGTGATTGTATACAGTTATTTATTCAGTGACTGGAGTTACCTACTGCATCTGCAGAAAATGCCGGCTTACTCTCTTGATATACTGTGAAATGAGACACTTGAAGACAGTTCGTACAGCTAAGTGATTGTCGATCATGACAAGAGAAGTATTTTAGACAAAGTACATTTTTTATTTCTTGTATATAAATCTATCAATAAATATCATAATGGAGTATGATAAACAGGATAAGCTTTCAGCAAAAAAATTCAGTAGAATAATAGGGAGTAACTGATACGGAAAATTTCGAGAAAAATTCTGTATAGACATGTTGCACAAAACTAAATCTTTCGACCCCTTTTTATTGCTCTAAATTTTTAATCAATGTTTAGAATTTTTACTTCTATTATTAGGTATATTTTTATACAGATTTTCATTGCGAAATAAATCTTTTCTAATGTAACTTCCTTCTATTCATAGACTCAATTTGTTGAATTTAAATTCCATTTCAATTTTGTTATTTCGCATTGTATTTCCCTCAACGAGAACATTCTTTAAGATATTCCTTTTTTTGTAGTACACGTCATATTAATTTGAAATTATTTAATATTATTAATTTTTTTCAATTGCTCTCTCCTTTCTCAGTGTTTTTTAAAATTTCTTCAAGGTATTTTGGATTAAATTTTTAATTCTCGAATTTTTTTTTATTATAAACTAAAAAAAAAATTAACTTTAATAAAAACATTTTTCAATATCTAAGAATTTAACTAGAATATCTTGGAATAATTATTTATGGCAGAATTTTATGAAGAATTATCATTAGCTAATTTGATATTATTGTTAGATATACTTTAAAGGATTATTCATTGTATTTCCTGTCTAAGCTTTTTTGTGTGATTTTAAAACAACACAACAAAAGTAATAATAATTTTATACCTTTTACTTTAAAACATTCCGTCTTTTAGAATAGGATTTTTATACCAAGTAAACGCATATTTTATCAATCATTCAATTCCCCTTATTTTCCTTTTAAATGTTCCTAATTATTTTCATTTGTTTACATAAATCATACTGTTTAATTTACATTATTTTTACATATATTGAACTTAAACATAAAAAGAGAATAATATATTATGATAAACAGGTTACGTTATCAGCAAAAAATCCAATAGAATAGTAGGATTAAATGATGTGACATTTAGAGAAAAAATTCTATATAGACATGTGGAACAAAACTAAAACTTTCGACCCATTTTCATTGCTCTAAATTACTTAATCAATAATTAGAATTTTTACTTTTATTATCAAGTATATTTTTATACATATTTTAATTACGAAATGGATCTTTACTAATACAACTTCTTTATACGCATAAACTCAATCAGTTTAATTATAAAGTTATACTTTCAAATTAATATGACGTGTTCTCAGTTAGTTGAATTGAATATAAAAATGATCCTGTTTATAAAATGAGATTTTAATACTTAAAGTTCTTGATATATAATGATTAAAAGCATTAAGTATTAAAATCTGTGTCTCATGTGATCTTTTCGAATCTGCTTTCACGCCTTCTTTGTAATTATTTCATGTGAATTGAAATGGTACATAAAAAATTATTCAGCATAATAATACTTTGATTTTCATGAAAAAAACGAAGATTGTAAATGTAGGTCCTGCTAAAAACCTTTTAACTGAACTTCTTACCATCACTTACAGCATTCGAGAGGAAAGAAGTTTTGGAAACCACCCAAACAAACATTATATCAACCTTAATAATTATAATACATTATATCAACATATCATAATTCTCATTTGATAAAAAATGCATGGTTTCATAGGATTTTGCCGTATATGGATCCTTGCTTGTGTCCTAAATCGTTTGAAATGGGAAATTCCAGTATAAATATCTTATTGATTAAATCAAGACTAATTATCAAAAAGTATGTACAGATCAAAACTTCTTGTGTCTAAAATTTCTTCAAAAATACATTATAGCGTGTCATGTAATCATCAAAGAGACTCAATGTGAAAGTTAGTTTCTAATACTAGTATCCTACATAGTATACCGACTCCTCTCTGCATGGATGCTTATAGTGGTTCAGGACATTAAATATTTTTGGTTCCGGCTAAATAAGCTCATGTGTGCAAAAAGCGATCTCGTAAAACCAAACAACCTGCAAAGTATATGTCTATTTTCATTCTAAGTGCAATCTTATTCTAAAGAAAGTGCGAAGTTCAGATTCTGGCACTTCTTGAAACTCTCGAATTTAATTATTATGAAATTGAGTGCGAGTGTTAACTACCTATTCTAAATTGACAACCAATAATGATCACATTTGTTCTATCATTTGTCGCTTGTTGTATCATAGTATTTCTATCACTTGTTCTATCATAGTAGTATCATATATAATTTTACTGAAAAAAAACTCTTATTGTTTTCACAGTAATCATCTATTTATTTTTATCATACTTTATTCCCCCTTCTCAAGAAAAAATAAAAATTAGAATATTTTGATGCATTTCAAGTTTGAAACAACAACCTTGAATCATTATTTGCCATTTTTACATGAAGGACTACTCTGACACCTGACAGCGTAATGGTTGTTTCGGTTATGTATTTGTGGAATTCAATTGAAAAGTTGCATTAACATGTTTGTTTCAGTTTTTGAAATATATCATTTGTCAGATTTTCTTAAAACTTTTTTCTTCCGTATCAGATTTCATATTTATAAACACAAATCTTTATTAATACGAAATAAATTTGTACAAATTAGAGCTTAATAGAATCTCATTAATAATGTTATCACCATAGACAAAGTTTTGTTAAAAAATGTATATTTAAAATTGTCCTTAAACAAAGGAAGTTCTTTAGAATTAAACTTTTACAAAATATTTCAAATTTTGAGCTGATATCTTACATTAGCAATATATTTAACATTCACACATTATTCACAGCATATCTTATACAATTTCGCTTTCAGTATATTGTAGAGTTGCGTTATAACGGTATTAGGCACGATTGAAATAAATAGAGGCAATGACTATTAGTCACAATAGAGTGATTTGAAACGAAGTTTTGAGCAATTTAAATGATGTAAAAAAAAAAGAAAGAAAATGTAGTTAAACAGGAATTAAATTATAAATATCTCAAAAGGTTGACTTATTTTGCTTTAAAATATTTCATAATACTTTTTTGTTTTTCTTGTCAGAGCATATTTTTAAATGTAGAATTGCACGTGTGATATTTATTAAACATTTTCCCTTATCTACCTTTCAAAAAATGATGCAGTAAGTTAACAATATAATAAGTTATCTGGTAATAAGTTGGCACTTTAAAAGAGTTTGCATTTTTTCTCATTACAGATAATTTGAAGTGCTTATTTATTATTATTAATTTGCAGTCATGTTAACCTAAGAAAAAAGAATAAAATGAAAAATAGGGCAAAGATATTTAAGTCACTGAATTTATCTATGAAGTTATCGCCCAACACAAGTTTACTTCCCAACTGGTGACTGGAAAATCATCTCATAAACTGCCATAAACGCATTCCTTCAAAGGGTTACCCCAATTTTTTTTTTTCGTACCTGATAACGACGGACTTTCCTGGAATCCAAAAATTTTGAATATTTTATGACCTTGACCCTGAGATCGTTGTAAAGAGGAAGAAAAAAAAACGCTTAAGCTCCTGTATCACTCTTGAAGTATCATTATTGTTATGAGAATCAAGTTGGGACTATATTGTAAATGTCTTATAGGGCGACTCTACATTATTAGTTATTTATTATAAAAGTTAGTTTAAGTAAAAATTAATAGTGTGTAATATTTTATCTTAGAGAGATGTAATATTACTTATTTAATCTCAGATTAACTAAATATTTTAACTGGAAATTATTGTTTGAAAATAAATTTTGATTGTTGTATTTCAGCTTATAATTCCTGCTTTTTCATAATCAATCTCACATAACAATAGCTAAGTTTAAAATATTAAATAAAATATGTGTATTGAATTTTAACTATGCATCCTTATATTTGAATTTGAGTTTACTACCAAATTAAAATAGATTTACAAAAACGATTACTCTATTTTAGCTTTTAAAAAAATTATTATTATTTTCAGCTATCATGTGTGTGTGAATTGATGTAAATGCATATATTTCAGCAATTTATTTTAGAGATTGAATTAATTTTCATTTCCTGCAGAAATAAAGAGAAAAATTATTGTAACGCATAAATGTTTTTTAACCTAAAATATGGTGGTTTCATTTGATAGACAATTATGTATTCCACAGAGTAAATTATAATGGTACTTAATTGAGGTGCTTAAGATAAATCCATGTCTAATAAGTACTTCTGCCCTCTTCCTGGTACTCTTCTGCTAAGCGAATGTTTTTGCATTGTTAAAATGACGAGTTTTCTAGTCATTTCATAACCAATCGCTTAGGGACCAATAGCTGACATTTAATTTTTAAGAAATGCCATTGAATAAAATAGAATCATTCCTTAGTTTAAGTTAAAAACTTTTTTGAATGTTTCTAGTAAAAGTTATGGTTGTAGTAATTAAATAATTGAAAAAAAGAAAAGAAACTAATTACCTAATTCAGCTATTGCGTAGTTTCCATTAAAGATATTAAAAAAGCAATAAAAAATTCTGTAGAATTGAACTATACATGCAATACACAATAAATATATAAGAAGTGCTGACATAGTTAATAACAGCAGAATTTTATAGTTATGAATTGTTTTTATATATAACGTATTTTGTAGTACAAAAAGAATTTCATATAATCTCATTAACATCATGAGCAACTGTAACTAACATGCATATAAGTAAATAGTATATAAATTGTTATCCATTATAGATTTTGAATTAATACTGTTCAAACACCACAAAAAATTTTCCATTTTATTAAAGAAATATCCATAAAAAACCATCCTAAAGTAAAATTCTGCAAATATTCGTAATGAAAATTCTCATCAATGTTAAAAATTTGGTAAGTAGTTAAAATGATTTCATTCCTAGCTTAAGAAAATTTCAGAATATATTTATAATTGTTATTAAGTATATTTATTTTTTAAATTTAAAACAATTGTAAACTTTTTAATATTTGAAAGCAGAAGCTGCAAATAAGAGGAATATTTATTTCAATTTTCGAATTAAAATGAAATGCCAAATAAAGTTCCAATTGAAGTGTTCAATACATATCTATGTTCCAGCTTTAACATAATTTAAGAAATGAATTTAATCTTTTTTAAGGTAATTGAATTTTGAAAGAAAGAAATTGTTTCGTAATTAATTTGATTCACGATTTTATACTTATAGCCATGTTTGCTGAGTATTAAATATTTTTGTAGATATTTTCACTTTCCAAATCAACACTTTCTTTTGTTGTCTGAATTAGCAGAATCATGTTAAGATTTATTGAAGTTCTTAATATCTGCGCTATTTTTCATTCCTCGGTCTAGTCTGTCAAATGTTGTTTAGTAAAAAAATTAAATCTTGGATCCACAGTTTTTGGCCAGAATCCAGAAACATTATTACAGAAAGTTTGGCTAAGTAACGAGTTAACTATTTTGACTTAACAGTTAATCTTAGAATTAGAGATATAAGTTAGTCAAATAATTTTAATATTGTGAAATTGTTAAAATTAGACTTTAAGTTTTATGTAAATATTTAAGTGAGAGTAGAACTTACTCAAATATATCAATGTCATTAATTAATTTATGAAAAAATACCTTTTGCTCATTACCCATCAAAAATTTTTCATTTAAACAATAAAGTTTTTTAGTTCTATTCAAATCTTGATTAAAGTTTATTTTAAAATAATAGTTTTATTCGTTGATTTGCAACCATTTTAATAAAAGTTCTGAATTACAGTAACGTTTTTGTTAATTTATATATCAAATTAAGTAAAACATTTAATTAAAACGGATATCTTGATTTCATATTTAAATCTACCTTATTCAATGGCGTTTTCTTACTTATTTAAATATTATAAGTATGTGATTCGTATGATTGGTTGAGTTTATGTATATAGTATATGTATATTTTAACTAACGACATTTTTTTCGAAAAATGCTTTACTATAAGAAATTAAATTAATAGTAGAAATCAAATAAAAAATATGTATATGTGAGATGTGAATAATTTAAATCCTTATACTTAGTTTCTTGATAAAAACTTGGCATATGAAATCGAAATTTTTAATCTGAGGAATGCAAGAAGCAAATAATGTATTCTTGACGATATTTAGACTTTCATTATTTTCTTGCATGATATAATGCAAGAAGCTCTGACTATGGAATGCAGAATCAGTTTTCGAGAACATAAAAGAACATTTCTCTATACTGTAAATCATCTAAAGTGCCACTGATTTAATTAGAAAATTGTAGTCTTATGTGATATTCTAATAAAGAGATTTCATTAATATGTTTTGCTGTGATTTTTTTCGAAATACGTATGCATCTAATTTACTAAGGAAAAAATTAGGATTTAATATATACCCTAATTTTAATCTATTCATAATGGATGTCAATTCATGTATTATTTTAAATGTGCAAACTTAATTCTTCAACTACCTTAAATAAAAAATATTCATACCACCCCGAGAAAAATAATACCTTTACAATAAGTAAGATTTGTGTAATATTACCTTAAAAAATATAATGAATTAATATGTCAAACTGCTACCAATTTAACAGATAAATTTAAATAATACATTTTCATGCAATATGGTTGCTATAAGGGCAAGCATTTAACGAAATGAGACGAGTTTTATAATATGGATAAAGTTTTACAAAGCTAGGATGTTATTTTAAAGATATTAGACGACAAACATTTAAAAGATGAAAATGTAAACTGAAATCAACTTTTACAACCATCTACTCTGTTGGGGTCATTTTTTATTTCAAAAATATTATGAGTTCTCAGCAGAATATATTTTCTAAGCAATCTTCAGTCTGCACGTATTGTTTAAACTCCATGCTACCTTACACGTAACATGCGTAAGCAATGTATTTTAATAGCAATAAAATATCACTAAATAACGATTTCTTAAATAGCTGAATATTGCTACGGAACAAAGCTCAGTTTAACACTACTTAGCAAGCAACTTTGCTGCTGAATACTATTGTAAGTATTTTAAACCTACCACGCATAACTAATTGCTGGTTAGAGCATGTATTCATATATTGGAAGAAAGGATATCAGGAGCACTAAGTGCGTAAGCAAAATGTAGAAACACAAAAAACATCGCCTTATTTTCAACAATAGCTAGGTTTGAATCTTTATCTTCAGGAATGACAAGTGATTACTCGCAATACTAAGTAATTTTAGATAATTTTGAAGGTTGCTAACGGATGCAAGAAAACACAGACGCTTTCTTAAACGTCTACAAATATGAATAACTTTCAAACAGAACCTACATTCGGTGCTTAGACAATAGATGGCCTTTACATTCAGTTGAACAATTAATGATGACATGACTGTTTTCGCTTATGAATTAGAAACGATCTTGCTGACAAACAAATCTCAGAAAGTGTATTGAAATTTTACATGGTAGTTTAAATTTTTCAGAATTTATCGTTCTAATGAAAAATTATAATATGAAATGCTTGTTTTCAAACATAATCTAATTTATTTTCAAAAGTGTAGGAAGGCAATATGTCTTAAATATATTTCTAAATCATACATACATTTTCAAGTGGTACATTTTGTGGTTCATATTACTTTTAAGGACATTAGATGAAGTAATATGTAAAGATAGAACTGAACATAGATCTTAAAATCTAATGTTGCTAGCAATAAACTGGAAATTTCATCAAAACTTTTGAAAAACTCCACAATATGTTTATACTCAATTTTATAAAAACATATATGTTGTAGAAATATCGAAATATATATTGATCATAACAAATTTAATAGAGTAATGCCATCTTTTATCTTGAGTTGCACCACCTTCCTAATTGCTTGATATCAAGATGGGAGAGATAATGAATCATCTGCATCAACACAAAATGTGAATCCATATTTAGCACTTACATTTCGAAGGAATCACACTATGAACGCCAGCTCATTACATCATTTTCAGAGGACTACTGCTATCATAGTTCAAATTTTGACATAGATTACACTATGTGGATTTGGATGTTCGTAAGCTTTTGGTTTGTATTTCTTAGACAGGGAATCAACTTATTACCTACAAAAGGAGGGAACAAGAGAATCTCGTTCCCACGAGATGAATAGGGCAATGTGCTAGACCTGAACGAATTTCACTTCGGTATACAACCTTAAAATATTCAGATTCTCATTTGGATGGAATCCTATACTCGGCATAATCTTGCGTTTGTGATAAAAATATTTGATTTCGAAGAGGCATATTCATGGTCTTGGTCAGTATTTCTATCAATGGTAAAGCTGATATAAATACGATGGTCACACTTTTAACTCACTTTTATTAATGCCAAGCAAAAATCGATGTTATTTAAAACTATTCACTCTCAAGATGCTAGGATAATGAATAAAAAAAAAAGAGTTTACGAGAAATGGTATTTTGAAAGTATCACGGCTAAGAAATTTTCCTCTGAGAGATGATAAAAAGCACTGATTATTTTGTACCAATTCAATTTTGGAAAATAATATATTCCCGATTTACTAAATTTGGACTGCATGCAGAACTGACTCTATGCTTTTCATTTTATTTTTTCGGCAATTTTTTAATTTCACGCGAAGCATGAGAGCCTAAATTTGTCATGCCAGTGGATGTCGCAATCACTCAATAAGGCAGAGTGTTTCTATTATTTTGAGAATTTTTCTTGGATTATAAAATATTCTTTATCCAATGGAAATAAATCACAAATCCTAACTTTAAATCGGGCTACTTTTCTTAGCATCTTATCATTTCAATTGCTCTTAAGAGTTTGCAAAATTAAACCACCGCTGTCTACCCTCACACAAAGCGTATCCACAAAACCATATCAATGGTCTCTGACAGAACCATTTGATATTGCTTTGCAGTCGTGTCTTATCTTCAATGTACGGTGTTTTATGGGTATTAGGCCATATTCATATGTAACGGTAAGCACCTATACCAACATATGTAGATGTAGGAAGAAGAAACGCAAAACCCATCTCCCTTTGTCTAATAGTGGCTGGTATTGAACTTGGTACCTCTTAATCTGAACTTTCCAACAACTAGTAAACAGTGAGCTTCGAATAAAGTTTTCTCATTCGAAGCTTTCTATTTTAAGAAGAACATTATTTTAAGAAGAACAAATTACGCTAGCAAAATTTTCTCCATATAATGATGCAAAAATATGCCAAGAACTAGCTCAATAAACAAAGAAATAATTTCCATTGCGCTCGGTAAAAGAAATTGATCCTATTTCCAAATAAGTACAAGAGATATAGTTATATGATCAAATTAATATCAAAAGTCAATATACTCAAAAGCAAATACTTTATATGAAAAAGTCAATAGGTAAATATGCCTCTTAACTATCTCATTTTAACTTTTACATTTTCTGTCCGTATTACCTTAGTAACTTCTTTTGAGTTCCAAACGTAATTATAGATTCCAGCTGAATTTCCGTAAAGGGGTTGATAAGGAACAGTGTTTAAAATTTTATATGCATCTAATTTTTTGTAAGTAGTACATACGCCTTTATCTTTATTTTTTTTTTATACTTTTGCACGGAACTTTTTATAAGCACAGTTAGTTATCCGAAATTTCAAGAGCCATGTGACCATGTTTTATTCACATAATGATTAAGATCCCCTCTTAACTTCTTTTTCCATCTTTAATAGATGTCTTGCAACTTTTTTTATGTATGATTAATACTTTGAGAGATGACACGTATTTTAAGTTTGTATGAATCTGTTCAGCGATTCTCAAATGGTAGGTGAAAAGTCCATGTACTGAAAGCTAAAAAATTCCTATAAATGTATTAAATATTTTCAAATTATTGTACAATGGGCGTTCTAAACTCTGTTTAAATCCGTAAGGGCATATGAAATTTTAAAATACGTCTACTTTTAGCAAATCTTATATTAAAATATCGACATATTCTGTGTAAATTCAATTTTTAATAAAATATTGATTCTCAAAGGGGTTAATATCGTCCCCTAGTGGACAGTGAGAGAATGCTAAGAAGCGGTGAACTTGTCAATGATAGGTAAGAGAAGGTATATATGTTTTTGGCAGCAGAGGGTAAAGAGTAAAATTTGTCAATCGAATTGAATTGTAAAACTCCCCAAAAGTTATAAAATCGATTATCATAATCAATGGAATTAATTTGAAGCTTAGAAATGAACTACACAATTTGATCACGACAAAATATTTTATTTTTGTCTTTCTAAAAAAGTTCTCTTTGTGGAAGAAAAATGTTGATTACAGAGTTCAGCCATTTCTAGTCTTCTTAGATTTGCATTGGAGTAATAAAATCCCCTTCGATGAAATACAAGTTTATTTTCAACACATTGAACCTTTGTGCAAAGACTTTGCTGAGCATTTGAAGAAAATTTTGCTCCTGCAATCTTTTCAGTAAGTCATGAGTTATTTTATGAATACTAAGACAGCTGAAGTTCAGTTTCTGGAGAAATCGGTCGAACTTTCAACAATTGTAACTTTGAAAGGCAGGTTCCAGAGTGTTGATCATCTTATAGAATTTTATTTTCATAGTATTATTACTCATCACTACTTTGGACTAAATGCTATCGTCAAAAATAATTTAATTACCTTCATTCCTTGTCAAGCGAGGATTTAATGCTGAGGCAGCGTTAATTAGAAAAAGAGAGATTTACTCCAAAGTGAGGAAAGAGGGGAATGTTCATCGCTCTAAAAATACTGAATCGAATGACGAGAAATTGACTCGGAACCATCAAGCATACCCAATCTACTGACACATTTGATTATTTCATTCATATTATTCTTTTACTGTAACTTTTTACTGTGCTTTTAAAAGTTTCTAACTCAGAATAATGGATATTTAAACATTAAAAGTTTTTTTGTATTACTTATTTTAATTTTAACAAAATGAATAAAATTTCTTTCCATTGCAACAGTATCCAGATAAACCAAAGGAACTTTTCGTGAAAGTCCGCTGCAAAAAATTTCTTAAAATTTTGCATTTTATAAATTAATGACCCTTACTTCTATATACGCTAAATTACTGGATTTTACAAAGGAAGGCTTTTAAATATTCTACTCTTAAGCGACATCTTTAAAATGTTAAGAATCATTAGAACAGAACATTTTTTGTAAGCAGTAAATATGACAGCATTTTTCATTTTCAGGATCTTTATCCATTTGATACTAATTCATCTTTTATTTCTTATATCAGTATTTGACTTATTGCAAATGTCTGACATTTATGTTCGTTATTTCTGACAAATTTCTCACACACGTCAGTATTTGGAAAGACCGAAATTTATTGAAAGGTAATAAATTTGCAAAACACGTGCAAACAAATATTTGCAAATGGGAAAATTTTCATTATAAAAGCTTCACCAACAAGTAAAGTAAAAAATTTAAATTATTTCTTTATTCAGCAAAATAAATCTAGACAAAAGTAATCATTTCGAAATAATACATTTATACAAATTGTGTGATCATCCGTATCCGCGCACACGAATGTTAGAACGCTAACTTTTGCAGGGGGTTATCGAGTGTCTAAGTAAAAGAACATTTGAAGTTATTGTCTGCTGCATCATTGCCCATCTTAAACTATTTCTGTTACTACAGCTTATGGATGATTTTAACAACAAAGGAAGCATCAATAAAGTGCTCCAGCTAGAAGTCAAGCCTTTCCTATAAGACATTACTGTAATTTTCAGCAAGATAATACTCACTCACACATGTTCAAAGGTATATTTAAGATATTTTTTCAGAGAAACATAAACAACTTTCTCTCGGGCCTGCTTATTCGCCAGATACGTCACCTAATGTATTTGTGCAACATTTCGTTGGTTGGCATTTCTAGTGATCCTCGTCTTACAGCTTCTGTTCATGAATATTGGGTTCGGATACAAAATCCATGGAAAGGTCTTTCGAGATAGATCTTCAAAATCTGTTTGTATCCATATCTCGTAATATAGCATCATTTATTGCGTCTTTAGGTATCTATATCAAATATTTACTCCAGGCACTTAATATTGTTTAGTTCCTTTAAAAATTTAATCATTTATTTTATCATTATAAGTTCGTGTAGTAATTACTACAAATATTACATTAATTGTGGGAATAAACGAGTTCTAGTTGTATTAAAATTTCCTGTTTACATAATTTGTCAATACGTATATGCCATCAATCATACATATCGTTTTTTTGGCATTTTTAATAAAAAATAAATGTGAAACATAAATTGTTCATTGAAATTAAATATATTTTTTCTGTTAAAACTTCTTCTTCAACGCAAATTTTTCTGTGCTCATTTGCTTTATGGAACAAGTACTTAGTTTTAGGTTTGCTTAGTTACAGATGCTTCAGCAATTCTTAAGCACTTTTTAATTCAATGAAGTGCCGCCCAGCCTTTGGTGGTTATGACCCTCGGCTCTTATCGAGTGGGCTCGGGTTTGAATCTCGAATGAGTCTTGGATGTAAAACTTGGGAAGAAGTCGGACTTCCTGCTTGTAATTGATCCCTGTCTCAAAAGATAGCAGCGTACCCCTCTTGTTCCTATCTGGAGTTGCCGTTCTCATCAATAAATGTTCCCTACATCAACTTATTGTGTTTTCTCATGTACACCAGATAGCGACAAAAAAAATTTATGAAGTAAACTTCTGTATTGATATAAGATTAGCAAATAAAATTCTGAAAGTCTAATTAAAATTCCTATGTCAACGTTAGCTTGCATTTTCAATTTGATTAGTTACTTAATTCCTAAATCTTCAATGGCGAAATGGAAATATATGATATAGTCCATGGTAAAAATTCTTCATTCAAGAAAATTCCTATTTTCTTAAACTTTCTAATAAGGTTTTGTAATGTACTATAAAGAAGAATACGATTTCAAATTTATAAGTATTTTAAAATTAAATAAAATAATAAGAAAGTCTCTACATCGATAAATTGGGGACACCGAAATATTTTATTCTAATTAAAAATAGAATATATTTATTTACCTGCACGTTTATTAAAAAAATTCTGTATGAGGGAATTAACATTTATAAGCAAAAAACTACTTATTATAAAACTTAAAAAGTTTACTTGCTTAATTTATTGTAAGATTAAAAAGATAACAAATATTAATTGAATTGTATTCAGAAAATATAAAATTGTATTTTTAATGTTCTTAAAAGAAATCTAAATTACATGTGGACTCAAAAACAATAATAGGAGCTAAATAAATTTGGATAAATGATACAAGACAATTACTCTCTGAACTGCTATTGGACTAATTAAGAAATAAAATATAGTTTACTTGATTTATAAATAAATTGATCAAAAAACGTAAGTTATCACTTAAACATTATTTTTCTGATTTTTACACAATGAAAAAATGAACTTTCCTGAAACAATGTAGCAAACATTAAATATATAATTCCAAATAATATTTTACCAATCTGTTTTATTCAATTGAAATCAAATTACTGAGTTTTAAAACATGTAATGTATGCCAGAAGCTGAAATAAGATTCACATTTGATTTTCATTTATAACGACCTAAGCAACTTTAGTGATATTTCCATTTTAACGTCAACAAACAATTGTTACCAACTGATTCCCATAAGAAATTCTTAATCTGCTTATTTTACACCATAATAAAAATTGGTATACCTTGACTTTAACCCCTTCCTTCTCCCCACCTTTCATTTTTTATTTATGAAATTCTCATGTAAAACACATGTAACGTAGAGTGAAGGAAAATCCTATGTTCAAGAAATGTTTCTTGAATTTCTTCCAACATCAGCTGCTTCTTGTGGAATAAAATTTTGTCTTTCATCGCTTCTGTCCTTTCATAATTAATACCTTAGATTTTTTTCTTTTCTAAAAATTAAATCTTAATTTTAAGGAAGAAAGAAAGGAAAGAATTTGACCTTCCAATTCAATCTAATTATTCCTAAACCTTGTTCGTTTACATTAGTGTCTTCAAAAATCTGTATGTAGAGAATTCATTCAACTATTTCAGTTGGTAGGGTACGTACATCTTAAAACTTGCTCATATTGTAAAATATTAAACGTGACTTCTAATATATTAATATTGCCAATTTATTAGAGTTTAAGAATCGTCATTCTATGAGAAACAATAATTGAAATTTCGCTTTTAGTTAATAAGAATCAAGTGGAAAATTTTAAATTTAGCTAACAAATGAAAGTTATAATAGATTTTGGAAAAAAATAAAAGAATGAATGTTGACTGGTTCCGAGAATCTAATTAAGGAAATTAAATTGCATCACATGAAAAAAAACGATAAAAATTATCCATGCCTTTAAGCAGAATGACTCAATCACCAAAATAATTTACTGCCATTTCTATAAGATTTGGAATAAACATTGCTCGAATGATTTCAAATGCAGAGTATGTTAAAATTTCAATAAAAATTCCTCTAATGGAAGGGAAGAATTAAAAAAATTCCTGAAATCTGAAAAAACCCATGCTTTATTAACTAGAGTGACTGTTTTATAGTGCACTATAATATTGAGTTTTCAATATTTTCTTAAGAGTCTAACAATATTCTGAACAAATGATCAAATTACCCTGTCAGAAATACTCCAGAAAAATATACATATACCAAGAAATTTTCAATATCAATGAAGTTGTTCTATTTTTTCCCTTTTAACCCAAGTAGCAAAATAGCTTGGCCCTATTTTGGCTAATCGTGGCTTTGTCTAGGACCAGTATTGGTGGTCTATATTTGGCCAATCCTGAATGGTCTACATTTCGTTTTATAGGATGAACATGGGTTGCCAAGATAGGTCCAAGTTTGGCAACCTACAATGGACCTATCTGGGTTGCCAAGATAGGACCAAGCTTGTCTGTCAAAATTGGTCCAATTTAGGCAGCCAACATAGGTCCGATCTTGGCTTATAGTTTTGTCTACATTATATGTAGCTCATAATGATAAAGGATTTTATTTTGAATTATACTAAATTAGAAGGAAGCTATTTTAAATTATTGAAAGAAATATGAATTTTTTACATTTAAACCAGTATTGTTGCCTCTTACATGAGTAAAATAATTGTCAAGCTTGAAAATTATTATTTTGCATTCCATTTTGAAAAGTAAACACAAGTAACAGATTTGTTATTCTTTTAAGCAATACTTAAAAATTAGCAAAATTTACAAATTATTGTTATATGATGAAAATCACATCATGTGGATCTTAACATGCAAAACAGTAAGAGATGTGAAGTAAAAAAGTAAATATTTACTACCTACTAATTGTGAATACGTGGTCAGTTTATCATACAGATATTAAAAGTTGTTGTTGCTGTTGCATGCCCCCGAGGTCAGCAATGGTAGACCAGGTCCATAAGCGCGTACACCTTTAAAGAGTCCAGTACCATAAGTGGATTCTTCATCAGATCTCTCCTGGAGAGACCAAGGCATTGAAGAATATGTTCAGGAGAGGCCTGTGCATTTAAGTACTAGGAGCAAATTTCGAATTTCTTCGTACCCTCGACGAATTTCAAGTTACTAAGATGGCCAATTCAGAAACAGGCAATAGTCGTTTGTTCTTGTCTATTAAGATCAGTAGCCAAAGAAGCACCTAGACTCGCGCAGCGGAATCAATGATGCTCAGGAGGGACAATCCAAGTAGTTTTATTCTCGTGTTTAATCTTTGAATGAATCTCCTGAAATGTGAAAGGTGTCGACGGCACATCGTCCTCAGACACACCAGGTTTTACCAAATTGTCCGCAATCTCATTCCCCTCGTGATCCACGTGGGAAGGAATCCATTGTAGGTGAATATGATGTGATATGGACGTCCGTTTTAACATTTGAAATATTGAAACCCCAGTCCTGTCTCTCACTTGTTGCCATTTGGCCAAATGCTGTATTGCACTTTTACTATCAGACAAAACCCAAATCTCATCTCCATGTGGAAGTGAATTCAGAGAGTCCAGGGTTACCTCTATGGCAATAAGATCACTACGGAACACCGAGCAATAATCGGGATTTCTCTTTTTCAGTCTTAAGACACTATATTGCTGTTTGATGTAAATTCCACTGCCAGTACGATTGAATTCATCTATACTGCCATCCTTATAAACCTGTAAGGCATTGCTCGGAATTTCTCCAATTCTCTCAGGGGCCACCTGCTTCAGATAGTCGGGAATATCAGATCGTTTATTTACATGAACCGGCAAATCTGGATGGAAAACGACACCATCTAGATCATCCGATGGGTCAAGACATTGTTTCAGGTGATGTAGTTCCAAGGCATCTTTAGTTATGTTCAGATTGGCTATTTGGCATAAGGGGCTATTTCTCTTGAGTCTCTGACTATTACACCAACCCCTGAAATAGGTTGAGGTACGATTGTGTGAGCTCAGAGCACAAAGTTTATTGTAATATTTGGTTAGATATGAGCGTCTTCTAATTCTAAGCTGCTGAAGACCTGCCTCCAAAAGTGCTATATCTCTGGGACAGGAATTTCTTAAACCGGTGATGATCCGAGCTGCGCTGAGCTGAACCTTTTCTAGTTTCTGGAGATTAGTATCGGAGGCACAACAATAAATTGGAATGGCGTATTCCAGAACTGGCCTAATTAATGAGACATAGGTGTTTCGTAAAATATCAGCGTCTGAGCCCCAGTTTCGACCAGAGATGTACCTCAAGATGTTAATCCGTTTTGTTGCCCTTAACACGAGGTGATCAATATGTTTATTGCCCAAAATTTCAGGGTCAAACACAAATCCCAAATATTTAGAGTGTTTATCCACTGTCGGCGCATGATCATTCATAAAGATGTTGGGTTGGAAATTATACAGCTTTCTATTGGTGGTAAAAAAGCCTACCGTTGACTTAATTGAGTTAAAATACAGTTCATGGTTCTCTGCAAAAACTCACATGTCTTCAAAGACTTGATTAGTGACTCTCTCCAATCTCCTCAAATCAGTATCGGACTTCCTAAGGACAATATCATCCGCAAAGGCGCCAATTTCACAATGCAACTTGGCGATTTTCTCGATCCCTGATAAAGTGAGAACAGGGTTGGACTTAAAACAGAGCCCTGAGGAACACCCTGAAAGATCCTGAAACTCTCAGAGAGAGAATTGTTTAACTTTACTCTGATATATCTATTTCTCAGAAAATCATATATTCAGGAAGAGCCCTTCCGCCGATGCCAAAGTCCTTAAAAAGTTTTACAATAAATAAATTATTCCACACCCTGTCGAATGCTTTAGACAAGTCCAGAAAGACCGCAACTGTGTGGTTAGTGGGTTTCCTATTGTGAGCATCTCTTATATAGGTATTAAAAGTAGATTGCCGCCCAATTTGTCTAGTGGTCAGTGTG
Source organism: Latrodectus hesperus (assembly GCA_037975125.1). NCBI lineage: Eukaryota > Metazoa > Arthropoda > Arachnida > Araneae > Theridiidae > Latrodectus > Latrodectus hesperus. Next base: position 86,763,502 of record CM075854.1, on the reverse strand, counting down.
TCTGACTGCGGATAGAGAGGTCCTGGGTTCGAATTCCGGTTTGATCATGGATGTATTTTCTCTTTCTATCTATCCTGTCTTTGTTCCTTCCTTGTATGAATGTGGATTGATTAGTTGCCTACCCTATAAACGGGTACCTATAGCATGTGTGTACTGAGGAAGTCGGACTCCACACCAAAATATGGTTCAGTTGGAAAAGTGGAGCAGCGCACCCCATATTGCCAGCCTGGCTGGCACACGACAAAAACAAAAGTAGATTACATTTCTGTATTGCTGAACACTTATTAAGACTAAAACAGCAAGCAAAAATTTAACAATAAAAACTTATGTATTCAAATTTTCATTTTCTGTGTATAAATGTATATAATCACAATATGTTTTACAATATTTTTATTTTACTAAATTAATTTTTTCCATAAAGTGAATTCCAATTAAATTAAAATTGTTTTCTGCAAGAAACTAAGTTAAGAATTACTCACTTCAAATCATTTTTCTTCTTATTGCGCTCATGAAGAAAAAAGAATTCCTAATTTTATTAATATTTCTGACTTATAGCTCTATCTCAAACAAAAATATATCAAAATTTGTATTACACTTAATTAAAAATATTCAGTTTGATTTTAACTAGTAATTGTTTCTGAATTTTTAAACTTTGGTTAACATCTCGCGGTCAAATTTTAAAATATTACTTTTTTAACATAAGAAACTACATAAATATGAACAAATTTGTGCATTATTTGTTTATTATCTTTCTATTTCTATTTACTATTTATTATTGTTCAGCATTAATTTTCAATAAAAATTGCCCAGGTGCAGAAATATTATATCCTGAAAATATTAACCAGACAGTAGAACAGTTAATTCTAAAATATTTTATTTAACAAAATGTATATATTTTTGCAATTTAGATAATAAACTTCCGTTTTAACATTCAGCTTTAAATTTTGCTCTTCACTGTAATCACTAAAGCTTTCTCTTCACTATAATTGGTCAAGACTAAACCAGCACCTATAAATTTAACAATAAAAATTTATTAGATATATGAAACTTATTAGATAGAAAATTATTAGAACAATAATGCTTTTACACATCCATACATTATATTAAAAATGTAATCAAAATTCCTTTCTAACTCAAAATAGTTTTTCAAGATAAAAATTGTTTGGATATGACGTCAATGGTTGACTCTTTCAACTAGAAGCATTTGATATTATAATAAAATAACTTAATATTTGTTTATCTTAATTGTTCATTTTAAGAATATTTGTAACTGTAAAAAATATTAAAATGAACAGCTGAAAGAAAAACATCTTATGAGGAAAATTTTTATACAATTTAGCACTATTCTTGAAACGGTCATAATTAATGAGTCACAAACTCCATGGTGAGTAGAGCCAATGTTCTTATATTGTATAACTAAACATAAAAAATAAAAATGGGCAATTTTTCATGTAAACAACATTCAATGGGGATATAACTTTAGGATATGTTACTAGCAAAATACAAAACTACCATTAGTAATACCTTTAAGTAATGATTAATCATAATAATGTAAATTATATAACTGATATATTGATGTATTTTTATGCATAGAATACTGAAACACATGTCATAACAGAAACATTTCATACAGTTTGGAAAGGAATAATTTACACCAGCTTCAAATTTTTGTTGAAAATGTAAAACAAGCTATCAATATTTGTTTATAATTTTCAACAGAAATAATAATTAAAAATTAGGGATAAATATAGCTTCTGATATTTGATAGTTAGTTTGAATATTTCAGAGTAATTTATAGAATTTTCATAGTGATTTATAATAATACTGATATCAGAAACAGTTTGAACACTAAGCAAGTCTTATTAATTTATTATACTTTACTAAATAGAAATAATATGTATGATTCAAAGTTCAATCAATACAAGATGTAAATAAACTAAAATTTATGTGACTCACTTAAGAGTTACAAGTGTAAGGTACTTAGCTCCACACAATCTAGAAACAGTTACTAATTAATGCCCAATATAAATAATGTTATATTATTAAGAAAATATTGTACTTCGGTTGGGTGAAAAGTTGGTATAAGAGTTAAATAAAATATAATTAAATTATATTCACGAGTTATATACAGTGTTAAGCCAGAGTTCATCTGATGTAACAGTTACAGAAAACAAAATAAACACCCTTTTACATTCTTCAAGTATTAACACATTATATAGGATACTTTATATTTTAAAGAAATGTAAAATTACCATTAATCAAATCTTTGATAAATAATTACTTTTTAAATAACTTATATTGATATATTTTTAGACATATTGACACTGAAGCTGCATCAGGAATATTTTATATAATTTAAAAAAGAAATCTTTTACACAGACTGCTAATTTCTGCTGAAAATGTAAAAAAAAACTATTCTTATCTTCAGAGTTTATCATTTTCAATATAAATAATTAACTACAAAAATACAGCTTTAGATTTTTAATAATTCGGATTAATTTATAATTTAAAATGAAATTTATACAGTAATACTAAAAACAGCACCAGTTTAAATACAGAGCAAGTTTTATTAATCTATCATTCTTTATTAAAATTTCTTTGTAATTACAATTCAAAATATGATCCGGTTAATAGTGAAATTTTTAGCTTAGTCAATCCAAAATGCAAATGATAAACTAATCTATTGATGTACGAGTGACTCACCTGGAATTGTTACTGTAGTCCTATCCAGTAAAGTAATGGAATCAAATAGATCCAGAAGAGTCCAAGACAGCTCAGGCAACGTCGATAACTTTTCAAGGATAGAGGAGTTGTGTGCGGAATGGAGATGGATCCTGAGAGCTTTGCCAATATGCCAGGGAAATTAAAGATACGGTTGGGAGAGAGTTCAGTATCTGTACAGTAAGAACAGCTACAGTAGCTACTCTATGGTATCAGAAGATCTTATCATTCCCTCGAGGTGTTTATTTCTTAATTTGACGATGGCTGTGGTGATAGCACAGTTACAGTTTAGAGCAGAGATGGGGTGCTCCCGAGATGAACTGCGAAGTAATTTTCGGCTGTCCATTGCATCACCATTAGTGAGGATCAGGTTGTTAGACATGCACTGGTATCCATTGAAAAATGAGGATGATATCTTGTGTGAGGTTGCCCTTTAAATAGCTTGGAAGACAGGTCTAGAATCCAAGAATAATAAAAGTACATTGGAATTTTGGATCACTTTGTAATAGTAAAGGTTCAAAGTCTCCTTCATGGCCATTAGCTTACAGGTGTTATTTGAGACAATTTTACCAACAGATACTCTGTGGGATTTAGATTTTGTGTTTGCATAGGTGAAAAAGATGCTGACATCATCCAGGTCAAGGCTCTGGAATCTAAAGAGCCTAGCACTTAAAACATATTCTTAGAATTCCTCTTACCATAGAAATACCTAATATACCAAAGGAATCAATAATTATTAAATTGTTATAGAAATTATTGTTTTTGTTTTGTGTGAGACGTAAGTGCAAGCAATGTTTTACCAAATATAACTGATTTTATTTATTTAGAAAATGTAAAATGTGTCATTCTTGGAAAATGTCATTTTAAAGTGTTACTTTAGCAATGATCCATAAATACAATATTTTCTATCCAACCATACTTACTTTTAAATATAACCATTAGTACTTGCTAGTGAGGACATTCAAACCTAATTTTTTTTTTATCAAAAATGTTGAATGTTCATTTCTATGCAAGTAGTTTAGATAGGAGAATCAAGGCATGAAAGTTTGCACTAGTTATTTGAAAAAAATTATGAAAAATATAGAAAAATTCCTTTTAAAATAAGAATTTAAATTTTTATGTTTATTAATATATGCGAGATAATTTAGGGCCAATATTTTAAAAAATTGATGTATTTAGGTTTTTAAGAATGAATGACACATTATTTCTGGGGTACTCAATATTATGCAGTGACTAAATTCATTTACTTAGAAAATACATGAGCAACATGAATATTAATATGAAAAATGTAAAAACACAATTGACTTTCTAAGCATGTTTATTCATAGCAAAGTTATAATATAGATAATTTTTTCATAGTTTTTGATAATTTTGTTTACTGAAATGCTTGCTATGATCTCATTTATCTATAAATATTAATCATTTTATTAGCCATTCAGTTAAAAATTTCCATTATGTTACTAGAGCAATTTAATTATTTAAATGACTATTACACTTTTAAAACACTAAAAATTGTCAGAGACTGAGTGCATCAGTAAATAATGAATTAAGAATTTATAAAGGGAACAGGACCACTATAAAAGAGAAAAAGCTACAACTTTATTTCCATGCCCCTGGAATAAAAATGAAGTCATGCTTGTAACCAAAATATAACAACTTGCATATGGTACGTATTTCTATAAGTTAGAATTTGATTTTAATTTATCATCAAAAGCACAACATGAATTTTATCTTTGGATTTTCACCACGTGTATTGCCCAAAGTACAATTCTACATGATGGCAAGCCATGCTTTGAATATTTTTGTCAATGCAATTGCAAAAATTTTTATTTAAATATTTTTAGGTATTTATTTCTGTTTTTGAAATTTTTTTTATTTTATCCGTTAAAATCATAATTTTTAATAAGAGTGTAATCAGTGGTGATCCCGTAAATTTTAAAAAAAAAAATTTTAATTTTTACTTAAATAATCCTGATGGATTACCATATTTCTCGGGGATTGTAACAATGATTTTCAATTGTTGATGAATGATATATTGTAGCCCACATTCTAACTCTTGCTATTATTAATCTCAATTGTTAATCATTTTCCATAACTAATTTTTAATTTTATGCATTTATTCCAAAATTTCAGGAAATATATTTTCCTCGCGATTGAACTGTAAATCATTTCAAATATTAAGCAAGGTATTATCTATGCTTTCATTTATAGTATTATAAATTTAATTAAAATTTTCTTGATGATGCTAGAATATATGGATTGGTATCAATAATGACTAGAACAAAATTGTGATCATGTGTTTATTTACTTGTTGTTTATTAATATTTTAAACAAGTCTTGGTTTTTATTGCAATTAAAATTTAAGTCTTATTTTTAAGAGTTGATTTAATACACAGCTAATTAAATTTAGGATTGTAAATCGGGTTCCATTGGAAATGTGAACATTTTCACTTGCTTTTTCCAGCTTTAATTAAACAAGTAAATTTTTTCCAGTTCGCATATTGCAACCAAATGCTTCGCAATAACTACTACCTTTATTTCCCACATTTCAAAAAATTTTACAGGATAATTACTTTTAAATGAATATTTCTCAAAAGCAATGGAAACTACAGAAAACAAGCACGATGGTATAAAGGCCTGTTTACACGGTCCGAGTTTCTCGTCCGAATTTGCAATATGACGTCATCAAGACCGAGAAACGAGTTTCTCGTCCGATCGATCCGAGAGTGGTGTTTACACGTTCCGACTTCTCTGATTCGATATTTTAACGTTTATCGTAGTTTCGCTTTTAGTTTTCATTTGTTGCTGTTTTATTTCGTTTCCTTTGTTGCTGTTCAATTTAGTTAATCTCTATTTTTAATATGAATGAGGAATTAAGAATCGTAACAATAATGACGGTAGTGGCTATTGCTTCATTATTATCGAAAAAAAATAAAAGTAATAATAGATCAGTGTGGACTGAACCTTGGCTGTCAAATCAGCACAATAGATTGTCAAAACAATTTTTGTGATAGGAATTTGTTGATATTTTAACTTATAGTATTGTAGATCAAAGCGAAAAAAAAAATTCAAAAAGAGATCTTTCTTATTGAGTGACATTTTAAGCATATTTAAGCAAATATGGATACTAAAAATTCTAATGTAAAATTAGAAGATATTTTAAAAAGATTAGGTTTCATTTAGAAACATGTTTTTATTGAATTATGGCTAAAATCTATATTAACCATTTTTGCCATCATGTGTCTATATTAATAATTTTTGCAATTAAAACTGTAAACACTTTTACAATGAGAGCTCATCATTCCACTAAACTGCATTTATTTTTGAATAAATCTAAAATACAGAAATCAGTTTGTCTGCAATTTCAGCAGAATATGAAAAATAAATTTAAAAAATGTATCTACATAAATGTTATTTTTTTAATTACACATGAAACACTTTAATAAAATCAGACATTAATTTAAAAACTTAATAAAATAGGCTTAAAAGTTTCATGAAATGTATAGATTATATATATATAAATCTATACATTTCATGCTGTATACATATAGATATGTATATATAAAGAAAATATCTATACATAATTTTTCCTATCTTTTACATCGAGTATCTACTTTAATAAATAGCAGAGAACATTAAAAATCTTGAAACTAAAACTTGCTTTAATTAAAGTAAAATATTAACATTTTCAGTACACTTAAAAAATGTTTCAATTCCTTCACAGTTGTATTTTTATACAAAATATAATCAAAAGAATACTATAAATGCTTAAATAAAAATACACAATATATTATAATTTGTCCACTTATAATAAAAACATTTATATTGATAAGTTTTCAATATTATGGAAAATGATATGATGTAAGAAAGTAACTCATGCAATTATAGGAAGAATACATTAAGAATTTTGATTTTGCTGTTAATTAAAAAATATCTAGCTGATTATACAAAATCTAGATTTTTAACATCTTAAAAGAAATTACTTGTGTTATAACAGTGAGGAAACTACTGGATGTAAGACTGGTTTTATAAGAGATTTTAGAAACTATTTTCAGATAATAGAAAATTAATTTGCTTATATGAAAATGATTAATAATTTGTCCCAAAAACACTAGTCAATTTTTACAAAGATATAAAAAAATATTTCAGTGAGGCCATTTGATTCATAATAATGTATGTATTACTAAATTAAGCAATATTTTTCTCCATTAAATTAAATTGAACAAAAAAGTTATGCCTTTATATTAAACTTAATTAAATAATAATATTCTGTTAACAAAATTGATAAAGCCAATAAGTTGTTCTTAATGTATTTAGTTTTTTCAATTATATTTGCATGGAACAATTGCTTCTTATAAAAAAATTTTGATTAGAATAAGGGAAAATTTTTATTAGACTTGTCGACTTTTTAATATTTAATTATTCTAATAGACATGATTTATTAGTTTAAGAAAGAAACAAAAAAACCATAGAAATGACAATAATTTGCAAATAAAAGATTTTCATTGGTTTTCAAATCATAACTTTTTTCTAGAGAGTTCTTGTTAATGCTTTGATAAAAACTATTTTAAAGCCAAATATTTTTTTATCAAATCATTGGAATAATGTGATTCACTATATTCATTTTTATTTTTATTTTCATTAACCTGTTTAAAAGCTTTAAGATTCAAGTTATTTACATCATTTTAAATTCCTTAAAATGTATAGGAGTAGAACAATGTTAATTAAAGTCATCTCATCAGAAAATGCAGATTAATTACAATAATTTAAATCTTATTTATTAATTTTTAATAGAAGAAAATATTTTTGTTCACATAAGAATAGGCTTCATATTTTTTTTTTTTTTAAATTTCGTCTGATGATATATTTAACACAGCAGACAGCTCTACGTATCCGTTGCTTCTGAAATTCTTGTGATAATCAACAGAATTTACATTCCATAAATACGTCTACCCTTTATATTCTTCAATTAGAATTTCGATTTGTTCTTTTGCCCAATTCATTTTGTCAATGTCCCACAAATGAAACAACTGTTTGACGAAGAAAATTCTTCGGGTGAAAAATTCGATTTTCGTGTTCTTCGATGACGTCACTCTTCCATAAAGCTGATTGGCTGTGGACGAAAATCTCGGATGGAAAAGTAGAACATGTTTTACTTCTTTCCGAGATCGGAGCTCGACATCCGAGAACGTGTTTACACACTCCGATTTCGCGATGGCAACGGGTTCCGAGGAAGTTCGGACGAGAAACTCGGAACGTGTAAACAGGCCTTAAGACAATAATGAAATAGTAAGTAGGAAGTTTCGTGCCGGAAGATTTCTAGATCTCCACGGTAGTAGCGCCCTCTATTCCACGCTCTAATGAAACTTCCATCCATAGCTTAATGATTAACTTTATTAATGATTTTCTCAATTTAATTTGTATAACATATTATTAGTCATATCAGAGCCGTTATTCTCAAAAGACAGTAGATTATATTTTTAGACAATTATAGAAATTGTATTATTCATTTCTTTGCATTGCCTCCAGGATTTTATTCCAATGACTGCAAGTTTAATCTTAACCTCTATACCTAGAGCCCCAATTTGTCCAAATAAAATATTCGCAATAATGGCAACCGCTTATTTTGATTATTATTATTGTTGTTTTGTTGAATGAGAGCGAAAGTGAGAAAGCTTGAAATGTTATGGCTTACATACTTTATATCACGAAACTGAAGAAACATGGAGCTGCATGCGAATCGGCCAAGTTTCCGTAAATTGTGCGAAAGTTTAGCATCGCATGTTAGGGTGTGTAGAAATTCTTCGCGAGCTCTTGTATCATGTCTAAAAGGTAGGATTGATAATTTAAGCCTATCGTTACAGACAATTTCCTGTTCAGCAACGATCGTTGAACGTTTGTGCTTAGTAAATATGAATATTTAATTGCGATACTTATAGATGCTTTGCATTTCCTAGTACTCCGGAAGAATGATATTTTATTATATTTGCAAACTAATTTTTCTGCATTTTTTGTTCGATGATAAAATATTAATGAAATTTCTGTGAAATTTTCAATTAAACTTTCTGCGTACTTTATATTTCTTTCATATTTTTCTGTTTTTAGAAAGACTGGAAAGAATTGATTTCATGCATTAAACTCTCTGGAAAAAGTTTCAATTGCAATTTTAAAAGATTTTATTGCACAAGCTGTTTCAAAGAGTTAAATTAATATTGTTATTCAAGTTTTTCTATTTGCTTTTGAAGATTATGGTAAATGTGAAACTTACACAAATCTAATCACTTAAAAAAAGTATTTGATTAATGTTACTTTTAAGCTTAATTGAAAATATCAATTAGATTTAGTTAAATTTTTTCAAAGGGAAAAATTCTATGATTTTATATATTACAACATACAATGCTGTAAAGGTGTTCGTCACCTCCTCGTGACTTGCAAAATTGTACATTTCCTAATATTATAAAATATTTTCCTTATAATATCGTGTTAATATTTAAATTATTCAGCTTAGATAAGAATTAATAATCTAAAGATCGCTAAATTTACCCTTGTGTTATTCAAATGTATCCATTACACAAGAAATTTGTCTTAATTTTTAGGATTGGGCATGAATTATTCTTAGATTTGGTTGGGTTCTTAAGATCTTACACTAATTTTGATTAATCATTTTTGAACTATAGATAAAAACTAAAATATAATAAAGCTGGTACATCATATTTTGGCATTCCAAATGTATGTTAGTTTGTTAATTTTGTTTCTCTGTAATTTGCTACTTTTGGCAATTGTTTTATTGATCAAGTTTTTCAATTGACTTATTTCAAATGCTTTTACTTGCCAATCAGTTGAAACCGTTAAATTTTAAATAAAGTATTCTAGTTAAGCTGTAATTCTATGAGTTGAATTTAATTTTTTACTTTTAATATCTTGATTAGATTATCACATTGTTTTTAATTACTGGCAACTTGCAATTGTTTTCTTTATTAGGATACAGCATGATGCTAAATAATATGAGGATGGATTTGTTACTAAAAAATTTTAAGTGCTTGTTTTTTAGTATATTTTGATTTTAGATATGTATCCTAATAATAGATATCTTAATAAACTAATAATATCAAGAATTTTTATAATATAGCTCCATTTTTTAATAAATTGACATGGCAACACTTTTAGGAAAATATTGAAAAAACTATTTGCTTATGCAGCTAGGAACAACATTAGTATAGCCCACCTACCAAATTTGGCATTTTTTCCCCTGTGTACCAATGAGCATCAAATACCCTATTTTGAAAAATGGTTACAATCAAGATTTCTGACATTCTCTGTGTTCCAAAAATGGAACACAGAGTTTGGTGACAATTTTTTTCATTAGAAATTGTGGATAATAGAAAAAAAATATAAGATAATATTATTAGAAGAAATAATAATAGGGAGAAAAAAGATTTGTGAATTACTAATGAAAATAAGTTAATGGATATAATTTTGAAAATAATATATGCCAATAAATTTGGCCTTAACAATTAATTTTAACTGAGAACCTCATGCTAAAAAGTTTCCAAAATTGTAAAGAAAATCAGAAGTCTCTGAATCAAACTGAAAATTAAAATAAGGAAAATAAAGGGATTGTAATTTTAAAAACATTACTGAAAATCTGAACATGCTATTTTACCAGTATGGATTACTACACCATGTTACTTACTGCCATGATAATATTTTTTTGGTAAAATTTCTAGATGGACCAAAATAAAGGGTATCCTATAGCTTTATTTTGATGTTTTTTTTTTTTCTGTTGGAATCTGATTCTTTAATCATTTGGTTAATCTTTTTTCTTTAATTTCTATGTTCTCTTTAGATAAATATATTAAAAAAGAATTTTAATTAATGAAAATGTTCATTATAAAATTATCCACTTAATATCTACTATAGAAATTTAATTACTGAATGCAGCTGAATGGCTACCTTTATGGATTTCAGTTCAACAATTTATGGATTTGACTTCCATATTAGGTATAGTTGTTTATTGTGGTTCAGAATTCACTTTAATTTGCAACTTGTAATTGAATTACCTTTAATATGCGAAAAATGATTTTAGAGCAATAACTAAACCACTGTACACTCAATAATTAAATTCTTGTATTAGATTTTCTTTCCGGTGAGGAAGCTCTTAAGGCATGTGAGAATCAAGACAAATTTATTTCCTATTTCTGGAAATACAAAAACTTGTTGTAAATTTGAGTTTAAAGAAATGAGCAATAAGACTTTAAATTTCACTGATAAAACAATGTAAATCTCAATACATCTTACAAAATATATTATAATGCCTGTTTTGTGTGAACCAAATGTATTAATGTATATTTTGTAAAACATTTGAAGTAGCAACCAAATCTCTTTTTAAGATGTGAGGTAAAACTTATTGAGAAAATTTTTATGAAAACACAGGTTTTCTTTATTGATAAATCTACTGATATCAGCAGTACTGTTAATTGCATTATTTTAATAAATACATTGCACTGCTATATGAAATGCCATAAATTTTCCATAAGATAATAAGACTTTGAAGTTTTAACAATGAAACAATTTAAAGCTAACTATATATTTTAAAAGACATGTTATATTGCCTGCTTTTTGTAAAACAAATGTATGTTTTGTGATACAGCTGAGGAAGTTAACAAGATTTTTTAGTTTATGGACAAAAGGTGTAGAAAAATGTATTTGATTGAAATTTTTTTATAAAAATGGATTTTATTTTTTCTTTAATCATAGACAAATAAACTAGTATCAGTAACAGTATTAATAACATTATTTTAATGCATACATCAATCAAACTGATGTATAAAATACTGTAAATTTTCGATAAGCAAATAATATAGTTTGATCATGCCAAAATTTTAAACTTGTATTGAAAGTGTGATCAAGGAATAAAAAGTATTAGTATGTTGATACTATAAATGATTTTTTTTTAACTTTTTGTTTTTGTATACATTTTTAAAATATATATTTAAAAACTTCAGAAGAAATGTTTTTTGTTAATAGGATTATGATAAAGTATAAAAATATTAAAAATTTTAGTCAAATATGCAACTGAACCAATAAAACTTAATCCGTAATGTAAATAACATTCATTTTTAATAAAAAACTTGCATTTTAATTAACCAGAAAGTGATGTCCATCTTAAAAAAAAAAGCTTGAGTTTGGTGCTATCTAACTTTAGATTGAAACAAGCAATAAAATTAAGTCTATAAGGTAAACATTTTTATAAACACTAGAATTTCTAATTAATCAGGATTACCCCAATCTGAATAAAACTAAATACTTATATATGAAATGTTTATAAACCATACTTAATATATATTACATACAACAGCTATATTAATTAATGCCATAAAATAAAATAACTAATCTAATCATTGCTTGCAGAATTATTGGCACCAGTGGAACAATAGACAAGTTTTATGACTTTCAAAAATTCTGCCACAATGTTCTTGGAATGATTACATCTCCATATATACTCCATGAGGAAAATAATGAAAACAATAAAATATGATAAATATTATAAAGATAAATTTATTTTGTAAACTTTCAAAATAAATTTTACTGAAGAAATTTAAAATAAAAGTTCTACTAATATTCAAAAATTTAAAAGTTCAAACTAATATTCAAAAATTTAACTTTAAAAAAAATTCAAAATCTATACTATAAATCATCCAATTTAAAAACTCAAATTGTAATCAAAAACAAATTACTAATCAAATACTTCAAGGTTTACTAGCACACGAAACAAATTTTGTGCATGTATACAATCATATCACATCATAAAACACAAGAAAACACTCTGGTGCAGTAAATCAATTATGTTTTATTGCCCGCACTGGTACCCAGAAATAAGCCAAATGATTGTTGAGCAACAAACTAACTAAACATTAAAATTGTCAACTAAATTCTAATAAGTACCAGTTTGAAGCAAGGATATATTCTTTAGATGTGTCCTTCAAAAATTGTCCTTGAATTAAAAAAATATTCTCGAATATAAAATTTGGAAAATAAATTAAAATTTTTTGGTGCAGAAAACATTAAAATTTCAAATGTCTACTTTTCAATGAAATTTTTAGAAGGGAAGTATATGAATCGTGAAAAATAACTGTAACTCTATATCTACAGCACAGTCTAATATCTAGTGAAAAAACAGCGATCTAATTTTGAAGTACCTCAACCTATATTTAAAATCTTTATTTAAAAGTTTAACTAAATTTTTAACAAGAATACATATTAATCTAACAATTAACCAAAAATATTTTTAATATTAATTATCCTTAATTTAACATAGCTTTACATTAAGTTTTAATTTATAATAACACACACTAGAACTGAGAAATCCTGTGTAAGGCTTTATATATGAATCTTCTTAAAATTTGTTGCCCTTCATTGTATTTTGTTGAATCATTCCTAATTTTTCTGGCAATTATTGAAAATAATTTATATTTTGAATAACATATTTGATGCAATGTTTGTTTGAATTAAAGAATTTAAACTGTTAATAAAAAGTTTATGCTGACAAAGTTATTCTAATAACTAAAATGCTAATATACAGTTATATCTGCTTACAAATTTATATGGTGTTGAAAATTGTATATCTTATTGTTATTTTGATATTTTGTATAATGTTACAATTAAAAATTTATAATACCAAGTGTTGTATCTTTTTTGTTACTTTTGTATGTAAGATTTAAAAAAAGTACAGGGAATAAATAAATACTTTTCACAATTAGTATTAAAAAAATTTAGGATTCATCTCATTTAACATTTGCTTCATCTAATGTTTTATTCTACATCTAAATAAGTTTTAAAACAAAAGAAGAATTTAAAGGCATTTATGTTATGCATAACAGCAATGTTATTCTATATTTCTTAATGATTATAATTTGTATGTAAGAAAAAGATATAGGTAAATATCAAGAAGTAAATATTTTCTTTTAAAGTTTGTAGAACTTATGTCTGTAGATTTGATTCCTACTTTTTGTATGAATGTTTGTAGTGGTTCAAAATCTAATTTAAACTGTAGATCTGATTATCCTTTATGTGCAAAAAATGACCATTGAGAGAAAAACAAAAAACTAAGCCATCTTATAAATCATGATAAATTTTATTTTAACATTTGTTTCTTTTAACTTATAAATTTTCATTGTGTAACTCAAAAAATTACATCAAATGCTAAATATTACTACTGGGTGCAAGTTCCAAATAAGACATATCCATAGAACTATGCAAAAATGATTTTTTTTACATGTGCTTCTGTGTGCATATGAATCATCTGAGATCAAATAAGCTCGCTACATGCTGTGCTGAGAATGTCCATACTTTGTCTCCTAGCAAGAGTAACTTTCCATTTTTGTTAGAAGACTTATCTTCATAATGATCCTGTTATGTCTACAAACAACAATTCTATACCTGTTGTCATTGAAGTAAAATTACTGAAAATAATATATCATTCCTCATGTACCACAATTCCTTCTCCATTACTCATTACATGGTGCTTGTCACTATAACATCCTGCTTTTTCTCATAGGAACAAAATCCTATCTGATTTTTTTTTTTTTTTTACCTGTTATTAAAACAAACGTTTTTACTATATCCACCTTGATATAATCAAGAGATTACTTTTATCAATAATTTCACTCAGCTTAGAAAACCGGACTAGCTACTACTGTTTTTCAACAGTTTTATTCATCGCATTGCTGTACTTTTCATATAAACGATTATTCACTTTTGCATCTAAAACAGTTGGATATGTCGGCTGTGATATATATACTGATAATATTACTTTAATTCAACCTCCATGCCTCTTGTTCTATTTTTGCATCATATTCTTTTTTAGACCTGGCCCCAAAAAAACCCTACCAAACTGTTCCATCTTCACTACTGAAGAGGTACAGTGGTATACTTTGCTAATCAGAATGTGAATTCATGTGAATCTTATAAGTATTGTGTATAAAACTAACAGCATAAGTGTTTTTTAAAGCTTTGAGGAACAGTAGTTTTGAATGTTATATCCTGCTGTGTCTAGAATTAAAAAAATGAATTTCCTTAATGGCAAGATATATGAAATAATATTTGGTTGGGTCTCAATCCACTGACTCACAAATTTCACACATAAACATTTATTTCTTAGTGATTTAAATCCATGGTGTGAAATGTGTGATGAATCATACAGTATATATCATTTTTTAATTCATGTTCAGATTTTAATTGTCATCATTTTAATTTTTTCATAGTAATGTCTTAAGTTTATTTGCTGTATTGGGATAGCTCTCCCACTCTCATAAAAACCTTTCCTTTTTTTTTTGAGAGCAATTGATTTTATATATTTTATTTGTCTTATATTTTAAACATACATTTTTCCTTTATATTTTAAATTTGAATTTTAATTGTATATAGAAGTTATTATATTTTTATTCAATTTTTAATGTACTTGGGTTTTGTAATAAAAACGTAAATAAATAAAGAAAACTATTTTTGTTTGGTGCAGTTTGTCTATTTTTTTTTTTTTTGGACCTTATGGCACAAAACCCAACCAACATTAGATTTTATATTAAAAAATAAAAAATCTACTTTTTTAATAAAAAAATTTTTGTGACAGTTGGATAGTATTTAGACTTGTGTAAATTATATTATCTATTGAAATGTTTTGCTTTTTTGTAACTTAAAATACTGTTATGGAAAGGAAGTTGAATAACTTAAAAGTTAAAGGAAGGAGATTATTAATCATTTTTAACATATTGCATAAGTTTGTATTATAAATCCTTTAGATGAAATTATGTGACTTTGTAAAGGCACAAAAGGTGCTTGATTCATATATCAAAACTAAAATGTTCATCACATAAAATGGTATTGGTTTTGTTGAAGACCTACTTTTCATATTTATAAAAGTTGGGAACAAAAAATGTGATAGGTTTGATTATTAAAAACACAAACTTAAAAGGATTTCTTTAGAAGTCATTAGCTTGTATGTCTCTAACAGACCAGCTATATTCAGCTTGTATATTTCTATTGTATTATCCATAGTAACACTTTTCAAATATAGAGATCTTCTGGTGAAACCTTTTCTTATGTTCATCTCTTATTATTATGGTTTTAAGGAATGATGTCCAGATTTGAGTTTAAAAAAAGTAGTTATAATAACATTGTAACCTGTAACATGAAAGCATTTCATCTTTTCGCTAACTGATAGTTTTTTACATTCTCATTTTCAATTCATTCATGTCAATCAAGCTACTTTTTCTGCTCCTGATTGTTAATTTTCAAACTTATTTATGTAAGATAACTTTATTTTGTTGCCCAATAAAAAGAACCCTTATTTGATTTTTCCTCATTTAAATTTGGAAATGTTGTTTGAGATACATGAAAACCACTCCTCTATCAAAAGTTTTTACAAATGTTTCCATTTAACTAAGTTTGTCAACAGTGGAAGAAGAATATATTTTTTGGTGTGACATGTTGGAAGAAAGACACAGCATGAACATGGATTTACTCATGGTTCATATGATTCTTTTGGTACAATTAATGAATTTTTTTTTCTTGGTGGCCATAATTCATAGATGTGATGTTTATTCTGTCATGGCTATTCCATTCCCAGAGAAAATAGCAGTAATTTAGTGTATCCCTATTGCATACAAATTAATATCCAATGACTTAAGCTCTGCAAATGGACTACTTATAACTAAGTTTCCTTTGTATTTTTAGATTGCATTGTACAGATGGATGGACAGAGATTGCCTAAATAGAGGATCGCTTCTTTGAGACTACCAGTCAATGAGTATGACTGCAAAATGAGTCAATAAACAAATTCTGTTTGGCTAAATTATTTTCAGGTCCTAATGCCTGAAACTGGCCTTTCATATCAGCACTATACAGTGTCTTCTTTCTCCACAGAATAGTCTACAAAATGACTTTAACGTTTGCAAAATATGAATTAATTTTTTTACTTTTTCCTGTGACTAATGTCCAAAAGCCTGAAATATAGTAATTCTGAGCCTCAGAGTTTTAAGTCCTATACAAGATCCTTAAGCTCAACCAGTTTGACTTCATGATGTGAACATGTTACAGATATAAACAGCAGATTCTCGATAGTTTATTTTATCAAAGGTCTTCCTCTGATTCAATACTGTATTTTTCTTCAGTTGTATTTATAAGATCTTCAAAATAAGTAACTGGTCATATAGCTAAGTGTAAGTTTAAATAATGAATTTAATATTTGGATTTTGAAGAAGACCTCTTGACATTTGTTAAAAGTAAAAATCTTTTATGTGTGTGGTCTTTTCTTGCCAAAACATAGGTACTGCAAATTTCATTCTTCATTTCTGTTGTAATCAATTCTTCAACATAAATTGTAGCATATATGTAGAGCCAAGGCTTATTCTTTTTCCCAATTCTACACTTAAAGTACTAATAAACTTTTCTAATTGCTGCATTGTTTATTGGCAAGCTATATTTTTGAGTCTTAAGTGAGAGTTCATAACACACGAACAAAATAAGTACATTTTATTTTACTCTAGTGGGACGTAATATACTGGATGTAATATAATTCTTGTTATTACAACACTTGTACATTTGACACTTATTATCACAGGAATTTTTCAATCCACAATGTATGGTTATGGGAGGAAACTTCTACAAATTGACGTAAGTTCTGAGATCTCTCAGAACTGCTCTTAGTCAGTTACCATGTCCTTCATATAGTTTTGACCAAGAAAGAAAGTGTACTTATCAGAAAAGTCATGAAATTCCTTTTTTAGTGAGATATCCAAGAATTCACATCTGAATGCAGCTGGAGTCTTGTATCTTCAAAAATGTATATAAGACTTTCATTGTCAAATATGTTACTGTATAGGTGATGACCCCACTATTAGTGAGAACATTTTGTTTGTGTGGCTTTGAGTTATGTAAATAAATTAAGAAAGCATTCAAATTTCTTAAGAAAATGTTTAAAAGCTAAAATTTTGATTTGTGGAAAAATAATGCATAGTAAACAAAAAAAATTTGGTTTGTTATTTTTAGGCCAAAAATATACAAGTAATACATTTTTTGTGTTATGCTATATAACTGTATATTAATTGTCATTAGTGAAAAATATTCATTGAAAGTATTTCAAATTAAAAGTATATTTAGTATGATTGAATTACTTCAAGTATTGATGCATATATAATGTAAATACATGTATACTAATTTCAAAATTAAAAAAATAATAATTCTATATTCCTATAGCAGTTACCTACCTAACTTGATATTCGTCCCTTTTATTCTTTGTTAAAGAAATAAAATTGTTTCATATTATTATTATATATAAAAAGGTTATAAGATATAATACTCATAAATTATTAAGTAGAGGTAATAAAAGTAGAAATATAGATTGAAAGTTAAAGTATTTAAAGAATATACATATACATATATATATATATATATATATATATATATATATATATATATATATATATATATATATATATATATATATATATATATATATTATGTAAGTTTTTCCTTTTTAACACTTATATTTTCTAAATATTCCCTTAATATTTGCAGTTATGTAATTCAATATATTATCTAAAAATGTTATCTTAATTATAGTGAATTGAAAAAATTAAGTGAAGAAAGTTTGACTAGGCAACCTGAAGAAGTATTTGACATCATATGCAAATTAGGTGAAGGGTGAGTTAATTTTAAATAATTCCTTTATCTCTAAATTTTATTTTGCAAGTTCTAAATTTGGTTCTTTTTTCAGGAGTTATGGAAGTGTATACAAAGCACTTCACAAAGAATCTGGGCAAGTTCTTGCCATTAAACAAGTTCCAGTTGATACTGATTTACAGGAAATTATTAAAGAAATCTCTATTATGCAACAATGTGATAGTCCATATGTAGTTAAATATTATGGAAGTTATTTTAAAGGAACTGATCTATGGGTGAGTTTTAAATATATATTTCTAAGATTTTACCAATATCTTTAAGATGGCTGAGTGAAATAAGAATAATTGAAATATTTTAATGCTATTTGCAAGCTATACTTAATAGTGAATTGCACCCTTTGTAAGTTTGTTTCTATTGTGTGTGTGTATATATATATATATATATATATATATATATATATATATATATATATATATATATATATATATATATATATATATATATATATATATATTGTACAAATGAATCAGTTTATAAGAATTGTCAATGACAACAAAAGGTAAATATCTTACACTCATTTACAATGTGATTTAATTATTTTAAATGAAATTTAAATGCAGATTATTTTTTGGTTTTATTGTTTATGTATTAAATTAATTAAATCAAAAATAAATACTCTGTTTTTAGTTGTCAAAGTGATAGTACTTTTATATTGACAATTTGAAACTTGGGGTGACAGAAAATAGTTGCAAAAAATTATATTGTTGGGAATAACTGCAAAGGAAAAAGATAAGGATAATTTAGATTTTGAGAAAAATCAAAGCAACACAGATAAATTAGTATTAAAACATAATTAGAACTTTTATTTTTTTAAATATATTCTCATGATTAAATGTACAATAAATTATGCTGAAATAAAAAAGGTTACAAATTTCAGTTTCTTTTTTAAGATATATTAAATATGCAGCAACAAGTCTAGGTAAATTCTTTGAAAATTTATCATTGGTTGAAAAATGAGTTGGGTGAATTATTGAGAAAAGAAACTTTTATTTTTTTCAATCCTATTCCCCCTTTTATTTTTGAGCTGAGCTGGCAACCAAGTAATTAGCATTCAACATTTTGTGAATTTAATTCCTACCCACTAGTTGTTTGTAACAGTTCAGAATCCATTTCAAAGTGTAGGCACTTATCTAGTCGTCGTGAACATTAAATGTTGAACTATAAATTAACCAACATAACCTTTTATTTTTGTTAAGCCAAGTAGAATAACTGAAGTTAAACAATATGAAACATTTCTATTCTTCAAAATGTGCTTAAAAGTTATCTTAAGATCATAGAGATGTTGAAAAATTAACTAAAGAAAGTGTTTCTAATTTTAAACTTTTTCACTAATTTCTGTGGTTTTTGCTGGTTAAATGAAAATTTTTTTCTCTTAAATTACTTTTCTTTGTGCTTATTTTTTTATCAGTGTAATTCTACCACTAAAATCTTACGTATCAATATATCAGTAATTCTTCCTTTATTGAAGAAATTTTACATTAGCTATTTTTACAAAAGTATCTTTCAAAAATGTTTGTTTCCTTTTATTAAAAATTTTTATGCACTGATTTTAATTTCTTGAAAACATTTTGTTTTGACTTACCAATATTTTATTTTAGATTGTTATGGAATACTGTGGTGGTGGATCAGTATCTGATATTATGAGGCTTCGAAAGAAAACTGTAAGTATTACTTTTTTGAAATCACTAATATGCTAGGTATGTTTAATCTGGTACAATATACTATGCTTCATGAAATAAGTAAAAAAATATGTAAATATGTAAAAAAATTCTTTACTTATAAATTTCATGAAACTAAATTAGTTTCAATGCTTAATTTTTTATTTTCTAATCAAAATTACTCTTATAAAGAGCTTTTTAAATCCTAACTTAAATATTAAATTTTCTTAGGTTTAAATAATATTTGTTTTCATATGTTTGATAATATAGAACATAATTAAAAGAAATCCTGTATTTTTTAGGGCTATGAGAGAAAATGAATCTGAAATAAATATTTCATATCCTCTGTGATTTTTCAAAAAAAAAAAAAATAAAATGCATAAATCATCACCAATTTTCCTTTTAATTTTGCCTAAATTAAAATATTACTTACCTACTCTTGCAGGAAAAATCTGTGTTGTCATAGAAAATAACTTTTTAGGTAAACTAAAAATATGTAGAGTTTTAAGGTAAAGAATTTTTATTTCTTGTTAGATTTATTTATTAGCATTTAACATTTGTTTTTACTTCAATTTAAATTAGAATTTCAATTTTACTAAATTCCTTAAGAATTTTTAAATGTTTTTTAGTGTGTGTGAATTTTAATTATAGACATAAGAGTAATATAAATTTTCAGTTGCTTTTGGTATAAATTTGGTAAGATAATTCTAGAATCAAGTAATTATTGTAAACGAGATATTTTTCATAAAAAATTATGCTGAAGTTTTCATTTTTTTGTATTTTTAAATTGAATTTCCCTTATTAAGATTCTATAATGTTAGCTTCAGTTTTATTTATTTTCTCAATAAAATATGCAGAGAGTATGCTTAATTTTTTATTTAATATTTAAAAAAATGAAGCTAAAATAACTAAATAAAAATACTTTTATAATGTAATTTATGCAACAAAATTCTTAAAATTTTTATACGAATTGTTAAAAAAAATTAATAATAAAAAGCATGGCTAATATGAGGTAATATTGTTTATAAAAACAATGCTTTTAAAACAACAGTAATCTAATATCTAATTAAATATAATAATATTTCTAAGTTCTGCTTATGAAGCCTTAAGATCACATTAAACCTTTGTTGTTGTTAGCCAATTTGATTGAACGGAAGTTTAGAATTATCAAAGACTTTTTTGGGAAATTATATCTAGTTCTAACTTTACAAGCTAGAAAATTATAAAAACTCCATCTCGGAGTTGATAATTTGTTAAAACCAGTTTATTTCAAACTTCTGACTCTTTCTACATCACTGCCTAAGTTAACAATTTTTTTTTTCTGAATAAAAAGTTTTTTTTCAAAATTCACATATGAACTCTCAAGTTAATTATCTTTACCTCATTATTACAGTCTCCAAATTTTTGAAGTTACTGTTATAAGTTACAACAAAATAGCTTATTTTAATGCTACAAATTGGAAAATTATATTTGTCTAAATTGTTGCAAATCAAGAAATTCCTTTTACCATTTTATTTTAATGGGTTTGTCAACACCAAAAATAAGTAAAAAATTTTAAAATATGTTTGTGGTTTATTGATTATGATATTGTTAGTTTTCTTCAATCTGTTTTCCAAAATTGCATTATTTGCTCTCAGGCTTTCTGTTTAATAATTCAAAGGTGCCATTCCTACCTCAGCATGGAAGCTTGGAATCATCTTATGATTTGGATCTGATAGCCTTCATTTGCAAAAGGTAACAATTGGGCACCAAGTTAACAAAACTAAGTAGCTTGATCATTTTATTGGTCCTCAATGTTTTGTTTGATCTTTTATCAATACTTTTTGTTAATTTATTTTTGTGCTTGGGACACTAATGTTAATCAGTTTTCCAAGTTCTATCTTTTCTAAAGTCTTAAATAACCTGTCTTTAATTTATGAATTATTGCTACTCAAAGTTGAATTACTAAATAATTAAACTTATCCCAGTTTTTTGGAGCACATACTTTATTTATTCAAATGGGAGCAATTTGTGAATGTTATATATAATGCTATTAATTAAAAATCTAAAGTAAAAATTTTCTTATTTCAAATGAAGACTTTTCAACATTCTTCAGTATTCAATTAACTCAATGCATATTATTGTAATATAAAATACTTTTAAAATATTTAACTGCAGCAGAAAACAAAATAAAGTATCTTAGTAATACTATCAAAATTTTTTTAGTTTTTATTCTGTAAAAGTTTAAAAAAAATGTCTATTCTTTGGCTTTAGTCTATATTGCATTATGACTTCTTTCAATAATGTGAAATTAAAGATTTGTTATCAAAGATTGTTTACTAATTAAACTAAATTTAAGTCTTTAATAAGAAATAAAATTTAAAACAAATAAAAATTCCAAATGAGCTTTATGACATAGTTCATTTTACAATGCCTTCTCACTGAGAAAGTATGGTACTTTCTCAGTGATTACTGGAATTTAAATATTCAGAAATCATTGGTAGATTAGAGTCACACAAAACACAGTTTGGGGAATCCACCACTCTAAATCTATAGGGATGGTCCTGTAAACAGTCATATCCAGTCAGTCATCTAAATAAAGCCACAACAGTCTTTCTTGGAATACTGAGAACAGTTCTCTCCTCCCCCAAAATCTTCCATCTCTTATTCCTTGTGCATTGAATCATATTCTATTTGAGAGTTTTTCTAAGGGTCAGGTCAATAAACAATTTTGTCTGTAAAAGGATTAAGGATGATTTATACATTATTCTCATTGAATAATGAATTCCACAAGTGGATTCTTAGCCTATGCATCAGCTTTTTCATTGTCATTATTTCTGTGTGCCAGTGCCTTAAGTAAGGGTCTACATTCTAAATTTCTTTGAGACATGGTTTGATTATTTAACCTTTTCGTTCCGGCGGTACAACTGTTGTACCACGAAAGTGAGTGGCCCAGAAGACGGCTGTGGTACAACAGTTGTACCATGGATTTTTTTCCCCTTTCAAGCGCCTGACTTTTTCCCGCTAAACTTTCTTCGGGAAGTTGAGGGTGATTTAATTGCTGCTCTTTTGTGTATGAAAGTCGTAAAAATTGGGGACTTGTCTGAGCGGCGAATTTTGGCGAAAAACGGTTTTATTGGCTCCTCTTTTTAAAAGGGAAGTATATTCATCCTCACTTTAACAAATTTTTTCATTGTAAAGAGTTACTTTTTTCGTCACCAGAAAAAATATTTTTGATATTTTTGATTATAGCACGTCGTAAAGGGTTGACTGATGAAGAAATAAAAAATTTATTGGAAGAATTAGATGAAGAATATTTTGCAGACAGTGATTCTGATTGCTGTGATGAATCTGAATACAAGGGTATTAGTTTTTTTGACGACAATAATGATGCAAACTCCTCTGTATCATTTGATTTTGATTGGCGTAAGGCTAAAGCAGATGATAAGCCATCATTTTTAAATTTAAAGGGATTTAAGTATTTCTGAGCCAAAATAAAGGATTTAGTTGAAGAACACGAATTTTTTATTTATTTTTTCAGAAGAAATTTTAAACTTAATTGCAGATGAAACAAATAGATATGCTTCCCAAATATTAGAATTAGATCCGGGAAATAATAAAAGAAAGCATGGGACAAAGTGGACTAATATTGATGCACAAGAATTAAAAAAATCTTAGGACTCATCTTTATCTATACGACCCATTAAAAGAATAACATCAAAGATTATTGGTCGACAGATGAATTGATTGAAACTCCTGTTTTTAGAAAAATTATGTCCCGTGATAGATTTTTTAATATATTGAGAGTTTTTTACATTTTACAGACAATAAGAATAAACCATAACTTGATGAAGAATATGACAGATTGTGGAAATTTTATGAACGATTTTTGATTTTTTTTAAATAAATCTTTTAAGGAGCACTATCATCCGTCTGAAGAACTTGTAATTGATGAAGTCATTATGAAATTCAAAGTAAGAGTGATATTCAAACAATATATTCCTAAAAAAGAAAACAGTGGGGAACGAAACTTTATAAATTAGCAGACAAATATGGCTATTCTTTTGATATGGAAGTGTATTTAGGTCAAGACAGAAATAAAATGAATCCAGGAATTTCTGCTTCCCATAATGTGGTATCAAAATTAACGAATTCCGTGAAGAATAAAGGCCATAAATTATGTATGGATAATTTTTTTTCTTCAACGGAGCTTTACTGCGATCTGCTAGAAAAGAAAATCAATTGACATTTATAATCCCTATAAACATGACTATTTTTGGTTTAACCCTGACCAAAATTGCTGGTTTTGAAATTGATATTTTATCGGTTAAAATAAGAAAATCTTAATGTAATATTAAAAGTTTTTCATAATAATTTACACATGAAAAAGTATGTGTTAGGAAAATCCCAATTCAAAGATTTAATAGTCTTTGAAACATTTTCATTAAGAAACTGTATTTATTGTAATATAAGAGTTTTTTCATATTCTGGATTTTTATATGAACTAATGAAATAAATTTTTTACAAAGGAATAATTTTGATTTAGTGTTAAAAATTTGCTCTTCAAGGTGAAATATATTTTATTCAATGTTGCTCACTGCTGAATCTAAACGTCTTCTTTAGAGAATACTAAACGTCTCTTTTTTCTGACGTGCACGAATATCGGAATAGATGCTAGACATCTTTCTTGATTTCTTCATTTCGAAGTATTGTTTATGGAAAATATTCCAGGGCCACATTGTATTTTTTAATCTCACAAGAAAAAACATGCTGGTAGAAAGCATAGTTTCATAAAAGTTTAAAACGCTCTGAAGATAAGAATTTATTCTCAATATAAAGCTAATGTTTTCTTGCTAATGTTTTGATAAGAATTTTATAAAAATATTTTCTGAGACGAATACGAGTATATTTTGGAATGTACTATTTAAATGAACATTTTTAAATTCTCAGTCATTGAAAAATGAACCGAATATTACTATTTATTGTATATCAAATGTAATTTTATTAAACAATCAACCTGAATGCTACATTTAAAGGAGAAACTCAAGATTCGTCTGTCTACATTTATTGTACAAAACGTTTCATACTTAGTTACAGAAACACGCAGAAAGGAAAATTCTATTTTTAAGTTTTTTCCTTAAAAATGAAAGATAAAAAAGCATATATTTTTAATCATTCAATATAGAAATTTGTCATAAATAAAAATACTTAAATCAAAAGAAAACTGGAATCATTATTGCATTAACACACAGATTACCTTTAATCTTTTTCAAATGCAACTTTGGCAGAGTTTGCTTGTACTTCCTCATAAAAGAAAATATTTGTTCAAAATATCTTCATTTATTAATTAATTTATATTAATATTAGGCAGGCTGCTTTTAAGAATGTTTTTGAAATATTTAGTTAGTTTATTGCTTATCATTTTTATTATAACTAATTGCAAAGTCGTTACTTTAAAGAAGTCTATAATAATTTTAAATAATTATTTCAGAAAATTCTCTGTAATAAATTAATATACGCCATATCGTTTTTGAAACAGACTAGATTTGTTTCACAAATGCATGTATATAATCTTAAAATTCTTATAACATTTCTTAATGTGGTATGTAAAACAACGAAGAGAAAAAATCAATAGCTTGTCGATAAGTATAGTATTTATGGTAAGCACGTTTACATTTTCATGAGAATTACGGCAGACCTAGCGCGGCGTATCTCCCTCAAAAGATGAAGATTCGTCATGGTGAAAACTTCAGCACTTAAATGGGGTGGAAATGACCCTCTCCTTTCGGACGAGGGGGTGGAAATGTCATCTTCTCGCGCCGTCCTAGGAGCAATTTTTTTAAACGGAGACGCCGGACTCTAAAGGTTAAAAGGGCTTGAGACACATCTTTAGAATCTGATAATATGACAGCTCTTACAAAAAAAGTGGCCACAAATAGATAGTTGTTGAATAGCCACTGCAATAGCTTCGATTTCATTTTTGAAGGCAATAGTAAGAAGTCCAATTGGTAAGTAAAAACTAAAAAACTCACTATGGATACCTGCTCCAGCACTGTGTGTTAGATAGAGCATATGGTGCTGGAGCAGATATCCATAGTGACAGTAATTTATAACACAGTAGTTTATTACATAGTAATGAATATAATTCTTAGTTTTAGGAAATTAAAATGTAAAACTTCACATAAAATTTATTTTGCTATATTTGATTTTTTTACTATTTTTAATGTATGCACATTTTTGCTTCCAAATTATTAAAATAAAGAATTAGAACAAATGCATCATTAAATACCTGTTTTCTTTTGAAGTTTTATGTAATTTAGCTGAATAGTATTGTCTTTATAGCTGTGTGATTATAATTATTTTTTAAATATGGAAAATAGGTTAACATGAGTTTTCTTCTAACAATCATTATCCTGATTTTCTGTTATAAAAATAAACTACTATACACCAGTTTCTCACATGTAATTGGTGCCATACAGAATAGTGTATTTAACAATATAATAATCAAAGAAGTAAATATTTCTTAGTTTATGACAAATCAATTTTTTTCATTTAACAATGGATATTATTTATATATTTCATTCTCCTGTTTTTGAAGTTTTGATTTAACAAATTTGAAATGAAAAGTTTTCATCCATCATTTATACTATATGTATAATTAAGAACACATTGTTTTTGAAATATTTAAGCTGTTATTACATTTTTGTATAGTAATTTTAAATTAGTTAATCTCATGTAAAGATGTTTTATGGCTGTGAAATCAATGAAGTTAATATATGAGGTTCAAATTTTTATTTCATTTCATGGAATCTGATGGACACTTTTTAATGAATGTACTTTTACTGTATCTTCATGTAATTTTTGTCACATAAAGATTCTTGTGTGCTTCTAGGTAATTAAATTAATATTTATTATCAGCACTTCAATGTTTTTGTAGGGTTAAGTTAAAAAATGAAAAATTCCTTATCCTTTCATGACTTTAATGAAGTTTATTTAATATACCTATTGTGTTGGAGTAACACAGATGCTTTGTATGTAAAATATCTCATTTCATTTGAAAAAAAGTGAAAAATATTCCCAACTTTTCAATGAACTCTGTTAATGGCTGGAAAATATCTTTGAGTTCAGAAAATTCAATATTACAGTTGAACTAACACTTTCATTGTCAGAATGTATACATTCTGTGAATTCTTTGTGTGAAATTGTATAAATATTTTTTGTGATGTTTGATATTTCCAATAGCATTGAAATGATAAGAATAAATAATTTAATTTCAGCTCACAGAGGAAGAGATTGCCACCATTCTCAGTGACACTTTGAGAGGTCTTGAATATCTCCATTATAGACGAAAGATACACAGAGATATCAAAGCAGGGAACATTTTATTAAACACTGAAGGGCATGCAAAATTGGCTGATTTTGGAGTTGCAGGACAATTAACTGTAGGTATATGCTTTGAATTACATGTGTCTCTTATTGTATTTATTTAAAGTTATTATTATCTGAAAATAATTTTTAAAACTCTTTTTTTTTAAGAGCCAGATAAATTTAAATTTTGAAAATTAATGTTTTTTCCCTGCATACTCAACCTTTGGATCTAAGTGTACTAGTGTTCCTGGCAAAATAAAAATCACAGTTGCAAGCTTGCATTTAATTGATGCTAAGTTGTGGGTCTTATGCTCAATGATATTTATATTTGTGATTGCTTATATAATTCTGTATTTCCCCAGAATACCATTTGGATGGATATAAAAAATGTGTTAATGTTTTTTTTAAAAAACGGCAGGCACTGGGTTACTATTCGCCATAACAAGGCTGGAAACTGCTACTCATTTATCATTACCCAGTGGGCACCTGTGAACCAAGTCACAGAGGTGAGTAGCATTACCCACGCCATACCATCACAAACCCATTTATAGGGTGGGCCACATTCACACATCATCTCAAAAGAAAAGACAGAGTAACATAGAGAGAAAGAAACATCCATGCCCTAACTAGGATTTGAACCTGGGACCAACAGCCTAGGAGTCTGGAACACTAACTACTCAGCCATCAGCCAGAAAATGTTTTATGGCATTAATGTTAAAAGATATTTAATTAAATAAGGGTTAATTGGTTGTTCCTTTATAAGTAATGTTTGATTAAAATTTTCTTTATTTTTTGTTATAAAAATTTGAATTGAAAATTTTAGTTTTGGAAAAATAAAGTAATGTGGAATCGTATATAATGAATTTGGAGCCTTATCATTGATTTGAATTATGCAAACCTGTCAGCTTTTCATAAATTTAATGCCGAATCATTAGGTTCTACACTTTTAGTGATAACATGGAATATTTTACATGTTTCTCTTTGCAGAGCACAGAAGATATTGATAATTTAAACAAATCTTTTGCATCAGAAAAAAGTTATGCTAAAAAGCTATTTTTGTTAAACTCTTACAAACTCATCAATTTTTGTTGCATGTGATGGGAGTAATGACAGTGGTTCAAAATTGTACCCTATTGCTGTAAGCTTTTTCAATCCTACTCACAAGTGGATTTAAAGCTATTTATTGTCCTTCTCCAACTTAACAGGAGATGCCACAGGGAAAATGTAAAAAAGTGTGTGAGAGATATTTCAACCAAATGTTTCCACTTTTGCTGCCAATTTAAGAGTGAATCTAAAGAAGTGGCCATTGATAAATTAGAATCAATTTTCTTTGTTACGAACTGAAGACTTAAGTAAGTTATTAACTGAAAATGAGAAAAGATTGATTCTCTAGGGTTTGAAATTTGTCAAATCAAGCAAGTAAATAATAGTTACAAATGTGAGAGAATAGTTAAACTCACATTGTCTTTTCACATTTATGATACTGCATTGCAACGCAGAATGTGAAGTATTTAGCTTCATGAAAAAAATAAACAAAATCAATTTAAAAACTCGTTATCTATAAATAATTTAATAGCTTACTTGTTGGGAAATCTTGTGATGGGTTTTGTTATAAGCAACAGTTCAGTAAGAGTTTGTTAAAAATGACTGAAGACCAGTGTTACTGCATTGAAATATTTCAGTATATGAAATCTTAAAAATAGATTTTAATCAAGAAAAACATTTTATGTAAAATTTTTTAACGTAGAAATTTTATTTCATTAATTGTGATTATATATTTCTAATTGTTAACTTTTATTTTATCTAGGAGCCACCAAAATATGTAATTTAATTCTATTCCATTAATTTATTTTTTATTATGAAATCATTGAAATAAATATTTCTAATTGTAATAATGCAAAATATCTGATTATAAGTATTTCAAAATAATAATAATGTTTTATGAATGCATTTTAGAATCTATGATTTCAGTTGAACTAAAAATTTAATTAATAAGCCCTTAGTTGAATTCTTAGAATGTTAAGTCTTTACATAATTAATTATGTTGTTTTAATTAAAGTTAAGTAATTAAATTAATTAAAAATTGAATTACAAATATATGGCTTGTTAGGCGTGCATAATTTTAACATGTGAAAAGTTTTACACAGTATTTGTGGGGGAAGATGTTGATTATGTTCCAATTCATAGAATATAGAAATAAAGTTTATTTTTACGAGAATTGCTTCAAAAAAATTTCAGGTCTATACCATGAATAGTGCTATCATCTTCAATCAAAACACACTGCCTAGGTACAGGAAAGTATGTGTGTGCACACACACATGCATCAACATTAGAAGGGCTTAACAACTCTCTAAAATATGTTAATCCATGTTTCTCAACTGTAAAGTAAAATATTCAAAAATTGAAAAATCTGGTCATAAATAAATAAAAGATGTGTAAAAAGTGAATTAGCAAAACAGATTTTCAGAAATTGTAGGGGAATCGTATTTTTGTGTCTGTAGGACCATGTTAGAGACCAGTCATTCTATTTAAAGTGAAATATCACTTCAAAATTTTTAGCCAATTAAAATGTATTAGCATTACTTTTAAGTTTTCTCTTTAACCTATTTCATTGCACTTGGTGATCTTAATATCAAAGATTGGAGAATAAATATTACATTTTACATATTAATCCATTCCTTAGTTACAACATAGTTCTTATGGCTTTACAACTTTAATATTAGAATAAAGACCAAAAGTTGGTGTAAGTGTTATGAATCACAATTTGAAAAATACTCCTTTAAAGTGATTAAAACACAAAGAATACAATAATTTTTGGAAGAAAGAAATCCACATAACCTCTACACTAACTTAAATTGCAAATGGTATCACTATGGAACATCAATGGTAAAATCTTGTCCTATGCCTTTTGGTATATGCTATTTTAATTAAGAAAATACTGCAAAATGAAAAGATAACTCAGAAATAAATTACAGGTAAGAAATGTAATTTATGTTCATGCATGTATGTATATTTATTCATTGAAAAAGTCAGTATTCACTCTAGTGCTATAAAGAATTTTAGAATGACAAGAAATTAGAGTAAAAGAAGAATTTACTTTTGGTATTATATATGAGGCAAAATTTTATGTAATGTATATACATACCCATTTAGCAAAGATAATTACAGAAAACTAATCATTTGAAGCTTTCAAAATGTGATGCTTCACTTAATAAATTAAAATGATTTGGCAAATCCTGAACAAAATTAGGATCTAAATTCAAATTTGATCCTTGCTGCCCATTTTTTTTTATCTGGGTATATAATCTCATCAGCTTTAACTTGTGATATTAACGATATTTTTTAACAATTATCATTTACTTTCTACACATTTTGCAAACCAGGCAAGAAAATCATGTCCTTTAATGTCAAATAAGCACAGTGTTATTAGAAACACTGCATTGCAGAAAACACAACTTTTAAACACAAATGCAACTGCATTTTTTCCACAAATTACAGTACAATCCTTTCCAGAAAAGAAAAATAGTTAATTTTATAAAATAATTTATTCCTGATTTTCCTGAATTCATTCTAATAAATGTGTTTTTTAAACAATTGTTAAATTGATAATAGTGGCCAAATTTCTCTACTCCTGTAGTTCTATTTAAAATGTATTAATTATTTTAATTATAGTTTAATTTTTCAAAATTTCACATATCAATAATAATTACTGTTTGAAAATATGAAAGTCAAATTTCTAAAATTAAATTATGTCCTCTAACATTAAATTGTAAACATTCTAACTTTCAATTCTACATTCTTTTAAATTTGGCTCTTTTCTTCAGCAGTTTAAAATTTTCTTTAGACCATAAATTCTAATCTTTCTTTTTCAAAAAATTATTCATATTCAATTGTTTTGTTGGTTCTTAGTTATTGTTTAAAGTATTTATTTTATTCAATTGTATAACTAATTTTAATGCATGTTCAACATATCTTCATAGTTTTCTCTTATAGTTTACCTGGAAAATATGTTTGCAGTTTTAAATTTCAGCTTTAATATTTCTTATTTTTAAAAAAAATATTTAAGCATTGATATTGCATTTGCCTAATTTTACTTTCATTTTGAATTTTTAGGATACTATGGCTAAAAGAAATACAGTCATTGGCACACCATTTTGGATGGCTCCTGAAGTGATACAAGAAATTGGTTATGATTGTGTGGCTGATATATGGAGTCTTGGAATAACAGCCTTAGAAATGGCTGAAGGAAAGCCTCCATATGGCGATATTCATCCAATGAGGGTAAGATATTTTCAAAACATTTTTTTATGAAATTGTCTTTACCTTTTTATTTTCATTGACATTTCAGTTACAAAAAAAGTTTTTTAATGTTTCTTCAGGTGAGTTTTATGTTTTTTGTGGAAACAGTCATTATTTTAAATAGGAAAAAGTTTATTTAAATATTTTATTTTCTACTTTTATCTTTATTATTAAAAGAATTTATTTATTTTAAAAAATGATTATTTAAATGAAATGACTTCTATACTGCACACTTTTTATATTTTCTAGGCAATATTTATGATTCCTGCTAAACCTCCACCATCATTTCGAGATCCTGATCAGTGGTCATCTGAATTTATTAATTTTGTTTCAAAATGTCTAGTTAAAAATCCGGATGAAAGAGCCACGGCTACTGAATTATTGCAGGTAATTAAATATGTATTATTTCTTATTCTTAATTTTTTTAAATATTAAGACCTAAAGTATTTTTCTTGTAAAAATAGTAACTATAATGCAAATCCAGTGTAAATCATGTCTTCAACTTTTAATCTTTCAGAATTTTTTGATAAAATGTTAATTGTAATACTATATTATATTTGTTATGTCAAAATTTTATAATACATTAAAGAATATTATAGCAAATACTTACATCATGTAATAACACAGTATATTCTATGTACTAGTAATAATATTTGTTATACAAATTTCTGTTTGAGAAAGTAAAATGAAATACAATTTTAATTTTGTTTGCATAATTTTTCCTAGATCAATTACCGAATTGGATGCTGAGCAATTACCCTGGCCTATTGTTCAATATTTTGTGGGTTCATTTCAAATCTTAAATGTAAATGTTTTTAGAGATTTTAATTCCATTTTAATATATCTCAGTCAAGTTAGTTCTCGTGTGTAAAAAAGTGACTTTAAAGCATCAAACTGTCCTTAAATAACAAAAAATTTATTACAACTCAAGATTTGAAATAATATTATTTAAAACTATTTGCCTATTTTCAAAGTAAAATTGTAAGAATTTGTTATATTGCATTATTTAAATCTCCAAGCTGATTTTTTTAAATTTTTATTTTCTCAAACTTGGTCTTTGTTCAATTGTTTTTACTAATGAAAATTTCAGAAATTTCAAAAAGAATGCCATATTATATTTATTAATTGAACTTACAATTTTTTAACAACTATTTTCTTATAAAGAATATTTTAAAAGTACTCTTTCTATTTTTCCATGAAAAAAGAATTTGTTGAAAAATATATTATAGGATTTCTTTTTTGAAAATCATGCATCAGTAAGATCTATTAAAATTTAAAGGATTTATTGAAAAGGAATGAAGAATGAAGAAACTTTTATAAAAGTGAACAAAATTTTAAAAATATAAAAAAGAAATTTTACACCAAAATTTAAGTGAAGTAATTACAATAGTTGAGTAATGCATTAATACATACTACTATAACCTATTGTATATTAGTGTATGCAGTATTTGCATATTGTATATGTCTTATTTATAATAAAGTCAATATAATGTATTTTTATGATTAATGGCTAAATCTAAACTATTTTACATTTGTAACTAATATAACAAATATATGCCTATAAGAACACCCCTAGTAAAAATGCTACATGCTCATAAGGAGATTACCAAATAATACGTGTTTTTTTAATAACATGGCTGATTATACAGATAAACAATATGCTAATATGCATGATTTGAGGGTCAGCAGGTAATGGTGAAATATCAGATAAAAAGTTTCTTTGCTTAAAACATTGTCATATGAAATTGAAAATTGTGTACTGTTAAATTATCTTTCATCTTTCAATTGTAAAAATTACAAAATAATGTAAACTAAAATAATGAAAACATCTATTTTCAATGCATTTTTAGTTTTTATTTGTTAATATTTTTCATATTTGCTTAGTTATTTAATTAAAGTAGTCAAATATTTTAACAACAGTGAAAATTATTTTGATACTTTCCTTCTAAGTTGGTTGAGAATTATGTGCTTGGAGCATTAGAGTTGTTTTGGACGGAAAATTATATGTATATCGTAGAATATTTTATGCAATTTCAAGAAAAGTAGAGCCCTCTATGGTAAATTGGTTTAATTGTAATTTAGCTTATTTTCTAAAAATGATCTCGAACAAGTATTGGAAGTAAATTAATACTAGATATACAAGATTGCCCGTGTGAGACACATTCATGTGCAAATTTGCTGGTAACTTTTACTCATGTTTGATATATATAAAAATGTGCTTGAGGGTTAATCATCTTAGATCCTTAATCTAATTCTAGAATAAAAAATGTAAATGATTATATATTGATAAAAGAATTAATTTCATATTTTTAAAAATAAATAATGCTGTTTATGTGATTAAGACAATGATGTTTAATTAGACTTAATTATTTTAAACCTGAGCTTGTTTCCTGACAGTAATTTAAAAATTTATATTTTGCATAATTAGTAAATTATGGATTTATAAAATTTTGTCGAGCGCGCAACAACTCTACTCCCATTTAATTTATTAAAAAATCTTTAATACTGCTATTTCACACTAATTTTTATATTGTGCTTTTTTATTCTTAAACCCTCTTCGTATTTCATATAAAGAAAATATGTCAATAACTTGAAGTGTATCAATTCAAGGCTAGAAATGGGATATTTTTAAATTTTATTAAAAAATTGATCATTTTTGTTAAATTTCAAATAATAGAAAAATGTAAGCTTACACCAATTTTATTAACACTAATAATAAAATGTTAATTATACTAAGCCTACATTATATATTTCAAAATATACAAAAGGATTTCAAGTATGGAAGAAACATGTATCATGCAAATGTGAGAAATTTTAACTTGATAATTTCGTGATGCAAATAGTTAAATAAATGTCAGGCATATAATAAAACAGCCCAATAATTCATTTTTCTTTACTAGTATTCCATTTAAAAATAAAGTTTAAAACATTTTGTTCTGTTCTTACTTAATAAACTTATAAAATTAATTCAGAGCATTATTTTTATATAGTTCAAATGCTGATGGATTATTATTCAAACATACTTAAACGCTTTTTAATGTAATGCAACTTTATTTTGTTTTGCATGCTTTTACTCATTTCTAATATGAATAATTATCATAGTTAAAAAGAGAAACATTTATAATTTATAATTAATTTTTCCGAAAGGTATTTAGAAATAATCATTAGCAGTTCCATACTAAACTAAGTAAATATATAAAAGAAAACATTTCCCACATCTTTCATTTCCTTTCTGTGAGCAATGAACTTATTCCAAAAATAAATTTTGATTCAAAAGTGTTTATTTTCATGTTAATTCTTTGCATAAACTTTTTTCTGCATTTATTAATATGTTGAACAAATTGAATAACATCAAAATTGATATCATCATATGCTTTCCTTTTATTATTCATTTTTATGTGCATTGAACACAACCTAGGCTTTCTTCTGGTTACATTTTATTTTTTCATTTTATATTTAATTCATTAGAGCAAAATATGATTTTAATTTGGAAAAAACTTATTTAATAAAATGGTACACATGTTTCTCTTATCTATATTTAATACTTGTGTATAATCTATCAAATTTTTATACTTAATGTTTACTTTAAGTAGCATGAATACATTAAAAATGCCAAACCTGTGACAATCCTACAGCAAATGATTGCTGAAGCTAAAGAAATTCAAGAGAGTGAAACTTGCAGAAGAGACAGAATTAATAATTTAGATTTTGTGAGTAATTTTTTTATTATATATGCTTTATATGTATATATTTCATGATTACTTTATATATTTTTATCTTTTGAATAATCTTTATAATTTTTAAGACTAAAAATAGAATTATGAAGTAAATGTTTGTTGTTCAGTTTCTGAAAACCTCTTGTGTCTAACAAGATTATTTAGTCTTGGTAGCCAGTTTATTGTAAGTATGACAGTTGGGTATTAAGAGAAATATTAAGTCATATGGAAAGAAATTGTTGAAAGTTGTATATTTTTTCATGAATTTATTCTTATTATTTGTCAATTTCCACTTATTTACAAATTTTATTTACCTGATTTGCATTAACAATATAAAAATATTGAAATCATTAAAAATTTTGTAAGTTGTTTCTTCATTTCAGTTATATCTTTTCAGTACTTTTTTTTAACTATAATTTTAAATGACAGAATTTTTCCCTTGCCTTAGCAATCTTGGTTGAAAATTGGAATTTACAGGAATTGACAAAATCTTTAATTACACTGATGTTTAACTAAGATGATACTTTGTTAATTTTAACTATAGAAAATAAAAGTAGCTTTCATTTTTTTCAGTTGCTAACTTTCAATATTCTTTACCTCTATCAAGAAAAATTAATAATATACTTTTTATTTTTTACTATCTAAATATTGAATTAAAATGCTGAAAATATTTAGTTACACTTAAAAACTTTTCAAATCTTATCAAATATAAATAAACATAACTTGTATTAAAAATAATTTCAGAATTTGTATTTCATCTTTACGTATCTGAAATTTCGTTTGTAGTATGTATAATTCCAAAATATTGACAAAAATTAATACTTGACATATATTTAATTTTTAACATTCTTTTACTTGGTTTTGTTCACTTAGGAATAGTGTTTAGTTGAAAAGAATCATTTTTTAGTATTGATATATTGTAACTCTGTTAAAACCAATTTTAGTGTTATATCCTAAGAATGCATGGTAATATTCTCTAGCATTTTAAAGTTTTCCTTAGCAAAGCATATCTTTTGCTAAAATAATCAAAAATATTTCAGTTCAAATATTTTGATCTTTTGGAAATACTTATATTATGTTAAATAATTTTGTTCCATAAGCTTTGGCATCAATATTTTAAATTTTCTTGATCAATTGCATAAGAAAAACTTATTTTTAGGATGACGATGAAGTTGATTCTCATACAATGGTAGAATTCATGCAAAATTCAGGGACTTTAGTTCCAAATAATAGTGAATCTGATGAAAATAATACTATGATAGCTCACAGTGATTCAAATACACTTATTGCCAATAGTGATATTGAATCTGATCTTGGTACTCTTGTTATCAACAGTGATGGAGAAGATGATTCTACAATGAAAAGTAAGGGTATTGCTATCATATTATTATGACAAATAATATTCTTTAATTAAAATTACTTTTTTTAAATAACGCCTCAAACTTCTAGCTATTATTTTATCAGTTGGTAACTGTGTAAAAATATCTGTTCTTTGTACTGTTACTCCAATAATATGTGGTCTGCAAAGTTGCAGACTCAATATTTTAAATTTTGAACACTTTTGTACTGAAGCTTCATTTCAAATTTTTATTGCTTTCAAAATCAGTTGTGAATTCCTGAAATTTACATAACCTAAAATCGAATTTTCTTTTCAAAATTGAATAAAATGTTTTCATTATATATGATTAATGTGTCCATGTTTTAGAAATGAAGTAGAACTAGTTTAATAAATATAGCAGGGTTCGTGCAACTCCTGGAAACTCCTAGAAATTTGACTTGACTCTTTGAAAATCGTGAATCACTCTTGTAATTTTTTCTTACCTTGATACATTTATTTTTTTTTCTAGAAAAACTTTTAATTTTTTGAATTTTTTTGTTTTAATATTTTAAAATTTTCAATAAAATTGTCAAAAAACTTAATTTAGTATTAGTTTTTAATTTTGCCACATGATTGATATTCAATTTTTGTATTTTTAACTGTTGACTTGTATTAACGGTTTCCAGATCTAGTTCAGTTACAATGATGATTCAGTTTACTAGTATTTAGATTTATGTGAAGTGAGGTAATCACCAGAAAAAATCAATATATTGCGCAATTAAGACAGGCAATTTTAATTGCTTCTTTTTTCTATTTTCTGCTGTTTTCCTTATATTGTATAAAATTCTTTGAATATTAATATTTAAATATAAAATGTTTTAGGTAAAACATACTTTCCATGTCTCCCTTGATGAAAATTGCATATAATTGAATTGAATCAGGATGAATTTGTTTATTAATGAAATAAAGACTGAAATAAATTATTTAATATGCCTGGTAGAAAGTGCCTTTTCAATGACCAGTAAACTCTGGAAAAACCATGCAAAGATTGGTTTTTGCATGGTACAGAAAAAACACATGCTCATTGTCTGTTTTGCAAGAAAGACTTCTGTGTTTCAGATATGAGCTAATAGAGTGTCAAATCCCTTATGAAGGAAAAAACATGTTTATTTATTAGTGCAGGCTTTATATCTGCCAAAAAATCAACTCATTTAAAAAATGTTTTCACTACTGCTGTACCTGTTAAGGAATGTGAATGTAAAGCATTTTCTGAAATTTTTTATTCATTTGTTTCTTCAAAAGAAATTTTAAAGACGATATTCTATTGGTCCTTAAAGTTTTAAACATTTGGTTCAGCTGCAATTCATCTAGCAATATAAATTCTCTCTTTCAAGCAATGTTTCCTGACAGTGCTATTGCAAAACAATTCTGTTGTGCTAAAAAAAAGTGTGCTTATTTAACAGTTTTTGGAATTGCACCTTATTTTTCCAACTTATTGAAAGAAAAAGTTAAGAATGTTTCTAATTATGTGCTTCTCTTTGATGAAAGATTAAATAATCATCTGCAGACAAAACAATTGGACAGCCAAGTAAGATTTTAGGATAATGATACAGTTAAAACATTGCATTACTCATCCAATTTTTTAGGTCATTCAGCTGGAGATATTTTGTGTGAAAAAGTGAATGAGACGTGCTTAGAATTAGGAACAACTAGATTGCTTCAATTGTCAATGGATGGCCCAAACATGTACTGGTCTGTTTTGACTAAAGTGGCTGATTTTTTAAAAAGTGAACATCATTCAAATATTGTAAATGTGTCGGAAGCTGCAGCCTACACAACATTTACAGACATGGATGTTCCTTGTTTCCAGGAGTTGAGGTAACAACAAGTGCAGTTTACAGACTATTTAAGGACTCACCAGCTCATAGGGAGGACTTTGATAGCCTTGACCCAGGCGTAAAATTTCCTTTAAGTTTTGCAAACATGGATGGTTAGAAAATATAAGTGTCTTCAACAGATTGCCTGAAATGTTACTGTATCTTAAAACATGTCACATTTGTTCAAAACAAAAAATTTCCTAATCCTGGTACCAAAACTTTTAATATTGTGCTGAAGTGTACAAAAGATGTACTTTTTTCTTCCAAATGCAATTTTTTATATTTATTGCTCAGGAAGTAGAACCTTTTCTGACAATTAAACTGATAAACCAATGTTGTCATTTATTGCTGAAAATTTTCATGCATTGTTGAAAAGTTTGATGCAAAAGTTTTTAAAAGAATCTTTGCTATCTAAATCTATTGGAAATGTTTAAAAACTCTAAAATTAATCATAATTTTATATAATGTATAATCCAGTATTATATAGAATGTTGATTGTTTAAATAAAAAAATTTCTGTTATAGCTGTAAATTCGTTGAAGGCTTTTGAAATAATCATTAATAATTTTAACTCAAATAAAAAGTAGTCTTATTAATGTTTGCAATTATTTATTTTTATCATTTATTGAAATATTTGGAAAAATTGCATGTACACAATTATATGCATATTTGGTTAAGAACAAATTTTAAAAATAATAAATTATTTAACGTGGATGTTGATACTTCCTGGAAATATTGATTTGATTCTTGGAAATCTGTAAGTACCCTGATATAGTGTTATTGTTGTATATTTGTTTTAATCTGTGTTAATGTCTGCATTATATCCTTACAAAATAATAGCATTCAATAGACATAACAATTTTTTCCCTTGATTTCTTTGCTGGATCTTTGAGTACATTGAAGGATGTTTATTTGATACCAGTGAAAGGATAATTTTCTACTTCGAAAAATATTACTACCTGTGATCAATATCCCTGGAATAATGCTTTGCTTTTTACTGTCATAAATATGTTTTTATATCAAATTTAATGATAATCTTATGATTTCTGTTGTTTCAAGTTTTAATTAACTGACCTTTTGTTAGTAAGAAAATTATTTTCTGTTTTATAAATTATTTGAATTTCTTAAAGAAAGATAAAGTAATTGATTCATGATAAAAGTAATTTCTATTCCAAAAATGCTTAGGATACACTATGCCTTCATGTGCTTTGTAAATTATTCCTCTATATTTGACTTGTGTTTACATTTTGTATTTCAATTTGATTTCATCATATCAAAAGCAATTTTTAAAAATTTTAAATTAATACCTGAAGAATTGTTTTAGGCTTAACTTTTTAAATTCTGTTTACCTGTTGATATCTACTAAAAGTTAATTTCATTTAAATATTATTTACTCAGATTTATAATTAGACTGAATTTATTTAAAGGGCATGATACAGCTGAAGGTGAAAAGAAAGAAAACTACCGCCCATACTTTCTTGATCATTTTGATAAAAAAGAAAAAGAGCAGCAACATAGGAATGAGTCATACTTAAACAACTCTCAAGATTCTAAATTACATACTGGAACTCCTCATCCCAATCATTTTCAGCAAAATGATGTAAAATCAAATTCATCTACTAAACTTTCTCAGATACCTGAAAAAAGATTTTCTGTTCAGCTTCAACGCCAACTAAACCAAATCAGCAATGTTGGTCCATCTGCTGTTCTTCAAGAGGGTACAAAATTTCAACGTTCTTTTACAGAAGGGGACTTTGATTTTGTAAGTATTTTATTCTCTTTTTTAAAAAGCTGCTGTTTATGTTCTTTCAGAGGGAAAATGTTTTCTTTGTGTTATGATTTATTTCAGAAACTAAGCTAAAGTTTTATTTAATAAACTTTTTATAGGAGTGAGGTAATATATTAACAAAAAAAAAAACTAAAAATCCCTTTAGAAATTAACAAAAAAATTAAATTAAAATTACCTTAAAAACTTTAATCAGCAATTGATGCAAAATGTGCATTTCAAACAGGTTAGTTAAAGTAATATTACCATTTAAAAATGTTTGTTGAAAACGCTTCCTTGTATTAGAAACAAAATTTTTAATAACCAAAAATGTACTAATTATGCTGCAGTGTACAATACTTTTCTGTTAAAAGAAAGTATATATTGTATTTTTTCTTTTTTAATAAAAAAAAAAAACTCCTTTTTGTTGCTTATTAAGTGGAGCTGTTTTTGACACTAAAATGCTTCACATATGTGTCTATTTATTTCTACAGAGTTTCATGTATTTAAAAATTATGTATTAAAAGATTAAAAACAGTTATTTGCTATTTGTTTATTTGAACTCTGCATTGACATAGAAGATAAAAAATATTAAGAAAGATGCCATTCATAGGTTTTAAAGTTTATTACAGAGCCAATAAAATGAAAATAAAATTTGGAAAAAAAAATGAAGATTTTTTTAATATCAATGATTAAAATTATAGAAAGATGTATATTACAATATTCTGTAGTTCAGTATTTTGAGAATCTAAACATTTTGTATTTAGGTCCACTTACTGATACAATATTTAAAAAAATGCAGAGTCTAATCTATCTAATGTCATTATCTGGATTGACATTATCTGTCATTATCTAATGTCATCTATCTGAAATTGATATATAGCAGTATAGTTATGATTTTGAAGTTTTGTATCCTTATAAATAAATTTTTATCATTAGAACAATCTCCTATCGGATTTCAAAACTGTTTTGAAACCCTTTTAAGCTTATTAAACATCTTTTTTAGTCTTGTTTTATTTTAAGTCTCTATTTTAAATATTAATTTAAAACAGATTTTAATTGATAGTAAGTAAACAGAGTTGTCGTCTGAAAAAATGTAGCTAATTTGTTTTTATTTCCCTTAAGGTTATATTATTGTTTAATTTTAATTTTCTGCACACAACTATTTGGTGGAGAGAAACTTAAAAAATCAATCAATTTTGGTTAATATCATTGATGATTAATTTAAATGAGTGTCGGAAACTTATTTATTAACATACCGGTAATACTGCAGGTACTGTTTGAGATGTGTAACACTGTACATGTTTTAGTGTTCTGTTGTGACTGTAAACTAACTCTTAATACTTATGAAATCATCAATTTAAAAGCCGATTTAAATTAAAAATATCTGCATGTTTTTTGTAAATGCTTATCTTTCTTACCCTGTTAAAGTATAAGTGAAAAAATTGTCTACATAATTTCATATACAATTTATTAAAAACAGAAAGAAATTATTGGTAGATTAACAATATTTAATATGTGATATGAGCACATTCCAATAATTTTGGGGGGAAATTCTGTGTTAATATTCTTGAGTTGTTTCTTGTAGATCCAATGAATTCCTGTACAATACCTTAAGAATATTGATTTTTGTAATATTTTATATCTTATTAATTTTAGATACTTTTAATTTTAAAATTATTACATTTTTCCTTTTTAGTTAAAGGTTCTTAGTTATGATGAATTAAGTCAACGTATGGCTAGTTTAGATTCTGAAATGGAGCGAGAAATTGAAGAACTTAGGCGAAGATATCAAGCAAAACGACAACC
Source organism: Latrodectus hesperus (assembly GCA_037975125.1). NCBI lineage: Eukaryota > Metazoa > Arthropoda > Arachnida > Araneae > Theridiidae > Latrodectus > Latrodectus hesperus. Next base: position 86,721,255 of record CM075854.1, on the reverse strand, counting down.
AATTCTTGATGCCATGGATGCAAAGAAAAAGAGGCAACAGAATTTTTGAGAATTTTAGTTTAAATATTTTTGATGAGAAAAAACTTAAGCCTCGTTATTTGGCTTTGCTTGACTGAATGGCTTCATGTATAGCCTTTGCCTTGTGATGGGATTGTGATATACAAAATACAAGCCTGCCTATGAAACTTAAACATCATACTACTAGCTGAGGTGCTATTGTGCACTAAATGCCAGTCAGTTTTATGAATCTTATTTAAATCATAATTAGAATACATTTTTGTAGTGTATTTATTGTTTTATGCTTTCATAGGTTTTAATCTAAATATACAGCAATAAAAGCGGTATGTTCTTGAAGTCAATGCTTATGTGCTGTTAAGTGAATATTAATATATTACTAATGACTCGACAGACCCCAGATGTGAATTATGTTGTCATGTCATTGTATAAAGCTAACAAAAAAGGTGCTCATCACTAGTCACTTGAGATGTTTTATTGCTGTAGTTACTATACAAACCAAGTGCCAGCTCAGAAGATAAAAGACTAATTATATCTTGCAATATTGCTAAGAAATTTTGGTTAATGTGAGAAATTAATATGCATCCCTTTTATAAATAGTCTTGTTTCAAAGTTAGTAAAAAAAAAATACTATTCTGTGGCTTTTCTATGTACTCAAAGTTATTGTTCTGTTGAAAATGAATGGATAATAAGTAAGGAAATATACACTTTTTCATCAGTATATTTTAGTGACACACCAGTGATATTTTTTTAATACAAAAAATAAAGCAAAATTATTTTGAATTTGGCTCCTTCTATTTATATCTAGTCAAATACAAACCATATGTTTATATTTAATAAAAGTAATTTGCAAATTATTTTATTTATAACTTGGTATAATTTAATTACTTATGTTTCTAGATCTCAACATATTTTATCTTTTTGTTTTAAGTATGATAAAAATGTTCAAAATTAGTTTTTACTTTCATACGTATTTAGATAATATATCATGTATTAGAGTATTCGGATTGATAGATATATTCATTTATTATATTAGTTAATTCATAAATGTGACTAATAAATCACAATTATGATTTCTGACTTTATGAATACATTTGAAAAATTAATCTAAAAACTAAATGAATTCAAAAATTTCAATATTTGTAAAAGGAATAAAATATGAGTGCTAAAATTTACCTCAGATTTTAATATCTTTTTTCTGTAAACTTTTTAAAGCATTTGTTACAACATTTTGCATGTGAACTTTCTGCAAAGATCAAAATTATCACTAAAATAATTATTTATTTAATTAGAATAATTAAAAATTTTAATTAACAAATTTTTTGTGCTTTAGCTTTCATTGATTTAATAGCTGATGAATGTTTATTGTAAAGACTAAGTTCATTTGTCCATAATTTTCTATACTCGGAACTAAAAAACCAGTATATTGAAATGTTTATCTAAGTTTTTGTTAAGAAGCAAATAAAAATGTCTCTATTTTTATACTGTATTTTTAGAAACATGATTAAAAATATTCTCTGTTGTAAATATTAAAATTTTCTTGTAACATTTATTTAATAATAGTGTCTTTATATCTGTTTGTTTGCTTGTTGATTCATAATTTCTGAACTTAATAATAGTGATTGATTGTACACCATTTATTGTAAAAAAATATTTGTTGTTATGTTTTTTCCCCTTTTCCCCCAAACAATGTTAAACTATCACTAAAATTTTCTTAAATATTTATATTATTTTATTCAGAAAATTTCAATAGTAAAAATCCCTGGCACTTTAGCTGAAAACAATACCCGCATTTCAGAATATTTTACCTATATATACCAAAATTAAACAGTTTCTAATGTTTATATTAAATTGATTTTATTCATAATATATGATAAATATATTCTTCACATTAAAACTTTCACTTTTTATTGTATTAAATAAAAAAAATAATAAGTTTCTTAAATAATAAGTTTAATAAGTTTCTTCTCTTGTCAAGAGAGCTAAACTTTTCAACATAGTATTGAATATTCAAATTAAGAATTTTTACCATATTTCTGAGTGAATTCCTTGTACATTTAGTAGTTCCTACTTTAAGTTTATTATATTGGAATGTGATAACTGTTTAGTTTTACTTCTATATTTCTAAAAAGTGTTACAGTTTTGTTAAGCGAAAATTGTTTTACTCTTCTACATTTTCATTTCAAACTGCATATCTGTACTTTCAGTGAATAATGCTACTTGGAAGTCTGCTGTCAATTTGAAAGATATCTCTTCCAATATAATCACTGAATCCATGCTTAATTATTTCATTGGTAAAAAAATTATTATTCTTAATAAATTGACCTTATTTATGTGACAAAGATTGAAAACAAAAGAAAATAATACAATTTATTATAATGAAAACTTTAAATATGATTCCCATTGAGGATAAAATAATAAAGTATGTAAAATATGTCAATGTGTACAGAAATTATAGTAGCATATGTAAATGTTTATTGTAGAAATATTTCAGTTGCTTTGAATATGTTTGGGAACTAATTTCAAATTCATTTATCTATGTAGCCTCTGTGTTGTTACTAAATCAATATTTAAGTATTGGAATTTTTTTTAATTAAATGAGCAAAATTTAATTATGTGAATTCTAAAAGGATGGGAGTATTTTTATTGCAATGTAAGTATTTATAACAAAAGATGTACATTCAAAAGTACATTATTATAATACGTTAGATTGCTTTACACTTAATTATATTTATTTTAAAAAGATGTCTAGTGCTTACAAAAAGGAGGGGAAAAAAGTGTTAACAAAAAAAAGTATATTTGAATTGTTCAATATAAATATTTTCTTTCCATTTAGTGATTCAATTTGAAACTTAAATTCTTTATTAAATTTTAGTGCTAGCTAAATTTGTCATCAAATCTTGCAAGCATTTGATGAAATCTTTGTTATTTTGAAAAGGAATTTTCGGGTACTAGAATGTTACATTGCCTATTATTATTTTTTATTTTAATTCTATGACATTTGTGTGAATTTTTTCATTTTTCAGCGGTATTCATTTAGAAATAGAAAATTATATCTGCATTGTCTGTTTTTGGATGAAAAAAGCCTAAACAATATCCAAATTTTTGTTGCCCCATCTTTTATTAATCTTTATAGAAAATTTTCAGCATATAAACTTGAAGAGAAGGGCCTTATTCAAAATTACATAATTGGTGTACTACATTTTTTATACTTTCAAAAATTAATCTCATTTTGAATGATAATTAAATCATGTTTCACATAAAAACAAGTCTATGTGAGAAAACATAAATGTCTTATATTTTGCTCTCAATTCTAATTGAGAATTGAGAGCAAAATATAAGAAATTTATGTTTTATCACATGGACAGAATAATAGAATAAAATATTTTTTAGATAGTAATTGGGTGGGATTTAAGATTTATACCTTTCTTAAAAATGTTATCTGAAGTAAAATGCATGCTGTCTCAAGTGCCTTAAACTGTCAGTTCTTGTGTACCACTGACATGTTTTCATTTAATTTATATGTATTTCCATTTTTCATTCATTAATTTAACAATAAATTTATAAAAAACGGCAAAAATATTTTGATGAATTCATTTCATAGTATATTTTTTCTGTTGGCATTTATAATGCTTCTTATTGCAGTTGAAACGTTTTTAGTTACAGCATATATAATTGTTTGTAAAAACTGTAGAAACTTTAGTTTTAATTACAGATTCTACTTTTAATTTAACCAGTTATTCATTTTCTAAACTTGTGCAGTTTTTCAGTGCTCTTTTTGAATAAGTTTTGATTGGTTTTATTTTATAATTATGTAGTGTCTATTACACATTCAATTTCTATGAAATATGAAATTAAAAGGAGTAAATTGTGACATAAGAAAGCAAATATTTTATTCTCCTCATAAAATATGATTCTTAAGGAATATTGCACAACAAAATATTGAATTATGGAGGGTAAAAATATAATAAATTTCTCTATTAAGGTAGAGGTAATATATTTCTGTTTGTTATGTCAATGTGTATAATAGAATTTAATTAAATTATGTTATCAGAGCCCTAGAAAATGAACTTACTGTTATAAAAAATTACATGTAAATTCTGCTATTTATTTATTCTTGATGTTTATTGTGCAAGAATTATAATGCATTTACAGTGTCTCAGAAAAAAAAATTAATCTTAGTTTCATAAAATTATTTTTCAAGTAACTATTTTATGTGCCATAGATATAATGTTGCTGAGTTTTTGAAATTGTATATTGATAAGTCAGTATTTAAATTTACATATCACAATAATATTTTGAGACAAATACTTTATAATTATTTTAACTTAAATGAAATATCACAAAAAATGTATCTTTTTAAGCTTTTTGTAATTTTTTTTAAATTTAGGTGTGTCCTAAAGACTATTGTTGTGTCAAGCAAGTCAAAATTTTGTAGTTGCTATATGTGTTTTATTTTCTTATTGTATGAGGAACATAAGTGAAAGACTAATTTGGACTATAAAGATCATGATTTTTTAGGGAGTCGTTAAAGAATCAGTGTACTTTTCTCAAATTTATCTAAGCCAACTGGGCTGATGCAATTTTTATTGTCATTATTTTAATTTGAATGCATTGATTTTTTTTATGGACAATAAAAATTTTTTGAGACATTTTATTTGCTATTGTGGAAAAGATACAAACATCAAAAATAAATTAAAAATTTCACTTATTTCCAATTACTGAAATAATTTGATTGGTGCAGTGATTCATATGTTAAAAATCCCAAACCTATTGATAATAAAAAAAGGTTTTCCATGAAAAGGGACTTAAACATGAACTTGACCACAATACAGTGAAAATTATTATTGTTGACCTCATTAGAATGGAAGACACTGCTAGACATTTATATTTGATAACCATGTTTAATTATCTATAATTATGAAATTAAGTTTAATAATTATCAGTCTTTTTTTTTTCATTCTAATTTCATTTTTTACTATCATTTCTTGAATTTTGTTGATTTAGTTTAAGTTCCTTTTTAAAGGAATCACTTTTATAAAATAATAAAAATTGCTTTTACACAAAAGTTAATAATTTGTTAGTGATATTAAATATCTGTATTATGTGTTTATATTATGTGTTTTGAATGAAGAAAATAATTTTACATTGAAACCTCTCAAGAACATCCATCCATGATATTCTTTAAAATTTGTCATCAGAATTGAACATATTGTGATGTATGAAATCTGTAATCTGACATTAATAACAGTTAAAAAAATTAACTTATCTTGACATCTCCCAATCTCAGTAATCTCTAGGAAAATGGTATCTCAAAACTAATTTGCCCACAGAAAATATTCACATTTTATTGTTTGAGATTTATAACTAGACATCATTTATAGCATTTTAAAAATTGACTAATTTAAAAAAAAAAGGTTTAAATTTATATATCTATGCTATCCTAATTAGCTTGCTAAATAATTGTGATCAGGGTTTGTAAATTCATTTTGAATCATTACTTCATGTATTGTGTCTTTGAAATCTGCTTATGAATGACTTGATTTCAGAGGGATTTTCAATATTGATGAAACTTAAAATTCCTGTGTGATTGGTAATATGCTATATATTTTATTAATATAATGTTTTACTAAAATGAATTAAGAAAAATCTTGTAGTATTCTCACTTAATAACAAGAAAATGTTCCTTTTTTCCAGAAAAATAACCCTTTTTAACAAAAAATAAAAATATATTTAGGGTTATTCGTAATGATTTCATTTGTTATTAGTTTAAATGATAAAAATTAGTTCCCTAGCAAATTGATCATTAGGAGATTATATGGCACCTTTGGAGAAATTTTGCTTTATTTTTTACTGACCAATTCTGAAAGACCTGTTTAATAAATTAACACTTTACAATTGTCTGACTGTGCAGTTTCCCAAGTTAAAATTGATATGTTTAGTCAAAAACTAAAATATGTCCAAGAATTTGATTTTGCATTTTTATTGTTCCAAATGTAGTCATAATATTTTTACATAAAAGGACTCTGATTCACTTATGTGCACAGGTAAATGACATTACATGGTAAAATAAATGAAGACAGAATCCGAATTATACTGTATAATTTTTTTTCTTTCTCTTGACCTTTGTTTTAGTCTCTTCCTGTAACAGATGTCCCTGATTCTGCTTTGAAGCTATATTATTTAACAATTTACTTTTATACTTGTTTAAAGTTTTGTATAACTTCCCAAATACAACAAGCATTTAAATATTGTAATTTTTTAAGGGAATTTCTAGATTTTAAACATATTTTTAAGTAGCTCTTGTTTATTAATAATAATTTTATCACTAAATTTAATATATTGTTTACCATTTTAAATTTATATCTGAAACAAGTATTTACCTGCAATAGTAAAATCAATACTCTAAAAAGTTTTGAAAATTCAATCTTTTACTCTGGTGTTGATTTTCTGTACATAAAACAAATTTCATTTTTCAGTAGCACATTAATTTAAATATTTTTGTTGTTTGAATGTAACTTAGGTTTATATATTTTTATACTTACATGTAATTTTTGATACAACAAAAATTACTGATTAGGTTACATCATTGAATATTTCTATATTTTAAATTTTTTCTTCCATATCAGAGTCGAGCATTCTCGATCATGAGAAATTATAGAATAGGAAATATAAAAAAACTTCAACTTTATTGTTTGTTTTTAAAATACATTTAGATATTGCTGCCACTTTCTTATTCAAAACCTTTAAAATAACATTCTTTATAAATTTGCAGAAATAAATTAGTTATTTTCTCCTTTTAGTTTAATTTTGTTTCTTCCATGTATTTGCTATTGATATTTACACAGCTTATTTTTTTTTGTTAGTCATTATTCATGTAGCATTTACATTTTGTTTGTTTTCCTGTTAATTTTGTTTTTTGATCTGAATGAAATTTTATATTAATAAGAAAACGTAAATTATTACCTATTGATTTCAAGTGTTCAAATTTTTTGTATCTAGTATTAGTAAAATATGAGTGAGCTTTTATAATAAAAAAAATTTTGATTAATATTTTTGGTAAATTGTAAACATAATATTTCCAATACCTTCCTGTAATTTCTTTTTGACTATAATATACTTGTAACATTAAACTGAGTTTTTTGTACACTATGTAATTTTTAATATCATTTTAAAAGACAAGTAACTCTTACATTTTTAGTGAAAACTTATCTTTTGTTTTATGTTTATTTATAATTGAATTTTTTAACAATGACTTCATTTTTATAATTTTTTTTAAATGTCTGGTGTTAATAAAAAATTTTATTGAGGATTCAAAATGCTTTTTCACTCATTTTTGCTAAATAAATGTGACCAATTTTCCATACAATTTTACATTTCATTGTAAATCAGTTTCATATGCTTTATTGTGATTTTTTTCTAAATGATGTGTTAATTATTAGAACAGTTACAAATTTTATCTACTTCCATTTATTTTTTTAAAATTTAGTATAAAATACTTATCTTTGATTTCTGTATAATTTAAATAACTTAATACTGAAGTTACTTTGTATGCAAATTTCTGTTAGTGTGCAATTTGAGTTTGTGTCTAAATAACATTTGTATAACTTTAATATATATTTTAAAAACTTAACTCAGGAGTTTTTAATAGAGCTTACTTACCGGCTCTGTTTTCTTTATTTGAAATTGCTTATGTTTGAAATGTATATTAAATACATTTTTTCAATTAATTCCTTTTGTTATTATTTACATAAATTTTAGAGTAACTTTGTTCAAATCTTTTTATTTTAACAGTTAATTTTCTAAATTATTTGAGTCCCATCAAGAATCTTTATTTGTGTCTTTTTTTATCTTCTTTTTTTTTTTTAGAATTTTATATATTTATCAGTTTACCGTTATATGTTAGCATAAGGGATCTTTCTCATTTTTATTGTACTTTATGAAATTTTTAAATTGATGAGGAAAGAAATATGGAATGTTTTCTTTAGTGCCAATTATTTATTTTGAATAAACAAGTTGTTATACATTTGTGTTTTCATAAATTTTGAAATACATATAAATGTCTAGATGTGAAACGAAAGTGGTTTCTCAAGAGGACTGAAAAAACAACATATTCTCTTTCTCACAACCATTTACATTGATGATTTTTTCATCTTTATTGAAAGAGGGTAAAACAGTATATAGCTTAATATTTTCCTTTGTTACCAAGTAATGAATTCATTTAAATAGTTATGGTTTAAAATATGTTAAAATTGGAAATAAATGCAGGAATTTCTTTTATTGCATGTAAGAAAATTTTATAAGAAGTAAAGCATTTGAGAATTTTTTTATATGGATGTGTTAAAATGGCAATATATGGGATAATGCATGTGTTTTTATTAAAATAATAATTATTACAAAGTCATGTGTGCCACCAATGAAATTTTTCTTCCAGAACAGCAATTATCAATTTCTAAGTTATTATTTCATAGTATCTAAAGCTTTGCTGTAAAAACTTTTATAGAAATTCCTAATTTGTAATCATTCTCTTTAAATTATGAAACCTGTGATTTTCTTGTATTGTGTCATCAGTTGAAATTTTTTCAACAAAAATGTTGAGATTTAGGTTAATTCATGAGAATATTTTATTTGATTAAAAATTTTAAACAACTTGGATTATAAAATGTTATTAATTTTAAAATTTTGAATTATTAATGAATTCTGAATTATAATAAAATACTTACACATTTTAATTTATTCTTAGCTATTGTATTTTTAAAATAAAAAATGAATTTTTCCATGGAACTATTTTACAAAATTTTTATTAAATGATATATAGTATATAAAAAATTCATAAACACATTTGATAGCTAAAATGAACATAATATAACTAAATATATATAATATGGATTTGAGGAAGAATTAAACTCTGTAAAAAGACTGAAAATGCCGTATATATAAAATATTTTTATGATACAAGGAATAATATTTTTCATACAAATATTGGATATGAAGACCTTTTTTTCAACACTTATTTAAAATTTTAGGAAGTGGGAATTGATTTTATTTTAAAACAAAATATCAAACGTTTAAAATGCATTTTTAAATTTCTCTTGAATTTAAGGTTCCAAAAAAAATTTTTTTTTAAGACTTCCTTGTTATAAGATTAGGCTGCTAATAGCTATAACTGAATAGGTTTTTTTTTATATATATGTGTGTTATTGAAGTTGAAAAGTTGCTCATTGGTATATTTTCTATTAAGAATATAAATAATTTTATCTTTCTAAAAAGTGCATGTTTTGTCTCATTTTTATTTGCTTACTATTATAAAAATGATGGTTAATATAAAAATAGTGCTGCTTTGTGAGTATTTTTTAAATGAATTATGTTAAAATTTAAAAATATGTGCAAGAATTTTTTTATTTGCTTCAATTTTTCTTAAATATATATTCTATTTAGCATGTCTAATTTTCCTTACCTAAATTATTTCACATCTTATGTTGCTTTATGATTGTTATATAATTTTTGTGTAAAATATATAAGACTGCAATATTCTTGTTATGGTATACAGCTATTATATTTTATTGTCAACAGTACGAAAACTTTTGTGCCTTTTCTTTGGACTAACTGAATTTTCGTATCTAGATAAGCTCTTCGTTTGAAGAGACTATATATTTTTGTAAAAAAAAACTCTTAACCACTTGCTATTACAACCTTCATGTGTGAAGCTTATGAATTATAACTGTATAACTCTAAAACTGAAAAATGTGAACATATCAGATTATTTTCATTAATTTTCCTTTTTACTTTGTCCATGTATCATCTCAGTTTTTCTTTAAAGCAGAGTTGAAAAAAATGATTTACATGTGAGTGAAAATAAAATTTTTGAAATGTAACTTAAATTTCATGCTGCATTAATTGTGGCATTTATATTTTCGTATTAAATGTGATTTTTCAAATTTAAAAATACTACAAATTGTTTTTGTGCCAAGAAATTAAAAGTAATCTTTATCAATAAGGAAAATTTAAAGCTCTTCTGTTTAATAATTTTTTGCAATTCTATTTAAAGGCTCTGCTTTGAAATATAATTCTTTATTTTTAATATTTCTTAATGAAAAGATGCAATTTGCATTTTTGCTACTTATGTATTTGTCAGTGTTTCCTTTAAATGTACACGTAATTTACTGTGAAAAAAAATTTTTTTCCCTTACATGATACAGATGAACTGTCTTTTGCATGACATTACATTGATGGCAGTTTCTCTTAACATTTTATAACAGAAGGGCTTATTTTATCATGAAATATTTTCTCAAACTCATAAATAATTGGTCCTGTTTTAGAGCTGTCCACAAGTGTATGAATTTGTGATAAATGCAATGCTAGAATAGTAATGTAAGCTGTTTAAATATTTGTACAAATGAATATATCTTTATACGACTGTAAAAAGGAAAGTAAGTTTCCTCAACTCTATTTTTCTAGATATGTTTTATATTTAATTTTATTCTGAGTCAGATAAAATAACTTAATAAGTTTAGCTTCTTTGTATTCGTTTTTATTATTGCAGTTTATCTGTTATGAATTCATCTTAGTACATTTGTATTAATATTTTAATTATATATGTATAACATTGTATTGATTGTATCAATATTTTTCTTAGAAAGTTTACATGAAAATTATATTCACCAAAAAATTTTAGATGATTTTGATTTTTTATTAAATATTTTTTTTAAATAAAATACTTGTTATCAGCTCAAAATGCATAAACATCATGCATGTATTTATATTAATAATTCTTGTTATTGAAATATATTGCTTTCGTTTTTATGTATTTTGTTAAGCTAATTTTATTGAAAATGTTTACGACCATACTCATTGTAAAAAATTTTCTTAAAGTAATTTCCCTAACCTGACTCTGAATTCAATTATCTTATTAGTCTTTTGTAGAAAACTGTACAATGACAGGAATGTTTTTATGGATCTGTTATATTGACAATGAGGTGCAATAATGTGTTCCAAAATCTATGTTGACATTTGTTTCTGAATGTTCATAATTATCTTTGCATTATTATCTCTACAGTTTTAAGCATTTTCAGCTTACTAATGTTTGTGCAAAATCGTGGCAATCATGTTAGAAAGGAAATACATTTCTTTCTAGCACAGTGTATATAATGTAGTATAGTTTTATGACATTTCATTTAGATTAAATCATAGGTTTATTTGTGAAGTACAAAGTACTGTGAAATAGAACTAATACTTCATTCAAGGTACACCTTTTTTATGCAAATTACAATTTTTTCCCACTGAAATGCCAGTTTTCTATTTTTGTTGGGGATTAACATTGTTTTGTTAATGAAAAAAAGAAATTAAGCACATTTTAGTTTTAAATTTTATTTAATCTCTCTTAGATGAGAAATTAATTTGTATTCTCTAAAGATAAATTCATATATTGTGGAAAGTACTAAATTACTATTTCTTATTGTTTATATGAATGTTAAGAATAAAATAAAATTACCTAAATTAATACATGTCTTTTTTGTTATGTTTATTGTACTTTCATGCCCAAAAGATCATTAACATTTGTTAAAGTTACTCTAAATTAATCTGCAATGAAATTATTAAATCAAGTACAATAATAAAAAATCAAAAAAAGAAATTGGTTACATAGTAGACGTTTTAAATATTTATCTCATTCATTTCCTACCCTCAGAATTAAAGTAACTCTTAGAAAATTTTAAAACTTCATTAAATTTAGGTCTGAAGTTTTTGGTTGTCTTTTAGACAATTGTGAATAACTTAAATATATTTCAATCGATGAAAAGTTAAAAAGAATAAATTTCTATCGGACTTTATATTGGGAATATCGTATAAAATGAACTGAAAAATATTAACATTTAAGATTAATTAATGCAAATTATTTGTATGATATAAAATACTTCAGTATGCTTGTGCAAATCACATAAGTATAATATTCCATGGAACAAGGAAAAACGATTCACTGATTTACTTTTCCAATCTAATAGACATGCATATTATTTATTGTGAGAAAGTAAATTAAATGTGTTTAGAACTAGCATTGTACATAGATTGCTTAATTCGTCTATGGATAGTCCTTACCTCAACGTGTATATTTTCTCAAAAAGGATGGAATTTTTAAAACTGATGAAAAAAATTAAAATATTTTCATTGGTTTTGCCTCTGCTGTTGATGTTTTCTCCATATTGATTCAGCTGTCTCCCTCGTTTCCTGAAGTTGAACAAATTGCAAGTGTAATATTCAGTCTGTTAAAGGACAATCCTTCCTGTTGGGATGTTTTTCAAAGATACGGATGCGGATTTAAAATTGCTTTTAACATTTTAAAAGTATCGTTTGTAAAAAATGCACGCATTTCAAATGGTTGTATTCAGATATTACCTTTAAAAATATATTTCCTGTGTTCAAATTTAAGTATTTTCTGTGGTGTCACACTTTTTTCGTTATACAGACGGGTTCCCCTCTTATTAATTAAAAACAATTTAAAGTTAGATTTTTAGCCCTTCTGTTGTCGCTATACAATGTGACTGTGACGTAGATCAGTGTTTCTCAACTGAATTTACTCCAAGGACCGGTAAAATATTTCGGCACGTTTGCGCGGACTGGTAATATTAATAATTTGACCCAATGCACAATTTTTTCACAAAGATAAATCATGAAGACATACATAATTTTTAAAGCATTTTGTATGTTATAATTTACATTTGTATATTCAACTTACTTATATAATATTGCATCGAGAATAAAAGCACCAAAACTTAATTAAAATTCCAACGTGAATGATATATTTATTTTTTTTAATTAATATATTAGCCAAAACAACAATGAGTCGAAATGTGAACAACGTAAGTAGATACCAAATAAGCAAAAAATAATTTACCAAAATAAAGGATATATAAAAACTAAAATTAATGAGATTGCTGCTGGTCTTTGTTGCTGACTAAACTGTCAATCCTAGGCTTTAAACCAGTTACAGCAATACGTAAAGCAGGTGCAAGAGCAAGTCGATTTCTATGTTTCGTCTTAATAACAGTCATAGCCGAAAATGTAGTTTCACACAAATAAGTTGAGGAAAAAGGCAATAAAATCTTCAACGCCTTTGCATGAAGATTGGGGTATTCTGTTGCAGTCTTTATCCAGAAATGATATATATTTATTGATTTGAACTGTGATTTAAGTCCTAGATCTGAAGACAGCTCAATAAGTTCTGTTTCCTGGACTGTAGTGAGATTGTTATCATAATTATCAATAAATGGATTGATTATCCACAGATTACCTGAACGTACATCTTCTTCTGGGGGATAATACTGATCAAAAGCTATTGATAGTTCTTTTAAATGCTCCAAAACGCTGATAACGCTCTTCTGATCCATGTCATTAGTATAAATGTAATCAAAGAAAGAAGCAAACATATCAAAAGTGTTTTCTTCCGCACGTTTATACCAGAGTTTCAATTTCTTTTTGAAAGCATCAATCTTATTGTAGAAGTTGAAAATGGTATTAGTTTTACCTTGAAGGCTTAAATTTAGTTCATTTAGCAGTGAAAATATGTCTGATAGGTACGAAAGCAAGACTACCCATTCTTTGTTCTGAAAATGTCTGCTCAAGAATGATCAGTTTTGATTTAAAAACAATTGTACCTCATTTCTTAATTCATACAACCGCTTAAGGACTTTTCCTCTGGATAGCCAGCGTACTTCGGCGTGTAACAATAGTTGTACATGATCTGATCCCATTTCTTGACATAAAGTTGTAAACAATCTTGAATTAAGGGCGTTACTTCTGATAAAATTTACAATTTTTACCGATTCCAGAAGAATGTCATTCAGTTGTGAGGACAATTTCTTTGCTGCTAAATGTTCGCGATGAATAATGCAGTGTGTGACTACTAATCCTTCTGATACTACATCTGTTATTCTCTTTGCAACACCTGTATGTCTTCCAGTCATAGCAGCAGCGCCATCAGTACACAAACCAATGCAGTTTTTCCAGTCAATGGAGTTGATTTCAATATAATTAACTGCCTTAAATATTTCAGCACTTGTTGTTTGGGATGGTAGTTCGATACAGCACATCAATTCTTCTCTAATAACATTGGTTGCATAGTCAATGTAACGAACATAACATAATAATATGGCATTATTTGAGACGTCAAATTACTCATCCATTTGGACAGCAAACCATTTCGATTTACGTATATCTTGGAGTAGTTGACTTTCTATGTTGTATGATAACTCACATATTCTTCGCCCAATAGTATCATTGGACAGAGGCAAAACTTTCATTTTATCTGCAGCAGATTGGCCCAACACTTCAGAACACACGTCTATCAAACACGGTTTGACAAGGTCTTCAGCAACTGAGAATGGTTTTTTTAGATTTGGCAATACGCAGAGCAACTAGATACGATGATTTTAAAAGCGATTTATCAACCGAGAAACATTTTTTAAAAGCATCCTTTTGAATTTTCATCTCCAAACTTTTTCTCCTGAAAAAGTCCAGGGGTTTGCTTTCCAATTGTGGGTGCTTCGTTTGTAAATGCCGCATGAGTTTGGAAGGTTTCATGCTTTTATTGGAGAGAACATGCTTTCATTGCACGAAATTTAGTAATGTGCGTTTCGTTTCCTTCTTACTCATTCTGGTTATTGATTTTATCTAACTAAAGTTACAGAAATAGTAGTTATAGCATAATATTAAATTCAGAAGTTATTAAAAACTTACGCTGATAAATAGTTTTCAAGAATTGCCCAAGTGTGCAGAATAATCAAAAACAAAACGTTCAAGACGCCAGACGCCTTGAACACTGCGATAGTCAGCGTTCAAGTAATCAGGGATACGCAAGGCACCAAGGCAGACAGGCGCACCCTAACTGGTGTTCTAAGCAGTGTTGCCAGAACAATTTGATTAAAAGGAATAAGTCGACAGTTCAAAATGTAATAGATTTCATAGAATAGTAAAAAAGAGTGCCGAGGTACCGGCAGTTTGTTTTTTTAATTTAGGTAATGGGTAATTTTGTAAATTTCATAAAAACTCAAAATAGTAACAGATTTGGTGAATAACGTAACAACGTAAAAGGATTGCTGAATAATAATAGATCTATTATAATTGTAATAGACTGGCAACGCTGATGGTACGGCAATTTCTGAAACGCGTTTAGGTACATAGTTGGCAGTTTGTTGTATTTTTCATCAAAGATTACATTATTTTTTAAACTAGTAAACTATAATTATTGTAATGTAGGTACTGTATCGGTGGTCGGCCTATAAAAGCTGGATATTTCGTGGACCGGTAAATATTTCTTGCGGACCGGCGGTTGAGAAACACTGACGTAGATAAAAACGTTATTTGACGTCGTCGATATTTTAAACCAATGAGAATTCGTTTGTATTCTGGTTCCATTTCCGATCGACTCTCATATCTTGTTTACTTATTTTTCATTGCTTACTAATATTTAATTTCTCTACGTCATGGATATATTATTTAAGCAATTGCGTCACCATCCTCAACAATATAAACAAGAATAAAGATAAATTTTCTTCAATTAATGAAATTTGTTATGATAATAGTAAATTTCTAATTTTTATCATTTCAACGCAATAGCAATATTCATTTACAGCAAATATTTAATTATATGAAAATTTGACTTTACTTATTAGTCAATATAAATTTTATATTTTCTGTAACAATCTTGAAAAGTTTTAGCAAACATGTGAAATTTATTTATTTGAATTCTTTTGTACTTATCAAAATAAGAGCTGTCTTTAGAGTTTCAAAACCATTGAAAATCTATATAAATTAATAATTTTTTTTATTTAAAAATTTTATTTAAAAAAATTTATATTTTTGGAACTAGATCTGACTCTAAAAAACTAGCACTGACTCTAAAAAAATATGTAGAACTTAAGGCCTGTTTACACGTTCCGAGTTTCTCGTCCTAACTTCCTCGGAACCCGTTGCCATCGCGAAATTGGAGTGTGTAAACACGTTCTCGGATGTCGAGCTAAGATCTCGGAAAGAAGTAAAACATGTTCTTTTCCATCCGAGATTTTCGTCCACAGCCAATCAGCTTTATGGAAGAGTGACGTCATCGAAGAACACGAAAATCGAATTTTTCAACCCGAAGAATTTTCTTTGTCAAACAGTTGTTTTCTTTTTGAGACATTGACAAAATGAATTGAGCAAAAAAACAAATCGAAATTCTAATTGATGAATATAAAGGGTAGCCATATTTATGGAATGTAAATTCTGTGTTGATTATCACAAGAATTTCAGAAACAAAGGATACGTAGAGCTGTCTGCTGTATTAAATATATCATCAGACGAAATTTAAAAAATAATAATAATAATAATTTAAGAAGCCTATTTTTATGTGAACAAAAATATTTTCTTCTATTAAAAAATTAATAAATAAGATTTAAATTATTGTAATTAATCTGCATTTTCTGATGAGATGACTTGAACACTGTTCTACTCCTATACATTTTAATGATGTAAATAACTTGAATCTTAAAGCTTTTAAACAGGTTAGTAAAAATAAAAATGAATATAGGGAATCACATTATTCCAATGATTTGATAAAAAAATATTTGGCTTTAAAATAGTTTTTATCAAAGCATCAACAAGAACTCTAGAAAAAAGTAAAATTTGAAAAACAATGAAAATCTTTTGTTTGAAAATTATTGTCATTTCTATGATTTTTCTGTTTCTTTCTTAAACTAATAAATCATGTTTATTAGAATAATTAAATATTAAAAAGTCGACAAGTCTAATAAAAATTTTCCCTTATTCTAATCAAAAAATTTTTTATAAGCAGCAATTGTTTCATGCAGATATAATTGAAAAAACTAAATACATTAAGAACAACTTCTTGGCTTTATCAATTTTGTTAACAGAATATTATTATTTAATTAAGTTTAATATAAAGGCATAACTTTTTGTCCAATTTAATTTAATGGAGAAAAATATTGCTTAATACATACATACTTATTATGATTCAAATGTCCTCACTGAAATATTTTTTTATATCTTTGTAAAAATTGACTAGTGTTTTTGTTGATAAATTATTAATCCTTTTCATATAAGCAAATAGATTTTCTATTAGCTGAAAATAGTTTCTAAAATCTCTTATAAAACCAGTCTTATATCCAGTAGTTTCCTCACTGTTATAACACAAGTAATTTCTTTTAAGATGTTAAAAATCTAGATTTTGTATAATCAGCTAGATATTTTAATTAACAGCAGAATCAAAATTCTTAATGTATTCTTCATATAATTGCATGAGTTACGTTCTTACATTATATCATTTTCCATAATATTGAAAACTTATCAATATAAATGTTTTTATTATAAGTGGACAAATTAATAATATATTATGTATTTTTATTTAAGCTTTTATAGTATTCTTTTGATTATATTTTGTATAAAAATACAACTGTGGAGGAATTTAAACATTTTATAAATGTACTGAAAATGTTATAAATATTAATATTTTACTTTAATTAAAGCAAGTTTTAGTTTATAGCTTTTTAATGTTCTCTGCTATTTATTAAATTAGATGCTTCATGTAAAAGAAAGGAAAAATTATGTATAGATATTTCCTTATATATATATATATATATATATATATATATATATATATATATATATATATATATATATATATATATATATATATATATATATATATATATATATATATACACATTTCATGAGACTTTTAAACCTATTTTATTAAGTTTTTAAATTAATGTCTGATTTTATTTAAGTGATTCATGTGTAATTAAAAAATTAACATTTATGTGGATAAATTTTTTTCTTAATTTATTTTTCATATTCTGCTGAAATTGCAGACATACTGATTTCTTTATTTCAGATTTATTCAAAAATAAAAGCAGTTAAGTGGAATGATGAGCTCTCATTGTAAAAGTGTTTACAGTTTTCATTGCAAAAATGATTAATATAGACACATGATGGCAAAAATGTGTAATATAGATTTTAGCCATAATTCAATAAAAACATGTTTCTAAATGAAACCTAATCTTTTTCAAATATCTTATAATTACATTAGAATTTTTAGTATCCACATTTGCGCTTAAATATGTTTAAAATATCACTCAATAAGAAAGATCTCTTTTTGAAGAGATGTTTTTTTGAAGAATCTGAATGTAAAGGACCTTTTCGCGGAAGTCTTCTTTTTTTTTATGCAA
Source organism: Latrodectus hesperus (assembly GCA_037975125.1). Taxonomy (NCBI): domain Eukaryota; kingdom Metazoa; phylum Arthropoda; class Arachnida; order Araneae; family Theridiidae; genus Latrodectus; species Latrodectus hesperus. The sequence goes on along the minus strand of CM075854.1, from coordinate 86,703,025 downwards.
AGGGAAATAGGTTTTAAAAAAGATACTATCATTTTTAGTTTTATTTAGTGCATATTCTTGGCTAAATGTTTGTTTTATATTACATAATCTTACATTTAGCAGCTTGAATGTATGTTTGTAAAATATATCTTTCCATTAAAAGTTTTGAGTTTTCATTGTACTGCAAATGTTCTTTTCAATGTCCAATTTCTTATAAATAGTTTGCTCTACATGGTTAATGATTTAATGTTGATACAATTTGCTAATCATAAAATAAACATGTTTTTATGAAAAAAATAGAAAGTTTTTTATTCTTAATAGTGGGAGATTTTTTAAATATTTTATAATTATATTTGCTTATGTATGTATTCCAATTAATATAAATTGTTTATAAATGATTTTAAAAACTAAATAAATATAAAACGAATCTTTTATTTATCTAAAATTCTTTCTAAACAATTATATCTTTTGCAATATAAAGTATTTTACATTTTATCAAGTATTCATACACACTTATAGTAATTTTATTACATTTACCGAATATTTTTTTGCAAAAAGAAAGAATATTGATTTCTAGTTTATTTCTTCAACTACTTGAACCTTTTGAATTTTCTTATTGTAAGTTAAGTTTACTTCAAAAAATTTTCATTTCAATATTGGAGGAAATTATTTTTGTATACATTTTGAATAAACATGTTTGAAATGCAATTCCTTTTTTTTTCCATCTTCATCTTGTAATTACAGTTATTTTTTTCCTTTTAAATCTGTCTAATTTTTTGTATTTATTTAAAATAGTTGCAATAATATTTATCCCTCCATTCTCATTATAATGATTTTAATTTATTCCACATATTTTGTAGTTGGTATGTCAATAAATCGAAACTTATGGTTAACTATCATTACAATCTATCTTATTTATTGTTTGCTGTAAAGTCTTCAAAAAATTATAAATTCCTTGCAATAATTAACATATTTTACTTGAAATGAGTGCTATTTTTTTGTGAAATTCCCCTCTAAATATTATAAATATATTTAGAAAGCATTTCACCTGCATATCGATACATTCCTCTTTTTTTTTTTTTTTTTTTTTTTACATTTCTTTGAGAAACATTTTCCCTTTTTAAATATTTTTTGTCCTTTGCTGTAGCATCATTATGTATTTCCTTTTATTTTCATATATTATTTAAAAGGAATTCTTTGAAAATCTTTGCTGTATTTCCTTTTTTTGATCAGTGTAATATTGGATTTCAATTCATTTTCATAGCTTCAGTACAAAGTAATCTTTGTGAAATTGATTTGATAATTATTTCTTAGTGTTTGAAAAATATGGACTTCAATTATATAATGTATTTGATGCAGTGCTTGTATGAAATAAGTGTTGTAAATGTTGGAATTTATTAATAATGTGTTATTCAATTTTAACTTACAGGCTTATAATGCACTTGACATTTAGAAAATTTTTCAGAAGTTTATTAAATATGTTTTTTCCTTTAACTTCATGCAAATTTTATCTTTTCTAATATATTTATTTAAATAAAAATCTTTAATTTGAGCTGATACTTGCTTGTATTATAAAATGTACTTCTGTTCCTGCATTGTTTCTTAGTCTAAAAGAGTCTCCTTTTTAATATTATATCCTATTTTCCTTTTATTAAATAAATGAAATGACTAGTCTTAAATATTATAGAGTTTATTTACATTTAATTTCTATTACAATGTTGCAAGATTTTTTAGAAGAATATTTTATGAGGTTTATTAACAAAAAATATGTAAAATTATTGGAAATTTTCCTACAATTTGTGTATTTAGAGTTTTTTTTTTTTTTTTTGAAGAATCTGAATGTAAAGGACCTTTTCTCGGAAGTCTTATTTTTTTATGCAAAGGGAAACAAGTTTTATAATTGATACTATCATTTTCAGTTTTATTTAGTGCATGTTCTTGGCTAAATGTTTGTTTTATGTTATAAAATCTTACATTTAGCAGCATGAATGTATGTTTGTAATATATTTGTTTCCATTAAAAGTTTTGAGTTTTCATTGTACTACAAAAGTCCTTTTCAATGTCCAATCTCTTATAAATAGTTTGCTCCACATGGTTAAAGATTTAATGTTGATACAATTTGCTAATCATAAAATAAATATGTTTTTCTAAAAAAAATAGAAAATTTTTCATCCGTAACAGTGAGAGATTTTTTTAATTTTTTATAGTGATATTTGCTTATGTATATATACCAATTAATATAAATTTTTTGATAAATGTTTTTAAAAACTAATAAATTTAAAAAGAATCTTTTATTTATCTAAAAGCATTTTTAAACAATATTATCTTTTGCAATATAAAATATTTTTCATTTTGTCAAGTATTCATACACTCTAATTGTAATTTTATTATATTTATAGAATATTTTTTGCAATAAGAGTGAATAATTATTTCTGGTTTATTTCTTCAACTACTTGAACCTTTGGAATTCCTCTCTTATTGTAAGTTATGTTTACTTCAAAAAATTTCCATTTAAATATTGTATTAAATTATTTTTGTATATATTTGGAATAAACATGTTCGAAATGCAATTCCTTTTTTTTTACCTTCATCTTGTAATTACAGTTATTTTTTCCTTTTAAATCTGTCTAGTTTTTTGTATTTTTTTAAAATAGTTGCAATAATATTTATCCCTCCATTCTCGTTATAATGATTTTAATTTATTCCACATATTTTGTCGTTGGTATGTCAATAAATAGAAACTTATGGTTACTTATCATTACAATCTATCTTATTTATTGTTTGCTGTAAATTCTTGAAAAACTATAAATTCCTTGTAATAAGTAACATATTTTACTGGAAATGAGTGTTATTTTTTTGTAAAATTCCCCTCTAAGTATTATAAATCTATTATTTAAAAAAGATTTCACCTGCTTATCCATACATTCATCATTTTTTTAAAATTGCTTTGAGAACCATTTTCCCTTTTTAAATATTTTTTGTCCTTTGCTGTAGCATCATTATGCATTTCCTTCTATTTTCATATATTATTTTAAAGGAATACTTTGAAAATCTTTGCTGTATTTCCTATCTTTGATCAGTGTAATGTTGGATTTCAATTCATTTTCTTAGCTTCAGTACTAAATAATCTTTGTAAAATTGATTTGAAAATTATTTCTTAGTGTTTGAAAAATATGGACTTCAATTTTATAATGTTTTTGATGCAGTGCTTGTATGAAATAAGTGTTGTAAATGTTGGAATTTATTAATAATGTGTTATTCAATTTTAACTTACAGGCTTATAATGCACTTGACATTTAGAAAAATTTTCAGAAGTTTATTAAATATGTTTTTTCCTTTAACTTCATGCAAAATTTATCTTATCTAACATATTTATTCAATTAAAAATCTTTAATTATTGCTTATACTCGCTTGTATTATAAAATGTACTTCTGTTCCTGCATTGTTTCTTAGTCTAAAAGTTTCTTCTTTTTAATATTATATCCCATTTTTCCTTTTATTAAATAAATGAAATGAATGGTCTAAAATATTAAAGAGTTTATTTACATTTAATTTCTATTACAATGTTGCAAGATTTTTGAGAAGAATGTTTTATGAGGTTTATTAACAGAAAATATGTAAAATGAAAGGAAAATTTCCTCGAGTTTATGCATTTCGATCTGTTTTTTTTGAAGAATCTGATTGTAAAGTATCTTTTCTCGGAAGTCTTATTGTATTTTATGCAAAGGGAAACAAGTTTTAAAAAAGATACAATCATTTTTAGTTTTATTTAGTGCATTTTCTTGGCTAAATGTTTGTTTTATATTACATAATCTTACATTTAGCAGCTTGAAATGTATGTTTGTAAAATAACTCAAAACTTTTAATGGAAAGATTTTTCATTGTACTGCAAATGTCCTTTTCAATGTCCCATCTCTTATAAATAGTTTGCTCTACATAGTTAATGATTTAATGTTGATATAATTTGCTAATCATAAAATAAACATGTACATGAAAAAAATAGAAATTTTTCGTTCTTAATAGTGGGAGATTTTTTAAAACTTTTTTGATAGTGATTTTTGCTTATGTATATATTCCAATTAATATAAATTTTTTATAAATGATTTTAAAAACTAAATAAATTTAAAACAAGTCTTTTATTTATCTTAAATTCTTTCTAAATAATTATATCTTTTGCAATATAAAATATTTTACATTTTGTCAAGTATTCATACACACTTTGTTTTACATACACACAGTAGTGTTTGAAAAATATGGACTTCAATTATATAATGCTTTTGATGCAGTGCTTGTATGAAATTAGTGTTGTTAGTATTTGAATTTATTAATAATGAGATAGTTAAATTATAACTTTTTGTTACTGAAGAACGAACTGTTGTCACGCACGTTCTTGTATAATAATCACTTTTTTGAATAACGAACTTTTTTCTGACAACACTTCTTTTCCACATAACTGTTCCAATCAACGTGCTGTTACTGATCTTTAAAAATAATATGACAGCTAAAGCAATAAATGGCGAACTCTGTATAGCTGCCCTGACAGAGTTTAAGTTCGGTTAATAAATAACATCATTTTCAAAGTGACTGGTTATTTATATAATTTTTAAAAGTGGATAACTATTGCAGAAAACGGTAAATAACGACCATCTCTAGCATTTACATTCCTGTTACAGAACAATAATTGATAAAACCTACAACTTCTATCGGAAATGGCTCCACTTTCGGATTCTAGTGGCACAAATTTTGGAATCTTTCTATATAAATTTTCAGGTAAAGAGAAAAATAAGAACAATTACTCTCGTAACTAAGTTACGACTTCAATAAAAATTGTCTGTGCTTAATGATTTTAAAAACTAATGAGTCGCTTATGAGAAGCAGATCGTTATTAACTCTGTGCTGTTACAATAAATGAACGCATGGTGACAAACACTGAAGTGAAAAAAGTTTTGTTTTTAAAGAAACAAACATGTTATTAAATAAAATAGTATAAATATAACATTGTTCTACATGGGAAATTTTTCGACTAATTGAACTTCTTTAGTTTACGGAGCAGCACCACAATCAGAAAGCTTAGTAAATTTGGTTTCGACAGGTAAGATTCATGGAACAGGAGTAAAACCGCAACAAAGACTCGCCCGTGACCTTTTGCATCCGAAGGGAGAATCATAACCCTAGAGCACCGATCCACACACTTAAAAGTTATTTGTTTCCTTTAATATTATATGTTATTTGGAATGAGTTTAAAAACCGCTCATAAAAAGGCATGATTTGCTCCAAGTAGCAATTTTTACTTCAATATTACTGATATAACTCCCGACGGTATACATAACTTTCATATGAATACTATTTTATGAAATAAAAATTAAAGAGATACGAATTCAAGTTTTGAGCATTTTCCTATCTTATTCGAGATCCTTATCCATATATATATATATATATATATATATATATATATATATATATATATATATATATATATATATATATATATATATATATATATATATATATATATATATATATATATATATATATTAAAAATTTATACATAATAATGTGAACAATTACATTTAATTTATTGTACATCATTGTACTAAAGGCTCAGATTTTTGCATTTAAAGAATGGTTCAAAAGTTTAAAAAAATTAAGTAGATTGAAGATATGCCAGAATTTTAAGGTCTTTTAAATGTTCTACGAATCGAAGTTTTCTTCAGAAAGATGTAAGCAAAAAGTATCCAAATCAATTAATATTGTTATTGTTTTCTTACTCAGCTCATTCATTATTTGCTTTAATTTAGGTACATTAATTTTTTATATATCCATTGATAACTGCATTAAATGTTTCTAAATTTAAACCATTATCACCAATAAAATTTTTCTGATGTTATTGGTTTCAGCATGCTAAAAAAAATGAGATTCGCAGTAACAAATGCCATTTCTTCCTTGCTTGTCAGATTAATATGAAATGTAAATATTTGTGTTTATTTGTTTTGTAGATTCGTCAAAAAGTAAAACAAATTATGAAGTACTGATATCCTAAAATAACAGTTTTGAAATATGGCACCAATTCAAAATTAACCCTATATCTGACTTTTTAACAGATAATTTGAGATTTTGCTATGGCAGAATCAAAAATTTCTCCATAAACTCAAACCAAAATTTTTATATCAGATATTTATTCATGGCCAATAATAAGGGGTAGATAAAAATTTGTCAATCCTATTTCCAGCTTGAAGGGGAACCAAAAAAGATGTAAAAATTTTTTTTCTATTTTTTTATTGCACATAAAGCAGTTGAAAGAGTAAATGTATACAGGAAGAAAAATTTACAACTGAAAAGTATACTAAATTTAATAATAAAACAAAATAAAACTTACAAAAGGATTTAAGAAAAATAAAAAAAAAATTCAGGAATTTTGATTTATTTAAAAAAATAAAGGCATTTCAGGACGTTTTTTAGAAAATCAGGACAACTCCGACCCTTGTAATAGTATGCATTCTACACAATCAATATTGAAAATTTCAGTATTTCCTACACTTGTTTCATTGATTTCTCAATATTGCCACATTTCAGATTTAAAACTCGTCGTTCTCCATGGCATAGGATAGTCAACAGATCTGAACGATCTGGTCGTTAGTTCGAACCTGCGCAAGGGTGCATTAATTGAATACTTCTAGAATGTTCTATAACCATTTAAAAGCTTGTGCTGGAACTGCGAGAGACGGTTCTTCACTGGAAGCTTCAAAACTAGTTATTCCTGACTAATAAACGTTATAGCTTCTTATCAAAACCTCTTTACTGCATTCGAAAAGCTCTTTGATTAAACGTGATATTTTCAAATGCTAATAACAAAAAAAGTCAATTAAAATTTTCTTTTATTTCTTTACATCTAATGATTTTGAAAAATGTGTGTAGAAACATTTAATGATTTGAAATTCGATTTATTGCTTGCTGAAATAATCAAATATTAATGAGAAACGTTTTCAAGTTCTCTCAAACTTTTGTGGCATAACAATTGCATATATCTTCACTTTCTCATTCTTCTCCTCAAACAGCCACGCTTTATGTTACTTATGTACAACATTCAGAAGAAATCCACTATCTTTCAAATATTCAAACTTAGAGAGAGATCCTTATTCTTGATGAACCTTTGGAAGTGGCAGGGCAATCCTCAAGGTGTTCTGGTCTTGCTTCTAAATTACGAACACACTTTCCAATTCACAATGTCATGGCCACGCCCCAAGCATATTTAGGCGTCATGATTTCCATCGCTTATAGTGTCGAAAAAATTTCTAAAAGCCAGGCAGTAATATTAAAAAAGAGATAAAACCCATTTATTATGTCAAGAAAATCAATGAAGAAAGAATTCAAACATTTTTCATTGTGCCCAAAAGGATTCATATTGTTAGTCAAATCTTCAAATTTTGCTTTAAACTTCAACACTTGATTAAAAATTTATTAGTCATGGATCACGTTTTTTAACCTACTCACCCACCTTTTCAGTAATTATATACCCTAAGGAAAAGTGATTAAGAATTGTATATAGGAAAACATTTTGCATCATTGATTGTTAGTTTTATTTTCTTCATCAATTTATTCAAAATCAAAACTTCGGTGAACAAGTGACGCCATAAATCACAAAATAGGCGTTCCAAGGGAACTCTAAGTTTTCCCGAAAGTTAGAAATATCTGGGCAAGACACCAGCGACAAAGCAAATTATTTAACTTTTTCTTTAGTTTTTCTCCCTTCAAAATAATGTTTGAGAATAACATATTAATATTTTTACGACGAAGATTAATTCAGGAAAATTCTTTGCTAATGTCATTAAATTAACTTTTGAATATTAAATATTACCTTTTTATCAATTTACTTATTAATGATAAAAAAGAAAATTTATATTAAAGATAAAGAAAATAATAAAATTCTTTTTTTTATTTAAAATTAATTTTATTATTAGAATAATAAAATTTATTTTAAATAACAAAATAAAGAAAATTTACATTATGAAAATTAACATTTTTATAGAATTTGAGAAAACCTATTAATTTAATGAAATTATAAATATCAAATATGTCTGTGGGATTCAAATGATAGAACTTGTTTTGAGAAATATAAAAATTGTTCTATTCTAGGAAATAAGTCATTTGTTTTACATAACATTTGAATAATGTGAGATACATTATAATTTGTATTAATATTAATTATGGATTTTTTATGAGAAAGAAATAAGTTAAAATTAAAAATCTTATTTTTTTATATTTAAATATATCGTTAAATTAATTTAGATAAAAGACACAGAAGAACATATTCTGCACTTAATTATACTGAATTTTACATTATTAAAAACATCGATTCTTGTGTTTGATATATATAATTGAAACAGTAATTCTGCTACATATTTTACGTTGCTGAGGTTGCTTAGGTGTAATAGATTTTTAATAAAATAAATTCAATATTAAATTTTAAAAAATTTGGAATTAAAGTAATATTTGTTAAAAATTCATGTATATATTGTTGAGCCAAATTACGTTTAAATATAAAGATACAATGTAAGTATTTTTTGATTGAAGATTAAGGTCTCAAAAAGCATTAATTGAAGCCAGTATATGAAACTACTATTCACTTTTAATTGTACAGTTAAAAGTATATATAAAGAAATTTAGTAGAAATTAATTATCATTGCAGAATTAGTTTAGATTTTTAAAGATTCACAAAGGAATGCATTATTATATTTTTTGTTTTTAATAATTTACATGAAAAATATTTTAAAATTTGAATAGAGCTGATAATTTGCTTGCCATTTATTTTTTATTAAGAGATTTATCTCAAATAATTATTTTAAAAGTCCATAAATATCAATAACTCAGACAAATTAAAATTTCAGATTTGGCAAACTTTCCATAGTTAAAGGGAAACAAGCGACTCCTTTATAATTTAAAATGTGGCTAATATATAAATTTATTCACACATACTAATGAAATCAATATCTAAATATAGTGTAAGTTTAATCAATGATGTATTATAAAAAAAACACACAGATTCAGTATTATATTAATATGAATCTTTTAATAAGACAATAATGAATGAATGATACACTTTAAAGACAATGAAAGGTTACATTGAATTAAATAATTTGTTGTAAATTATTAATATTTTAACATCATATAGCTTGAATAACAGCAGCAACATCATCATCAGAGTAATGATGCCGTTTTGCTCGTTTAAATATTTCATTTGCTGCTGCTGAAATTTTTAAAGGCTGATTTACAAAGTTACCCATTGTAATTGCATCAGATAAATGTCTTTGCTGGTGCTTAATAGCAAAATTAGTAGTAAAGTTTCCTTCTCTCATAGCTTTTCCTTTCTGTTTAACAAGAGGACAAGCAGCAGGTCCTACTGCCAGGATTTCCGTGAAGTGATCAATATTCAATTTACATCTATGGGCCAAGCTCACAGCTTCAGCCAATGCCGCAGTAATAGTTCCATTAAACATACTAAGGATGAGGCTCATTTTAGAAGCTTCGCCCACTTCCAAGCCTAAAAAGTAGGTATGCCTTGAAATAGTAAGGAAACAACTCTCACAAGCTTTGAACAGAGAAATATCACCAGCTGCAAGGACCAATATCAGACCACTTTCAGCAAGACTGCGAGAGCCATGGATTCGTGCCTCCAGATAAGGACCTCCTTTCTGGCAGATTTCATTGGCTATTTCTTGAGAAGTTTGAGGATCAATTTCCGTTAAGTCAACATATCCTTTTTTCCCAGGTGTGCAACTTTCAAGCCCTTTCAGAACACCACAATTGCCGAAAACAAGAGTTTTCGCTGCATTTGGATCGGCGACACAACAGAAAGTAATGTCACATGCTTGAATAACATCTGCTGGAGTTTGACCGCTATGAGCACCAGCTTCAACAAACACATCACGTTTCTCAGAAGTTTGACTCCACACAGTAACATCATGTCCAGAATTCAACAAGTTCATTACCAAATTCTGACCTATAGCACCTAGACCAAGAAAACCAATTTTATTAAATGTTGGTTTAACATCCTTACTTTTTAATGACTCTTTCACACTTTTTATGTCTAAAGGAGGAGTTGGTGGCGGTGGAATATATTCAATTCTACCAGTTGGGTGATTTGTAACCTTTTTCTCTTCAGAATGTGCCTCTTCATTACATTTATTTCTACTGTCAGAGAAATCAATTTCAAGTACATTATTACAACTAACAGCAGGACTAGAGTCATCAAGTCTTTTAATGGCATATTCTGGTATATGCATTTTTCTACTTTTCTCAATAAGGGCTTTCTGTTTTATTCTACTTTTCTCAATGAGTGCTTTCTTTTTCAAAACAGGTTTTTTAGCTTTTAAAGCTTTATTTTTATTTGAATTTCTGTTATTTTTTCCTTGAACAATTTTTTTTTCTAAGAGCTTTACACTCAGAAACTATCTCCTCAACCGCTTTATTAAATGGAACAAATTTATTTTTAACAGCTTTTTGCAACATTTCTTCACCATGTAGAAATATTTTATCATCTGGAATCCAAGCATAATTTTTACTTCCAAAAAAATAAACCCAATGTTGTCCTTTCTTGTTTTTAACTTTGGCATTAGCTGGGGGTTCAGCAATTTTAGAAGGCCATGGGGGATAGCCTCTCATTTGTGCCCATACTAAATCTCCAACTTCAAACTCTTTTTCAGCCATTTTTGGTGACTTAGTGATTACCTGTTTGAAAGAAAGAAAACAGAGTGAGATTCAAAACACTAAACATAAGCTAAAAGAGGCATACTGAAAATATGAAACCCATGGCATTAGGAAGAATTCATTCTTATTTAACTTGAAGAATTGAATTTTAATTTTAAGAATTGAACACCCATGAATTAGAATCCATTGTCATGGATATAACCACTAACACTTTTGTAATTCTTCAAGGTCGTAAAATGATTAATCCACACTCGTGTCCATAAATTAAGGATAATGCAAGTTCAAGCAAAGAAAGAGACAGAAGCAAAACAAATGTGACATATTTGTAAAGTCTATTTATTAAACAAAAGGTAAAGAGCAAAAATGATACTATGACATCATTAATAAAAATTGATTTTTATTCCCTGGAGCAAATTAAAAAAACACTTATTTGCTAAAACCAATATAATATGGTTGGTATGATGGTTAATACATAGTATGCCCCCCAGACAATGCAATACAGGCCTTTCAATGCCTAGGCATGCTGAATATTAAACTACTCATCCAGCAATGCTCTCCTAAGTTCTGGAAGACATGCAATTGACGGGCTGCAATTTGTTGGCCACGCATGCTCTATTGGATTCAAACCCGGTGAGTATGCTGGCCAGTCCATACGGCTGATATCCTCTGATCGAAGGCCCACAATGCTTGTATGGTGAGGACGGGTGTTGTCATCAATAAACAGAAATTCTGCATTCATGGCACCTCAAAGTGCATGTTGTTCCAGAATGACATCCCGATAGATGTGGCCTTTTAAGGTTACATTCTGAACATGCAGGTTAGTTCTGGAACCCAGAATAATTCCTCCCCAAACGAGCAATCCTGCACCACCGTAACGGTGTTGTTCAATGGTGTTCTCTTGGTGGTAACAGGTACCTGGCCCTCTTTATATCAAAGTCTGACGAGAATCATACTGAAAGCTAAACCTGGACTCGTCGGAAAACATAGAAGACCACTGTTGCAGTGTCCACAATGCATGCTCTCTACTCCAAGCTAACCACAGGTGAAAGTGAGTTGCGGTAAGTGGAACGCATATACAGGCCTATGAGCATATAGACCAGTGAGCCCTAAGCGTCTGTACACGGTCTGCCTTGAAACTGTCATACCGGTAGCTTACGAGACAGGTCTGATACCGCATTCCATCTGCTCTTTTTGGCAATAAGTGTCAAAACGGTCCTCATTCGGTGTTGTAACTTGGGAGCGACCTGTGCTGTAATGTCTACTCTCATTACCATCAGCTCGTAACTGTTGCCAAAGCCTGGAGATGACACACTAGGCGATTTCAAGTTCCACGGATACTTCCATCTGGGCATGTCCACATTCCAGATAGCTGATAATTCTACCACGTCAAACATCATCCAAATGACATAACTATGTGGTTATTGCACTAAAAGGCTTTTAAAGCACTTGCGAACAATTTTACTTCTTTGCAACCATTCTTTATATACCCTTCTTACACTCTTGTCATTGTGACGTACTATTGGCGCCATCTGGTGATTTGCATATTAATCTTCAAGATGTGTGTGATACTTCTACATGTGAAATTATTTTAGAGTTCAATTTCAGTGTGATTATAAATTATCCTTAATTTATGGACATGAGTGTACCTGATGTCAATTAATTAAAGACAAATCCTTGATTAGTGAAACTAGGTAAACCAAGTAGTGGTTTACAATATAACAATAGTCTAACATAAAATGAAATTTTGAGTAATTTTCAATTAAACTTAAAAACCAATAAAAACTTTTAAAATCTTACGATAAATATTTGCAAAACATACTACAAATACTAACAAATATTTGAAAATTTGGTATATTTACCAAATATTTGTGTTTACAAGCATCACCCAAGTTTTCCCCACAAGTTTTATATATAATTTTTTTGTAAAGTTCTTTTCAAAAAGATTGCTTCCTATTTTTTGTTAAATAATTTTTTCATTTCATGCATATTTTTTAATACCTAATGATATAACTACTTATAATTTTTAACACTGATATATTCATAATTATGATACATACTTAATAAAATGTTAATTTATATAGTAAGTATTAAGTATTTCCAATCACTGATTATTACTGCATATCAAAAATACAGAACTTGTAGAAGAACATCTCATACTTTTGATATAATCGTCCAATAAAAACAAGCAGTTTGTAGTAAAAAGTTATATGATTTCTGCCTTTACTGCTTATTAAGCTTAACTATGATTTATGACTTAATTATGAAAATGCCTAATCTTAGATTTAGGCAGTCCACAATGCAGTGTCAGAAGTAAAACATTAATATCAACAATTATAACAACCTTTTTTAGGCTTCTAAAATTTACAAAATTTTAAAAAAAGTCATTTCATCAAAAACGAGCCAGTTCAAATTCCATTGATAACTGGAGTAATCCCCTTGTTAATAATTCTAAGCAAATTTTACTCATTTTTTTCAAACAAAATGTTTCCAGTTAAAAGGCCTAAAGAAATCAGACAAAAAAACCGTATTTTAATAATATTATCCCAAAATGTTACCTGGCAGTGCAATTGTTTTGACTGCAGATGAGCAGTTAACTTACATCAAAGAAAGGCACTAGCATTTCTGACCTATTCCTTAATAAGTTGGAAAAGTAAAGTGCAATTCCAAAAAAGGTTAAATAAGTAATATCACTGTCAAGAAACATTGCTTGGAAGAAAGATTCTATATTGTTACAAGAACTGTAGCTGAATCCACTTTTTAAAACTTTAAGGACCACAGAATTTCAGCCTTTAAAAATTTTTTTGAAGAAACAAAAGATCTATATTTTCAGAACATGCAATAGAATGTGAATTACAACAGAAACAGCAATAGTGAAAATTAATTTAAATGAGTAGATTTTTTGGCAGATGCTCTAATAAATACATATGTTTTTTGTCAATGGGCACTTGTTTCTTCTGAACCATGCAAAAGCCAATCTTTTGGTAGCTTATCCGGACACCACTAGTAATTGAAAACACACTTTCCAAAAGCATATTAAATAATTTATTTCAGCCTTTATTTCACAGATAAAAATATTCATACCAATTCACTGAAATTACACACATTTTTTACCGATGAAGTTATTAAAAGGACATTTTAACTGAGAAATTTTATATTTAGATATTATAACAGAAACACATAGAAAAAAAACCATTAATTTTTAACCATTAATTTAACCATTATTTTTTAAAAAAAGTAATATATAATAAAAATTCAAATATTCATGCTTGATAGAACAATTTTTAGCTTAAAACATTTAATAGAAAAAAGTTATGATTAAAAAAAGATGAAAGTTATAATAGAATATTAATAGAAGACTAAGTGAAATTGAGTATAAAATGATAAAAAAAAAAGTCATTTATGAGTTCCATTGATTTCTCTCTTTTTTTCCTGAATATTAATACCTCATACTGAGTAAGATTTTATTTGTTCTGTTATTGTAGTATATTTTATTGAGATTTAGTTCAAGTGATAGAATGCAGCAATGAAGCTTGTAATTCAACAGTATGTCAAAATGAATATGGCTAAAAATTGTAAGCTTTTCTAAATAAGTAATTGATTTTATAAAATTGTGAACCCTGTAATTAAAACACATGCTTTATTCCGGCAATTGTGACAACTAATTGTAATAACTATCATTTTCAATTGATGCCTTGTTTGCCAATAAAGACCAGCAACATTTATAAAGGAAATACCAAAAGCTTTTCACCTTAGCATGACAGAACTGTATGTAATAAAAAGTTACAATTTTGAAAAATTCAGGTGCACTCGAAATTTTATACAACTCAAATGTTTTCATAAGCTACATCATGGCACTACAATTTTGCACATTTGGAAGTGAGAAATACCATATTTAATACAAAGATTACTTTCAGATAATTAATGAAACTTCTTTTAAATAGCTGAACTTCAATCGAATTTAAATAAATTGTTAAATTTATACCTTGAAAAATAAAATAAAAAGGAAACAAATACATGCATCAGAGCTTTTTTAATTTAAGTGAATCACATCAAATTTAGTAATTTTGCATATCATGGGAAATTTTTAAAGAATAAACAATTGATTCAGAAAAACATTTCCTGCCATATTTATTACTTAACAAAAACAAATTCTATTCTACAAAATTTTCATAATGGAACTAAAATCACAACTCACATATCTTCCTGTTTATAACAAAAGTTAAGAATTCAATTCCAAGGCCACACTGGCTAACAAACAGTTATGCTACAGATGCTATGAGATATTAAACGTTTTATGGGGAAATGATTTTTCCAAAGTTTGGATACTACAACATTCAGCACTATAAGAGGCAGAAGTGGTGGCACCTTTATAGTGGGCCAACCAGCGAAAGTGTAATTGTGAACCTGAAAATAGGTAGGTCTTATTTTAAAAGCAGTGAGCAAGCAGAACTCCAAACAAGTTACTTCTTTATTATATGAATCTTCTCCAAACATTTGGTAAAAGCTGTACAACTTACATTTCAAATAAACATATTTTGTCAAGGACTTATTTTGTATACATTATAATGGTATTTTTGTTCTTGAAAAAAAATGAAAGTAACAATTATGAAAAATATTTAATGTTATCTTTTAGATTATCATACTGCACTTTTATCATTGCTTCATATATCATAAAAACAAAAAGTAGAGAATTTTTGAAAAATTTTTGACAATTGTGAAATAAAGAAATTTTATCTAACCCAAAAGGCAAATTACTGTCTGGAGGATAATTCCCAGCTTCTGAAAAGCATATACTTACTATACTAAACATGCTATACTAGTAATAAACTACTAAATTCAATATCATATAAAACTAAATTTTTCAACATTTCTCCATAATTAAAGATTCTGCTATCATAAAATTTAAATCTGTCATTCTGAATATCCATGTAAGAAATATGAAAATGATTTTAATTTTTGCTTATTAAAATGTTTATTTGTTTCACAGAATAAGAAACCTTTAGATGTATATTAAAACATGCAGTTCTTTTACTTTGTGAAATAGAATAAAGTTCTTAAAATAAGATAATATAGACCTTATGTTATTAGAAATATTGTTGTGTACTTAAACGAAATTAAGTATTTCTATAATCATATAATGTAAGCACTGAAAGACTAGTTGTGAATTGATATACAGGGTGATCCAAAAGTCAGGACGAACTTTAAAAATGAATAATTCGAAAACGAATCACGATAAAAAGATGCGGTTTGCACCAAACGGATAGAAAAGAAACCGGGTTTTGTGTGGCAATGAAAAAAAAATAGTTCTGTTGGCGACCAACAAATGGCGCTGTCGGATTTCTAATGTAGGATTATGCAAAGCAAGAAACGATATAAAAAGAAGCAACTGCAGCAGGTAATGGTAGTCGAAGCTGGTATGCATCGAAATGCTGTCCATAGTTGAGAAAGCCCTCTTAGTTAAACTGTTTTATAAGAATTCGGAAAGTGCCATTGCGGCATTGCGCTACATGAAGGGTATGCGAGATAGCAAAGGACTAATATCGTCTTCTGCATTGAAAAAAATTGTGAAAAAATTTGAAGCTACAGGTTCTTTGGCATCACGTCAAAGAAGTTGACGTTCCTCAACTGCAGCTGTTGTTGCCACGACAGTGGAGCAGACGGTGCAAGCCATGTCAGCGGTTGCTGCACATGGAGAGTGCAGTGCTCGAGAAGATTCAAGGCAGACAGGAGTGTCGTACGGAAGTGTCTGGAGAGCGCTGCGAGTAACTTTGCAACGGTATCCCTACAAGTTGCAACATAACTAAAAACTGAAACCTCCTGACTTCGACTCTCGCCGACATTATGCGAATTTGGTCTTCAATAAGATGGAAGAGCAGCACGACTGGCTTCACACTGTGCTTTGGACAGATGAAGCACATTTCACACTCTCTGGCGCTGTTAACACCCACAATTGTCGAGTGTGGACCACAGAAAATCCACATGCATTTGTTGAGGTACCCTTGCAACAGCCTAAAAAGACAGTCTGGTGTGGCTTCACTGCTGATTTCATAATTAGTCCATTTTTTTTTTCGAGAAAGTCACACAGACAGGTTTCCAAACAGTTTCTGTCACCGGTAAGCGATATCTAGCACTGTTACAGAACAGCATTATTCCTGAACTGCAAGCGCGACAGGCACTCCAAACAGTCACCTTTATGCAAGATGGAGCACCACCTCATATTGCTCTGCCTGTGCAACCCCTGCTACGCTCAACATTTGGGGAGGATCGTATTATCAGTCGCTACTTTAATCACGCATGGCTTCCAATATCTCCCGATCTCACACCCTGTGACTTTTGGCTGTAGGGCTTCTTGAAGTCAAAAGTGTACAGCGACCAACCGGCATCACTAGCGGCACTGAAAGATTCCATCCGCCAAAATGTGTCTGCCATAACGCAAGAAATGCTACTAAATGTTGTGAATGGTGTGGTGACTCGTCTCACAGCTTTACTTCTGAATGATGAACAGCACATTGAACATTTACTGTAGTAAGTACTAATTAACTGTAATTAATCTGACTTAGTTAATCATTGTTTCATTTGTAAAACATCTTTTGTTGCAATAAAACACTATAGCGCCATCTGTTGGTCGCCAACAGAACTATTTTTTTTTCATTGCCTCACAAAACCCGGTTTCTTTTCCATCCGTTTGGTGCAAACCGCATCTTTGTATCGTGATTCGTTTTCGAATTATTCATTTTTAGAGTTCGTCCTGACTTTTGAATCACCCGGTATATAGTTAAACTTAATATTGAAATTTAAATGCAATAGAAGTCTGGAATTTAACACAGTATGTTAACAATAATGTTTTAATGCTAAACAGTTAAAAACTTTTGTCACAATTAATGAGTCAGATATTTCAGTCCTGGTTATTCAAAAACCATGTACCAATAATATATTTTACAACATTGATTTCAAGTTTGGCCACAATAGGAGAATATAACAAGTATGCAGAAATAATAAACAACATGCAATTACCTTATTCATTTGTACTAATTTCTTACAATTCTCCTAAGTGAAGATACCCTGTAATTAAAAACCGTATCAATCAATAACAAGCTACATAATTTTAAGACAGTATTCTTAATTAAATGCGTGCATATAATTATAAGACAATTATCACTGTGTACACCATTTAACAACAAGACTTCAGACACCACAGTGTTTTAACAGTATCTACAGTATTAAGTTAAATCTAACAATAAATTATAAATGCTTTTAATACAGGCAATAAGCTTTGTTTTCAAAGCATGTTAGTAATTTCAGAATAGGAGGGATGGTCACCCTGACAGTTGACACATTTCTCCTTCGTTATGCAGTTTGAGTTATCATGACCAACTGCTGCGCAACGTGCGCAAGTCAGTTTGCCCCTGCAAGCATTCTGCGAATGTCCAAAACATTGGCACTTGAAACATCGCAAAGGCAACAACAGAATATAACTACGAAATTTTTGAGAAGTTATAAATTCATTTTTATAACCAAGTAAAAAGCATTTTTTAAATCAAGCAATAATGCTAGACTTCACTGCAAAAACATTTAAGTAGAGAATTACCTTGAAATACAAGTTTATTCTTTTCTTCTTTTCAGAGCATACAACAGTTCAAAATAATTTCTACAAACCTAAGAAAAAACATTGACTACTTAAATATATTTCATTTAAACGCTAAAGTGAAGAGATGCGTACAGAGGGTAAAATGCGCCAAGCAGGCGATAAAGTGGTGCGATAAGTTTTCCAAACTGGTTTAATGGTTTGGATTACGTATGTATGACATGCTTTTCGTTTATGAGGTAACGTGATCGCGTGACATGCGCATTTTGTATGTAACCCTTTATACTATTACAGAATAATCTTAACGCATTGAGTTTCGATATTTGATTTTTGAAGTTTGTGTGTTGCTTGCAAAAATTAATAATTATTGGTGAGGAAATAATGATTTTACACTTTCGTGGGGTACGTATGGAGAAAGAATCATCGGAAAAACAAGATTTTTTAGATACGATAAAAACGGTATATTCACCGAAAAGTAACGATTCGGAGAGCGATAAAGATTAGGTGAGTTATTTTATTTTTCGTTACAATTTTATTCCTATTTAGAAACTAAAATTTTTATAAAAATGAATGTTTCCATAAGTAAATTAATGTTTAAGTTGTGTGTATTGCATGTTAGTGTTTGAATGTGCAGCGTAATGAAATTTCCTTAATGTGGGCGATATACACAGTCGAGTCACATTAATGTGACCATCTGTCAAAAGCCAGAATAACCACCTTTCGCAGAGCAGACTGCTGCGAGACGTGCAGAAAGAGAGTCACTTAGGTCCCTGAAGGTGTTCTCTGGGATGTTGAGCCATGCCGACTCTAATGCCGAGGCCAGCTGCGCTAGATTACGCGGTTGAGGATCCATGGTGCGAACAACTCGATCGAGATGGTCCCACAGATGCTCGATTGGGCTTAAGTCAGGTGAGTTTGCTGGGCAGGGGAGGACAGTAAACTCATACTGGTGCTCTTCGAACCACGCACGTACACTGGCAGCTGTATGGCACCTCGCATTGTCAAGCTGGAAGATGCCATCATCCTGAGGAAAAACAATGCGCATGTAGGGGTGGACATGGTCCGCAAGGACAGATGCATACTTGTATTGATCCATCGTGCCTTCCACAATGATCAGTGAACCTAGAGAATGCCAGGAAAACATTCCCCAGACCATAATGCTCCCGCCTCCAGCTTGGACCGTTCCGGTTATGGTTGCAAGGTGGTTCCTTTCAGAAGTTTCACGCCTTATACGCCAACGTCTATCTGTCCGATGGAGCATAAAACGCAATTCATCTGAAAACGCAACCTGTCGCCACTCAGTGCACGTCCAGCTGCTGTACTGGCGGGCAAATTCTAGCCTTCGCCGTCAATGAACAGCAGTCAGCACAGTTGCACGAACCAGGCGTCTGCTTCGGAGGCCCAGACGCAGCAATGTTTGCTGAATAGTAGTTTGGGAGACACTTTTGATAGCCCCTTGGTTCATTTTGGTGGTCAGTTGCTCAACGGAA
This sequence comes from Latrodectus hesperus, assembly GCA_037975125.1. Taxonomy (NCBI): domain Eukaryota; kingdom Metazoa; phylum Arthropoda; class Arachnida; order Araneae; family Theridiidae; genus Latrodectus; species Latrodectus hesperus. Next base: position 86,683,267 of record CM075854.1, on the reverse strand, counting down.
GCCCGTCTATATGCCCAAACGCATCTCCGCAACCGTCGTTCGCCTCTGTCATCTATGGCCCGTGGTGCACCACATTTGCCAAGTCGCTGATTTTGGACAGTCCCCTTTTGCCATGCACGGCACACTTTTACCACGGCGGCACGCGAACAGTTCACAAACTCAGCCGTTTCGGAAATGCTTCCATCCTTGGCCCGAAAGCCAATGATCATGCCCTTTTGGACATCGGATAAATCGCTTCGTTTCAGCATTACGCCAACGATTGAAATGTTTTCCGATGCTCTCACACACCCTTTATATACGCTCAATTGCACTGTGCTGCCACCTGCCTTCTGTGATTGGTTATTTAACTCTGACGTGGAAAGTACGTGGTGGTCACATTAATGTGACTGGACTGTGTATTAAAATTCGAGTTTAAACAAAAAGTGAAATTTGTCAACGTTAGAAATTTAGCTTTATTGCCCGGTTGGCACTGTAGTAGGTAGCGCTACACTGATGTTTTTTTAAGGTGGGCAGCATTGCTCGATATATTAAAAATCGAATTTAAATAAAAAATATGAAATTTGTTAACGTTAGAAATTTAGCTTTAATATCGATTGTCACTGTAGTACGTAGCGGTACCTTCTTTTTTTAGGTGAGCGCAATTGCACGGTATATTAAAATTCGAGTTTTAAAATTTTCGTTTCTAGTTATTAGAATTTTAAAACTTCTATAGTACTTAATTATAATGAAATATTCAAATTTTTAATATTTGGAAAAACACGCTATATCAAAGCTAAAGTTCGAACGCTATCATTATTGGTTGACGGCTATCGCGGGTAGTGACGTGTTACCCTAGTACAAACTTAAATTCATATATTCAGTGCTTTTAAGTTTTAGTCTAGTACGGTTCTATTTAATTTTCTTATCACCATATTTATCATACATTTAAAATACTTGTGCATTATTTTCAACTTAATTTTCTGCTATGCCTTACCGGCATACTCCTATACGATTTATTACAAACACACTTAAAATTTTACTTTGCCGATCTGGCATTTCGAATTTCATGATTAAATTATTAACTTACTGTATATGCATGCCAGTTCGTCAAAGGGGGCGTATCCCAGGTGTTTAAAAACACTGGTTTCAGGAAATCAAACTCTGGTGTCTGATGGTTTTGGTTGGAAAATTTTATGTTCATCGGTATTATAATTTTGCTTATTTTTGTTAATAATGAATTATTTAATTGGAATATCTTTATCTATTCTCAAATTTTAAACTTAATTTATGTTATGTAATTATTATATATTTAGTATCAATAAATAAAACTTACTACTTTTAAGCTAATTATTGGCATGTTATTAGTTTCTTATTTATTAATAGAACGAAATACTTTAGGTATTTAAACTAATAGCTAGCATTCCTTTAACTGCATTAAAATTTAATATTTGCAGCTCTGCTTAGCGTGGTAATTATTTTGGCAATTAGCGTAATGGTGGGTATTGGTAAAAAGACATCTGCCCACAGGTATTTAAAAAGTAGTATAGACTGACATGACGTAATTCAGGTTGGCGACAGAGCTGTAGAGCGCTTGGCGCGAAAATTTGAAATCGCGCCGATCCCGTACGGGTCTGGTAACTTACCCATTTAAAGAATTTAGTCACATTAATATAATATGAATGTATATTAACATGAAACATTTTTACATGATGTTTCACATATGCACACATTATATATTCATAACTGAAAATATTTAAGGAATATCCTAATGGTAATCTTGCTAATCATATTTTTAATATAGACTAGATTAGTTTATTCTAAATTTATTAATCACTCAGGTCCATACAAAATTTCAAATGAATACGATCCAGCCATGTTAACAGGAAAATTCAGATTCATTGGCAAATATACTAGAAGTATTTGCTTTTCGGATAAAAATGAAGAAATAAATTATATGATGAGGTCATTTATAACATTTTAAGATAAGTATTTAATTCCTAGAAAATTAACTTAAAACACTATTTTCTAAGGCACATATAGATTTCCAAATAAAAGCTTGACCCTTCATATCGCAAAGAAAAAATTATACAATGAACAAATATACAAAATCACATTTTCTATGAAATTACAGAAATGGTAAAAGGCGTAATAAATATGATCCATATATAAAATTTTTTGAAATACTTTAATAGTGCTCATCATGAAAATAAATTCACATTTAATAAAATAAACTTTTAAAATATACTTGGTATACATGTGTCTTGATTTAATAAGTCATGTAAGACAACAGCAGCAAAACTGTTAAAATTAATAACTATCATTTCATTTTTGATATAATTTTTGAACAAAATTTGCTTCTTATAACTGCTGAAATTCTGGCCCCACACAAATATAAAACAAAAATAAGCTTATATATCTTGCACTTAGAATAGGATACTCAATATTTTGGATATTTTCTCATCATAACACATATTACGCACATCTACACACTTAGTTCTTAACTTAAAAATATTTTAATGTCAGTAGAGAAAATTAAGAAAATGAATTCAGAACTTGTTTTTTAACCATATCTTTTAACTGACCACCAATGAAACAAATGTAAAAGGCTAATAGTAAATCCATGCTTTATTCTTCTTTATAAGTTGTCAAACTTTGAGTATCATACGTAATAATAAATGTAAAAAAATTATTTCCATTAAGACACTACACTCTACTTTGTCCATTAAATTGGAATGAATATAAGAAAGCTTTTTCTAGTTCTTATCTATCACAAAATAATTACACAGCAGTGATTGGGAAATTTTCCATTTTCCTGAACTACTATAGTGAAGGACTTCCATTTAAAAGAAGGGAAATTCTCTTTTCCTTCTAAGGTAAAAACTTATACATTTCCTAAGTTACAAAGTGTATGGTGATTTTCCAATTCATGAAAATTAGATCTTTGTTAGATCATTGCTCGATATTGCAATTTGTGAATGTTTTCTACTAACTCGTTTGATGTTTCACAATATACTTCATGTAACCATATCAAAAAAAAAAAATTTTTTTTTGAAAATTAGACAATTTTTACATTTTTTTAACAGAGGTTCATACGCCAAAATCATTTTTAATTGAGTTTTCTTTTTATTCGATTAAGAGTAAAGCAATGAATGTAAATATATAGTGTGTGCAAGAAATGACATTGCAGATATCTGTTTATATAAGGAATAACCAAAAGTAAGCTTTTCTAATCATTAGTTGATAAGTCAATAATTTAATTTAGTAAAAAAAACTCACAAATTGCAATTTTATAACTCATTTGCTGTTTCACAATATACTCCAAGCATACATATATTCTAGTAAGATTTTGCTTATTGCGCAACAATAATTTTTTTTATCACACAAGGGCTTCTCAGTCTAAAGAGGAGCCGAAACCACTACAACTATCAAACTTTTACCTATTTAGCTAAATTAATTTATTATAAAACTGGACTTCTATAAATGAATAAATTTAATTCAAACATTTAAGTTTCAAGAAAAAGTACTTATTGTTTAACATGATTAAAACTTAAAATTACTATAACCAAAAATTTGCAATGACTTAACTTTTAATGAACTATTGCACATTTGCCTTCAACTTTACAAAACTAGTCAGAGAATCAGAGAATACAAAACTAGTCAGAGAGAGTCATTACAATTCTAACATGAAATATTTGCACTGGAATACTACATTTAAAATTTACGGTCATATTTTCAGAAATCTTTGCAAAAATATCAGAATGAACCAATAAGAAATATGACAAATTTAATTCTTCTACCATCAAGTATATCTCATAATTCTTAAACTATATTCAATGCCAACTTTCCATCTATCATGACTTACCAGCAGGGATTAACCTATATGCAAATAGCCTCTCAGCATGGCATGACTGAGGAGTCCAATCTTGACTATGTAGCTTCCCATAATTGGAAACAGTTTATGATCAAAAATTAGAAATGATTTGCATTTCAAAATGTCATTAAATAAATTCAGTTTTTAACAAAATAAAATAGAAGCTAAAAGGTCAACGAAGATATTCAACCGGAATTAAGTTGACTTTTATTATAAAATACGTACTTAAAACATTTTGTCTTTCTTAACTTTTATTTTTCTTTCTAGCAAAACATTTTAAGTAAATAAGTAAGTGTGTAAAAGAATAATTTTATCAAATACATATCCCTTTATATAAAACAGTTACACATGCTAATGTACACATCCTAAGTGTGCCGAATTTCGACGGGTAAGAAAGATATGATTAAAATGTTTGAAAAAAAAAAGCAAAAAGTCAGTTTCAATCTGTTAATAATTTTGTACAATAAATTAAACGCACTTTCATCATTTTAAAATTACAATATTTATAAAATTACTTTTTTTTAATCTTTGCTCAACATAATTAAAATTCAATGAAAAATTTATGCATAATATATATGCGTGTATATATATTTCTGCCTTTTACATGTTATATTTGTATACTTTCAATATATATATATAAGAATCATGACGGCAACAAATTAAGTTTTGAGGTTACTGTCTTTGAACACACTGTCTACATAGTGATTTCAAGAATTAAAATTTTTAACTTTGAAATTCATATAAATAATAAAAATTTTTTCTTCCATTTTTATACTGTTTTCTGCTAAAATCACAGATAAAGAATCTGAATCCATAAATGCTGAAGGCAAAACTTTAGGATATTTTTTACAAACAAAATGTACATGCTTACATATATTAAACCGAAGACAATAGTCGATGCATGTACAGCTAAATTCGTGAATACAGATATCACATTCCTCACATTTGATCTCACATGTACCTTTCTCTTTTTTATAATAAACATTATATGTATTAGGGATGGGGCTTTTTTACTTTTCCTGTACTTAGTACGTACTGAGTACAGTTACTTTTAAAGTAACAAGTATTTTACCGATTATATTTCATACTTGTTACAATTTTGTTTGTACTGCCATCTATTAGAACCATCTATCATTATAGATGGTACTGCCATCTATAATGACAAATTTTTTAAAATTTTATAAATAAATTGAATAAAAACTAAATTAATAATAAATAAATTAATAATTAATTAAAACTAAACAAGTAGATCAATAATATTTTATATAAAATTATAAAATTAATTAATATAATTAATATTAATTTAAATTATTATCATTTATAAATAAGCATTCGCTTAAATATTAATAAAAAGATCTATAAAAAATAATTCTAATTATTTATGCAACATTTCAGTAATGATTATTTTATGTTTTTCCTGTAATGCTTTAATTTCTAGTATGAGGCAAAGAAATATAAGTTGTTTATCTACAAACACCATTTTTTTTTTTTGTAAACAATTGCAAATTTCTAAATTTTTTTTAACGTAATTCATTCAATATAAAAATCATGACATTTTATTATTCACATTTATTTTCAGAATTTATATCTGTTCTAAGTAAATTTTCCAATTACTCAATCGTAATTTTCAAAGACTTCCAATGTTAATTAAAATATAAAATTCGATGAGATAATATAATTTCAATTTTTCAACCTAATCAGCTTAATTTTTTATTAGAATTTAGTAAGACTTTCCAATTATGTAAATGAATTTTTATAATTAACTTGTAAATATTTTGCAAAGAATTGTAAAGTGGGAAGTTTAATCAATCACATAGAGGTTTTATTTTAAGTTAAACAAAGAGGTCTTACATACAAAGATACAGCGATTAATCAGAAAAATCAACTTAAATTTAATTTCCTTTATTTTTCTATAATTAAACATTAACGAGACAAACATAGTAAAATTTTTTTGTGTACAATAGATAATAATTTTTATTATAAAAAATGTTTACTTGTTTAAATTTTTATGTAGTAGATAAACCAGTTTTTTCTAAAATAAAAATTGCATTAACTCACATATTTTGTTTCAGTTTCCTGAAACTTAATCAATTTATGGTTAAATAAAGTAGTTTTTCAATTAAAACTATTAATAATGTTTAAGTAAACAAAATTATTTTATATTAGATATAGTTGCATAAAATTTCAATAACTATCAAAAAATATAAAATAGTTTTACCAATAATCTAAATGTTATAATGTATTAAGGTAAAATATTGAGAAACAACGTTTAATAAAAAATGGAGGAATAAAAATACATATATTTTATTTGCATCAATCCATAATTTAAGAAATAAACATGACAGTAACACATGATGGTATAAATAAAGATAAGGTAGAAATTAACTTAATTAAACCTTTTTTTTCATTTCGAATTTTTAAACTAAAATGAATAAACTACCTTTATTAGGTTTAAATCAACATTCTCATTATCTGAATAAAAATAAATCGTATGGTAAAAATACAAAAGAACATTTTTTCTAAAAGTTTAAATTCTTTATATTTACAGAAAAATATAGTGAAACTAAAACATGGTTGAATAAAAAATAAACATATTTAAATGGAATTATAGTAAAAAATATGCATAGTAAAAATAACAATGGAAGTATGTAAGCAGATTTACATGATTTAAATATTTTTTTAATTTAAGAAATTTGACCTTATTTAAGGTTAAAGTAAATATGTTATATATGTTCATAAAATAAAATTAAATTTTTAAAAGAAATAATAACAAAAATAAAAGTTAATAAAAATTGCTAAATACATAACAAGAATATCATGCTTTTCTTATATTTAAAAAAACGTCATATATTTGAAAAAGAACGACAATCACTAAATAACTGAAACGAAATAAATGTACATGCGTATTTTATTTCGCAATATAAATTCATATCTCCCTCTCCAACCCAAAGAGATCTCTCAATTCCCCAAGTATCCCTCTTAGGGATGGGAAGAAATACTTGTAACAAGTATTTTGTAATCAGTATTTGAATGTAACAACCTGTAATCAGTACTTTTTCTTCCAAATACTCAGTACTTCCAGTAACAAAGTCAGCGCGAGTTCGAGTATCCTCAGACAGTTGCAGGTACAATGTACTTGACCAGCGAGTGCGTGAGTACGTGCCTGTTACAAAGTAATCAGCGAGTACGTGAGTACGTGATTGTTACAAAGTAACAAGAAAGTACGTGAGTACGTGGTTGTTACAAAGTAACAAGCAAGTACGTGAGTACGTGGTTGTTACAAAGAAACAAGCAAGTACGTTGTACGTGGTTATTACAAAGTAATAAGCAAGTACGTGAGTACGTGGTTGTTACAAAGTAATAAGTGTACTTGATTGAATGTAACAAGTACAGAAGAGCCAATGACAAAGCCAGTACAAGTAACAATGTCATCGATATATCGATACAGACGGACGAATTAGGAGATTGTGTAAGGATTTGGGAAATCTCTTCCCATGATAGGAAGGGTGGGTAGGAGAGGCGAAATGAGATGCTGGTTTAACTGGAAAATAGAAGATTGATTTTTGGGAATTAGAAAATCTCTTTGGGCTGAAGCAACACCCCCTAGAGATGCATGTATTTTAGGAGAGGGTGTTGGCTGGAGAGGGTACATTAGAAATTTCTTTTGCGAAATGAAGAAAAAAAGCAAGTTCATTTGTTTAGTTTTTGTTAATAAAATAAATGAATTGGAAAAATCAATAATCGTAGCACATTTATTTTATGGTTATACTTCTGTTTTAAATATGTCACTTTCTAATATAAGAAAAAAGCCTGATATTCTTGTTATATATTATTCCATATTTATTGACTTTTTTTCTTCTTATTTTTAACTTTTAACTAATTTTAATTAAATTTTTTAAATCTGATCATTGTTTCCAAAATTACTCTATTGGCTTGAACAAAAAGTGAATGGAATTTTTTTTACTATATTTTAGTTTTAAAGATAATTTTTAAAAAAATATTTCTAAAAGTAATTAAATATTTTTTACTTTAACAATTTTTTTCTTTTCAAAAATATTTTTACCATTAAAAATTAGGTAGTTATATAATCACATAAATTGCTGTTCCGAAAATGAGAAAACAAAATTAGGGGAAATTGTTCACATAAATAAAAATGCATAGTTTAAATTCATATTTAAAATTTAAAATAGTATGATTGGGGGATGATTTTCGGAAACAGGAAAAGATATTTGAAAATAATTAATAACACTGAATTCTGAGAATCTTCTAGAACTTTTTGTACTTCAAATATAGAATTTTACTCTTTAATGTAAGTACCTGTTAAAAAATAAAAAACATTCGCTCATTATTCATAATGAGCTGCATTTAAGCAAATTAATTAAGATGTGTAATATTAAGTAGATTTAAAGAAAAATTAAATTTCGCTTAGAATTTTAATCAGAAAATACGTATTTCTAACTTATCTCAAAATAATATAACTGGGAATCAAGCATCTAAATTAAAATGTACGCCAGCACATTAGATTGAGAAAAATTACCTTTATTTTTATAAAACCAAGTTTTCAGTTCAGATTTATGTCGGTAAATTCAGTTTAAATCATAAAAAAAAAAATACTTTTTGCATAAATTTTTGCACAAAATATAATATAATTCTTTTTAAATAAATGAACCGAAATTTATCAGAACATAATTTAAAAAATCATAAGAATGAGAATATTGCCTAGTATGCTACAATTTTTCTTGAAAATGTGCCAGTGATATATCTATCTATCTATCTATCTATCTATCTATCTATCTATCTATCTATCTATCTATATATATATATATATATATATATATATATATATATATATATATATATATATATATATATATATATATATATATATATATATCTTGAAACTACATAACGTAAACTCTGCACCCATTTAGATGACATAAAGCAAACATTTGAATATGTATGTAATGTAATATAATTTAAAGATTTGAAAAAAAAATTGCGAGATATTTGAATGAATTTATGATAAATCAATTTCCAGATATATTTTGTTCATAACATTGAATATTGAAAATTTTATAAAATTTGCTAATTGCAAATCCTAGGATTTTGTTTACCAAAGTTATAGTAAAATGGGGGAGAAAAAAAAGTAAACTGTTTTAAATCAAGTTATATTGAAATACTTACAGTTTTGGTTTATATTACAGATCTTGATAAAAATGTTTTAATAAAACTTCCTTAAAAATTACACCTTATTTCTTTATATTCTTTTAGAATCGTTACTCAAAAAACTGTAAATATTAAAATATCAAAAAACATATTTTATATAATAATTTCTTAAACATATGAAAAATATGCAATATGTTTTAATATAATATTAATTTCAGTTTAAAATATAGTATGAAATTCCTAATAAAGTTCTAAAATATAATTGCACATTAGTGGATAGCAAATAAAACTGTCTTATTTCCAAGTACATAACACAAATAATATTATTGAATTTTAAAAAATAAATTTCAACTATATTGATTTTGAAAACTCTTAAGCTAATATCATGATAAATCATAAATAAAAAAACTGCGAATCTTACTTATTATGTTTCATTAAAAAAAAAAAAAAAGCGAGGCAAATTTAGTGAAAATTGATAGTTTTCGTTAAATTTGAGTAGAACTGTTTCAATTTTCCCACCAGTGTATGGTCTCTCGTTTTCAGGAAAGAAACACGATGTAAATAACATTATCTATTTTTCGGTCATATAATTCCCCTTCTACCGTGGGGTGTCAGTCTACTACTGGTCATTAATTTTGAACCATGAGCTTTTTAATGAGGATCTCATTCTTGATGGTATTTTACGATCTTAAAATGAAGACCCTTTCTTCCGTCTGCTGGGCATAACTTTTTGACCAAGAGCGATGTTAATGGGGATACAACGTCCCCGTTATTGCTTGAAACCCCCAAGTTATTTCCAGACTTTCGATGGACGTTAACACCTTTACAGCTGTCAACGAGATTGATTTCCCACGTTTGAATTCCAGGAACAACATAGTACCCAAAAACAGTTAATTAGTTCTGATTGGAATATGATGTGGGAACGGCAAACAGGATTCGTGATGGGCAATTAAGTCCTTAATGACAAATGTAATTCTTCGAATTTAACTGGAATCACTTGCTGAATGGACCATGTGCTTTCGAAGAATTTATTGCCTCTTCACTCGTTCTGATTAGAATCGGTGGAGTGGCTGGAAATAGAGGTCAAAAAGTGACATTAAAAGATGGATCTGGAGATTACTGTAGGCCAGATGTTGGGGGAAAGGTTAGTATAAATAGCAGGCACTTGTGGGGAAGGAGGAGAGCTTCGACATACCTTTGGTTTTCCTGATATTTCTCTGAAACAGGTCCCGGAGCGGACAAGTCCCAGCGACGGAACGAGGGGTCTGAGAAAGAATCAAGATCACAGAGAGACGCCTGACTCTTGCCTACCTATAAGTCAGCCTATCCAGACTGAGTACTTTACAGGGACTTTATCTTAGAGAGTTCCATCTTCTCACGAGTATCATATGACTCTATACTATAATGGCCCTTTGACAATTTAGATAAAAGTATAGAGCCCCTAATTAAGGGTTAAGCTGTGTTTCGGTATAAAAGGAGAGATTAAAAAAGGTTCTCATAATCTGTGTACATATATAATAAATTACATTTGACATAACATGAATATAAAATTTTGACTTCTGTAACTATTTTCAATCCACTTTGTGGTAACTTGTAAAAATATATACCTCTAGGAAAATAAAATGTGAGACTTTTAATTCAAAATCGTTTTTATATATTACAAAATATCAATTTATTTTAATTATTCTAAGGGATTAAAGATTGTATATTATTAGAATTTTTGTTGCTACTTTTATTACTATGATCATGCTAATTTTTTATGTAAATATGAGTACTTTTTAAATTCATTCATTGTTTTATTTCACAGTGTTTTGTATTAAAATATAATTATGGAGTTTAGTAGCAAAATTATTTTGTATTTTTTTAATAATTAATAAGTCTGAAATAAATATGTTTATTCTATATCAAAGTAATTTACATAGTTGAATAAAATTGTATAAAATGAATTCTTTTTTACTGAAAAAATATTTTGATATAGAATGAACATATATATTTGAACCTCATTAAATACAAATGCATTTTATTTTGATTTCCAAGTTTTTAAACAAAATATTTATATTAAAACTATTAATATACTTTCATTGTTCTTTTATTATTATGTGCATTTTTGATTATGATTCCATATAAATATATGTACTTTTTATTCTACTATGTTTTAATTTCACTATATTTTAATATGAATATGTAGAATATAAATATATAGAATTTAAAATTTGGGCAAAATTTGTTTTATATTTTTTTACAATACAATTAATTTTATTCGTATAGTGAAAATGTTGGTTGAAACATAATAAAGGTAGTTTATTCATTTTAATTTTGAACTTCGAAATGAAAAAAAAAATTTAATTAAGTCCACTTTACTTTTTATCTTTATTTATACCATTATGTGTATTTTTTAAATTACAGTTTGATGTAAATAAAATATATGTATTTTAGTTCCTGTATTTTGTATTAAACATTACATTTTACTTAATATTTTACATTAAAACAACATAACATTTAGATTATTGGTAAAACAGTTTTACACTTTTTGATATTTAATGAATTTCTGTGTTACTATAAAAGTAACTTTATGAATGATGATCATATTCTTTTAAAAAGTATTAATACAGTTTTAATTGCAAATCTACTTTATTTATCCATAAATTAAGATTCAGGAAACTGAAGCAAGATATGTGATTTAATGCAATTTTTATTTTAGAAAATGTAGTTTATCTATTTCATAAAAATATAAGCAAATAAACGTCATTTATAAAATAAATAACTATCTATTAGGTATCAAAAAATTTTGCTATAATTGTTTTATCAATGTTTAATAATAGAAAAATATAAGAAATTTAATTTGATTTTTTTTAAAAGTAATTGTATATTTCTAAGTAAATTAAAAAAAATCTCTTTGTAATTGATTAATCCTCCCACTTTGCGATTCTTTACACATTATTTGCTAGTTAATTATAAAAACTCATTTATATAATTGGAAAATCTTACTAAATTAAAACAAAAATTTAAGTTGATGATTTGGTTGAAAAATAGAAATTATATTATCATGACTAATTTAATATTTTAATTAAACTTTGAAAATTACAATCGAATAATTTGAAAATTTACTTAGAACAGATGAAAATTCTAAAAACAAATGTAAATAACATAAGATTAGGATTTTTTATACTGAAAGAAATATATTTATTAAAATATATAAGTTCAAAATTTTTCACAGAAAAACTGTTTGCTGAGGGAATAACTTATATGTAATTGCTTCATACTAAAAATTAAAGTTTTTCAGGAAAAACTAAAATTGCTATTATAGAAATGTTGCATTTATAAAAAGAAATATTTTTATAGATTATTACATCAGCTCTTATTTTAACCTTAACTGGATGCTTATTTATAAATGATAATGATTTAAATTAACATTAATTATATTAATTAATTTTATGAAATTATACAAAATGTTATACATTTAATTACTTATTTTTAATTAATTATTAATTTATTTATTACTAATTTAGTTTTTATTTATTCATAAAACGTGAAAAAATTTCATTATATTTTAATCCGATAGATGGCAGCACAAAAATATAACAAGTACACAAAGTAATCGGTAAAATACTTGTTACTTTAAAAGTAGCTGTACCAAGTACAAGAAAAATAACAAAGTCCCATCCCTAATATATATATATATATATATATATATATATATATATATATATATATATATATATATATATATATATATATATATATATATATATATATATATATATATATATATATATATATATATATATATATATATATATATATATATATTTACTTTAGAATTTAAATACAAAAACTGCTTAGTAATAAATTTCCGGATAATATTTTCTAAATAAAGAAAATTCATATTTAGTGTAGCAAAAAATTATAACAGGGACTTGTAGAAATTTTCTATCCGGACATTCACAAAGCAAACCACTAGCACATGTTGGTTTCTTCAGCTGACAGCGATTGATGGACTTCCCCCCTGTAAGTCATTACAATGAAATTATTTTGAGATGGTCTAGTGTAAAGCAGGAAATACGTCCCATCAATAATTAGGCTTTTGTATTCTTGACAAGAGCTTAGGGGTGTGTGTTTCTTATTGATTAGCAAGGATGCAAATTTTAAGGACATCTAACACAATTCTTTTATTTGTAATTTAATTTTAATATTTTTTCATTAATGATATTTCAATTTTATGAAATTTTCCCTTTCTTTTGAGAGCTATATCTCGTCATGTTATTGTTATTAAAATACAATTAAAAGTTAACATTTTATATTTACAAAAGAAAATATAAAATTTTAATCAAATATTGTTTGTGAAATAAAATGATCTAATCTCTTATAAAAAATTAATAGAATGTTAAATAATATTTCAGAAAATAAAAATATTTAAAAAAATTTCATTTTGATTTTTTTTAAATAGTAAATAATCACATCTAGAGAGAAGTGCTGATGACATGTTTATCAGCCGAAGCAATTAATTAGATATTATATTCTTTATTTTGAATAGAAAGGATTTATTTGATTAATCAATATTATAATTTTTTATAGACATGTAACTTGACTATATAACTTTAAACTAAAATAGAAGACATTTCAAATGTTTAAATTTATAACTGCAAAAAGTATAAAAAATAAAGTTTCTTTTCATTAACTTTTCTCCTTTTCCATAATCATTTGCATATTTTTAGTACCGTTTTTATTATTTTTTGAGGTATTTTGTAAATTACTAATGAGTGATTTAAGTGGTTAAATTTCTTAAATGAGAGAGAATAATTTTTAAATTTTAATAAAAGGATTTAGAATTTATGGAAGCAGATAATTTTACCACATAAGTTGCAACAAACCAGTTTTAATAATAAAAAATGTTTCTCATTAGCTAATGAAGTTAATTTTTGATAAACAATATAAAAAATTATATGAGAGGTAATATTTTAATTAAGGACGCTTAGTTTCTTAATTAAGAAAAAGCAATTTGGCAAGTACATTTCGGGGATAATATTTTTAAGTAACATTTGTTATATGTATATATTTTAATTGTAGGTAATTGACATTTACAGTTTTTCTCATAAAGAAGTAGTGCTTCTTTATCAGATAAAGTGCAAACGTGATATACTCTTCTCTTTTACCCATAATTAAATTTTTGAAAAATAATTGCAATGTATTAATAAATCGCAATTTATATTTAGGTTGTTAAAATTCATTTAATTGTATAAATATTGAAATTCTGTTCTAGGATAACTATTGATATTTACAACATTAATGAATCTTGAAAATTAATTTTTAAGTTAGTTAAATAATCAGCTTTAATTTTAGGAAAAATTGAATGTCTTTTAAATTTTAAACGATATATCTACTAAAAGAAAAATAATTTTATTTTATTCAGTATTTGTTATTCGGCTCATATTTTATAGTCTTTGAAAATAATGGAAAAATTATATTTGGTTACCACCTGAAGTTAAATACTTTTATAACACGCAACTTTTGAATAATTTATATCACTGAGAATTTCTCTTTGAATATATATTTCCTAAAATGAATATTTATCTTTTGAAAAATTTAAAATAAGGCGAAACGCATTGCTTATTCAAAAGTAAATTTTAATTTTTAGATTTAAGAAAATTACATTAATCTTATAATACTCTATAAAGATATAAATACCATAAGCAAGAAAAATTAAATTATTAACTATGAATATCAGATCTGACAGTAATTTTTTTCCAGTCTAAGGACATTAACAATTTTTAAATATTTGATCAAATTTGGACTTCAAAATCTGCCTTATTTTTGCGTAAACTTATGCGTAAAAGATACGATTAAAAACGCAGATACATGAAACTACCGTTTTCTAGAATGAGTATTGATAATATTATCAATACTCATTCTAGAAAACGGTAGTTTCATGTATCTGCGTTTTTATTATCATTTTTGTAATAGATGGAGTAATAAAGAAATAATTTTGCTTACTTCTAATCAATAAATGGTGATTATAAAAAAAATAATTTTCTATTCTTTGGATGAGTACAAATCTTTAAGCATTTATTCCAATTATAAGTTTTATTTTATTACATAGTCATTTCCACAATTTTTAAGGATTTGAAATTAAATACTCAATTTAAATTCTGAAGTTACAAATAAATGGCAAATTTAATTGATAAAATAAAAATTTATTATTAACATGGTTTTAGATAAAGTAAATTGAATTATAAAATAAGTTTAGAAATTTAATTTTAGAAATAGTTAGATAAATGACCTATTTTGATAACAGAATTTATTGCATACACATTTTATGCAATTTAAAAGAAAGACAAAATTTACAATTATTCTGTGATTAACAATTTATGATTCAAAAATATTTAATTTCTTTTATTAAAGAGAAAAAATTGAATACGTGTATCATTACAGAAAGCGATTTTAAATATTATTGCTTTCATTTGCTTTTCGATTCATAAAATTTCTGTTAGCGTTTTCCTCATTTGCTTACATTATTACAACCGCCCTACTAGGTAACGTCATTCAACACACCCCTTTTCAGAGAACCTCTTTAGGTTTGTATTAAATAACGTCGCCAAAATATGTCAAGTACGGTTACAGTTTACCTTGCCAACACGACTTCCCGTAAACTCTCTTTGTAACAAGCACGTACTCATGTACTGGCTGATTATTTTGTAACAGGCACGTACTCACGTACTCGCTCTGTCTTTGAAATTGGTCAAGTACATTGTACCTGCAACTGTCTGAGGATAATCGAACTCGCGCTGACTGGAAGTACTGAGTATTTGGAAAAAAAAGTTCTGATTACAGGTTGTTACATTCAAATACTGATTACAAAATACTGGTTACAGGTATTTCTTCCCATCCCTAAAATGTATCAATGATACCAGTACCATTATCTTTGGTAACAACCCATGAATTGCAACTTTCTATCTCTATCACAGAATAACTTTCATTCATTTGCTTAGTTTTTTCATGCCTTTTTCGTATTTCAGTAAGACGAGATGTTAATTTATGGCGTTCTAAAGATATTAACCTGCCTACAAGCTTCTTTGTGATTGCACTTAATACGATGGAAAGAGATTGATCTAATCGCTTCATTGCGTACCTTAACTTGGAAAAACTGCCAACACGTGGTATTCCCCTCTTAGGCTTAAGAATAGAATTTGTAAACAACTAGCTAAACTTCAACCAGCAACACCGTCGCACACCCGCGGAATAATTTTGGAACAAATATTCCCGCCTAACATGGTTGGCGAAACAGTTTTCTATATTTGGCTACTAATCGCCGCATAAACCATAAGTTTTCTACTGCGCATGCACAGTCAGCTGTACGAAGAGATGCTTCTGATGCGAACAAACACACTAGCTTCTAGAGAGAAAAAAAGCGTTGAGTAATTCATAAGCAAACGAATCATTCAACGCATGCGCAGTTACTTAGAATGGTCATAAATCTGCGAATGCGCTAATGGGGGATATTTCCGCAAGCAGATCTGCTAGGAAGTTATTCTTCGCCAAGGTGAATTATTGGCGTATTCATTGCCGTATTCTCTGCCTATATCGATGTATAGTAAACCTTTGAGATAAGCATTTAGATAGGCGTGGTCATGTGTAGCTGTTAAAAACAGTGTTTCATCTTTTAAAGGAAATAGAGAGCGTAACTTAATGGAAGCCAAAACTTATTAGGAAAAGTCGAGAATTTCGTTAAAGAAAAAAATTTAAAAGAAAATAATTCTTTTAAATGCTCACAGATAAATATAATTTCTTATTTTCAATATTAGTTTATTTAATGTAAGCAAAATTTATATTAATTTTAAAATTTTTTGCTTCATATATATTTATAATTTTATTAGCTTTTTTATATATTTTGATGAAAATTAATACTATTATACATTACAAATTTCATTGGGAATCATTTTTAAAATATGGGTTTATAATAATGTTAATCTAAACCACCACATTGATTATGTACTACACAAATGAAAAATATTAAAGGTTTAAATTTTAACCTATACTTTATTATTTTCTCGGTAAAACCAGATTTTGCAAAAATGTATCTTAAAAATATATTACGAATCACATCATATCATATTATAATATATATATAATACATATATAACATTACGTTACAGGGTTATTATTATATACCATATCTCAAATTGTTCCATTATTTTTGTTTTTAAGAAAATTTGAATTCCAATCAGATTATTATCTAAGCAGTAAGCTTAAAAGAAACATTTTACATTGATTGATTAAGATTCCAATACTTATAACAAATTAATGAGCACTAAAGTTTGACAATGAGATTTCTCGGAAACTTTGGAAAAGTAACAGTAAATTTTAGTGTTTTCTTTCTACTTTATTTACAATATGTATTAATGAAATTTGTTAGAGAAAACTAAGAAAATACGAATACCCTCTGGAAATTTCTTAGAAGTTGTAGTAAATTAAATTCTCCAATTTTATTAATGAAATTTGTTAGAGAAAACTAAGAAAATACAAATACCCTCTGGAAATTTCTTAGAAGTTGTAGTAAATTAAATTCTCCAATTTTTTTATTGTACTCTATATTATATGCAATTATTAAAATATGTATTGAAACATATTCTGGTCACCAAATAAAATAACTTCCTTAACATCAAATATTGAAAATGTTATAATGAAAATAATGAATTAAAACCAAAACCAGCGTGATCACATATGGTAGACGTCAATCTCTTCTTTTTTTATGTTTTCTTAATTGAGTAAAATAACATGATGGAATAAATTATTCTTAAAGGAACAATCGAACACTATCCAATTGCATGCATTTTTTATGTATCATAATGTACAAACTTAACTGTAAATAATTAATCTATAGATATTTTCAAAGCAATTTTTCTGGCATTAATTTCTAAATAAATAAATTAATTAAAACGAATTTTAATAATTTTACTTATATAATAAAGTTTTTTTTTAAATTTCAATTTCTAATAATACTTCAATTTTTTTAATTTGTCAGTACCAGATTAATTTTGAACAGCTTTTTGTATTAATCTTTCCTTCTACACTATACAGAATACAGAAATAATTGGGAAATAATAAATAGGAAAATACAGAAAGATATAAAATTTTACAAAAATAAAAATACTAAAAAAAATTTCATCACTCAACTCATTCGACTACAAAATTCAAAGGAGTTTAAATGATAGGACTGAATATTATGACTAATATTCTTTTCTATTCATGGGAAGGGGGATAGTAATTATTTTAATATTTTTAGGCAATTCTGTTGCTTCAAATATAGAAATTACCTCTGGTAAATATTGCAATGACTTAATTTTTAATTTCATTTTTCATTTCTGGTGTAATGAAAATGATACTATTGTTTAAATCATTAAAATAATTATGTTAGAAAATTTTCATTTCTGTACAAATTAAAAATCATCAGTATAAGGACTCTTTTATTTTGTGAATTAATTTTATTCTTTGTTCAAAATTTAACGTTTTCTTATTAAATATTTCTTAAGCTTTATACATGGTTAGAATCTCAATTCTTCCTTCATAGGTTAAGAAACACGTTTAATTCGTATTGTTCAAGATAAACATGTTCACATAATATTAATTGCTCTTAAATTGCAATTATTTATTAAATTAGTGTTATCCTAATGATGGAAAGAGCATGTATTTTTTATTTTTGCAATGTGATGATTTAAAAATATCTCAAAATATATTTGAACGATCCCTGAGTGGATAGATATATTTTACAATATATAAATATATTTTCAGTAACAGCATCATTCCTTCGCGGATATTTTAAGTTAAATTTATATTTGAATGTGTAAAAGCAAAATTCCTGTTAGGCAGTGATATGTAAGTGGAATGTATTACAAATGTGAATTTTTTCTAATAGAATGAAATTTAGTTCACTATATTTTCTTTTAGAATAAAGTTCAGACATCCCTACACATTATCCCGTTTATTGAACTGTGCAGAGCCAAATCTGATTTTATCGGGAGCGTAACTTTATTTGGTCACTACTATAATGGAAAACCTATAAAATTCCAAGTTGAAGATTAGAAAAATGGACATGCTAAGACTAAAAACGAAACATTCCTTTTCTTGTTGAGAGAGTGGATGGGATCACCACCCAATTATGATGGTGAACCCTTTCGCAGATACTTTGATAACACGTTGATAATAGCCACATAGCTGGCATGTGTTTAAAAGCTCTTCAAGTATATATTGCATATTTGGACTATGTTAATAATGTAAAAATAAACTTATACTCTTAGACAGAGACTTTTTTCATCATATTAAATTTTTCTAATTTTAAAATACCTAATTGCCTAATGTGTTTATAAAAACTATATATATATATATATATATATATATATATATATATATATATATATATATATATATATATATATATATATATATATATATATATATATATATATGTATTTTCACAGTGCAATTCTATCTGATTTCGCATCGCTATTTATAATACACGTGATTCATAAACTTCTTTGATTTTCCCTAAATATAACTTGCAATGACTTTATTCCAATTTCACTGTTAAATAAATTATGTCAGGATAATAAATTAACCAATTATCATAATAACTTAAATACATTCATAATTTAATTAATTCATAATTAAGTTTCTTATGAGAAAAGCATTTTATTTGCATTTGTTAAAATTTTTTTTTTCAATTGTAATATTCTCAATTTTGAATGGTGAGATTTTGTCAGTGATCCATTCGAAAAATTACAAAAACTATTTCATTCTTCTCGTATTCTATAGGAACATTATTT
This sequence comes from Latrodectus hesperus, assembly GCA_037975125.1. Taxonomy (NCBI): domain Eukaryota; kingdom Metazoa; phylum Arthropoda; class Arachnida; order Araneae; family Theridiidae; genus Latrodectus; species Latrodectus hesperus. Next base: position 86,663,434 of record CM075854.1, on the reverse strand, counting down.
CCATGTTGCTTCGATGAGTGTTTTTGTCAATTATTAAAGAGCAAAATTTTTGAACTATTATATCTTAATAAACCATTTTTTGATTATTTTTTCGTGTATTAAAATTCGATAAATGCATCGAATTTCATTCATTAATCGTATTATATTGGGGCTGTATTACTACCGTTTGTGTGTGTGTCTCGATTTTTTATTGAACTTATTTAACATGATATACATAAAAGAATTATATAAAGTAAGTGTTTAAGTTTCTTGTCTTAAAAGACACACCAATATATATTGAATGTATTTGTTTCTTAACAAAAATATTAAAAATAGTTTTATTGCTCCGAAATAATCCACCTAATTAATTTTTTATTCTATTAAAAATTTAAAATACAATAATTTTTTTCAGCTTATTTACAATCATATATAAATATTTTTCATTCGGAATAATTATTCAAATTAATAAGTCAAAATCATTTTTATTATAAATTTAAGTTAAAATATGAAATACTATAAATATACTATTTTAAATATAATAAGTAAAATTCCTTTTTTTAATATCACTTAGTTTCAAACTTAGGAAACTCTTATTGTTTAATTCAGAACCTTTTTGAAGAATTTTGGAAAAAAATTTATATTAGTTATTTTCATGATTAGAAAATGCATTTACCGCTGAGCGGGAATAAGATATTTCCCCATTTCAAACAAGGTGGGTGTCATTTTCTCCCCCGAATATTGAAGATTTTATGGTGACTGATTACATTTTTTTTTGAGGACCAATTCCCGTGTAAAGTGTGCCCCTTAATTTTTAGGGAAAAATGGTTTGATTTATCAGAAATGTTAAGCTTATCCGATAAAAAATTTTTGTTTCCATACATATGATTTGGAAAAGTAAATAAAATTTTAAATGAAATCTTTGCTAAGAGATTTAATTTTTAACAACTAAATCTAATAAAAATATTCACAGACATTTTTTAGTTCATCAATTCCATATAAAATATTTTCTTCAGTAAAAAAATTTTATAGTTCATTGTATAATTTTTTATTTTATTTGATTGTAAGCTCATTTTGAGTTTGGCTTCGGAATAAATTTGAAATAATCAAATGCTGAAATTGGACATACATTTATTTATTCAAGAAAAATTTTCTCAAATCAATTCAGTCTTAATTTTAATCCTGAGTTCTTAAAAGTTGTCAGTATAATAAATAATCCGATCTTTCCCCGCACCGATAATAGCCAACACACAATTTTTTTAAAAATTCAATAGAATTATAGTTTTTACTAGCTATATCATACAAATGAACAAAACATACTTTATACACACACACACATATGTGTGTGTGTGTTTATGTTCTGTAGTATTTTTTGAATATTAAATGTAGGTTGTATAAATATTAAATAAGAGAAATCTTATAAAAATAAAATATAGTTTCTCAGGGTTAAAGAAGTACAAATAAGCTATAAATTATTCATATAAATGTGTGTGAAGTGGTTTCCGAACTACTATAACATCATTGTCCAAGATAAGAATCAAAGCCATGAACATTTGAAACAAAGACTAGAGCGCCGGCAGTGTTTGGCTATGAAATCTTGTGTGAACTACATTTAATAACACAATAAATGATATTAAAATTTATTATTAATTATTGACAGTTTAAATGTTCATACTTTTTGTGAATGTATGTGAATCATTACTTCAATACTTCAGTAATATTGGATGGATAGCTTAAAAATTATTAACTCTTTTTACAATTAAAATCCTTAAGTGATTATATTAATAAAATTTTGGTAATGTGTATCTTTTATTTATAAGATTTCATACAGTTCTTCTAAATAAGAATAGGATAATTTTTGGAGAATTCTGGATTTCCCATTTACAATATTAATTTATGAATTAATAATATGAATATTGATCATAATAAATAAAAAGCTTAACTTGTTCATTAGTTAGTGGCGTAGCTAGCATAACTGGCTCTAGGGTACAACTGCTTTAGCACTATTCACAAAAAAAGCATAATATACAGGAAAATCTCATAAGATTACAATGCAAATAAAATAACAAAATAATGAAGTACCTACTTTAAAATAATCTGATTTATATAGATAATTTTAAATAAATTAAAATTTCAAATCGTGTTATACTTTTAAATACAACTTTTTTTACTTAAGTTATACTTTTTTTCACTTATGTATATATTTTTAATAAAATCAGAAATTTTCAGCTAAGAAATGTGGCATTAAAATTAAACTTATTTTCAGTGTTTACTAAGACTATTTCTTAAGATTTTGAAGTTTTTCTTAATTAAAGTTAGAACTTTTTTATTCTGAATTATTTACTCATGTTTTTACATAATGACAGCGCGTTCAAATGTTCATGGGTTCGTTTCCCACCTCGGGCTTGTTTGTAAGTAGAGATTAGGAATCCACTTTAAACTTTTGGTCTCAGGCTAATAAACCTTCGTGAAACGCGACTGTCGGGCGACAGACATTTACACAATGGTGCATTTTTTCTGCCAATAATTTTATAACATTCAAAAGCATTTCTAATTTTTAATATTTTACAATGCAGAATAATGATTATGCCTGATTTCTTTCAAATTAAAATATGTTTTTATACATAAAATGAAATGATTACTATATAACATTTTTCAATAAACATTTAATGAGCACTTAAGCATTAAAAAAATTATCTTTTAATGTTCGAAAAAAGAATTTTTCAACATAAAATGCCAATATAAAAGCAAAATATTAAAAAATGAATTTATACCTTTTCTGATGACATCAACACATATAAATCATTTTTAAGCAATGAAATTGGCATGAAGATTTTTAAGTTATTTGATTAGTTTTGGAATTTTTTTCAGACTCCTTTTTTTCGGGTTTCTTCCTTTACATAGTAAGAAATGAAATGAAACCAATAGATTTTTTATGACAAATTATGTAATTTTTACCCCTTTAAAATGAAGTTTTACATTGTTTTGACTCACGATCATCCAGATTTAGATTGTTGAAGCTATACTAATAGAATGTAATTATATATTTAAGTAACTATCTGTATCCTTATATTGTAATTTTTTCTTTGGTTGTATTGAATATAGACTGCATGGTTGTTTAAGAAGCTGATAATTTAGACACGTTTCTTAAGCATTCTGATCCTGAAATACTGCCCATTAACCTGACAAAATGGACGATAATAGAATTCCAGTCCCCTATTTTTATGTCGTCTAATAGAAATTGCTGTGAGTAAACTATGATATAACTTAATATTTGTAATAAGTGTAATTATAAATGTAATTTATTAAGGAATTGGATATACGAAATACATTGCGCACATTCATTTTATTCGAAACAAAATTTTTTGTAGGTTATAGGTGCTTTTTATTGATTAATAAAAATGCATTTATACAATAAATAATCACATCCAGAGAGAAAAAGAGAGGTCCTAATGATATGAATTTATCAGTCGAAACAATATTAACTGGATATAATTTAAATAGATTATGTTTATTTGCTTAATCAATATCACAATTTTTCATAGTCATGTAACTTGACTGGGATAATCTGTAAAAAAAATTAGCTAGCTGCATTTACTAAGTTAAATTTATGTTTGAAATACATGAAAGTGGAACTGATCAGTATAATATTTGAATAGTTTTATCAAAAAAAAAATAATTAAATAAATAATAATAAATAAATAAAAAATTTAAAATTATTTTCGTTATTTACACATACAGAAGATTTGTAGTGCAAAATAATGATATAATTCTACAAATCTTAAGCAGATATACAACTTTAAAAAAAAATCAAGATAAAATAGTAATTTCCATAGTCTGTTACCATCGTTATCGAGATTTATCTTTTTTGTATTCTTAATATCTTATTAACATAAACATAGTAATATTCGATTAATTTATTTACCAAAAATTTTATACAATCTGTCCCTTTACATAATTTTTCGTAAAACAGGAGATTCAATTCATTATTCAGTTGATCAAATCAGTAGGTGAAACATATTGTTTTAATTCTAATCTATCAATACCAATTTTTCATGCAAAGATTTTTGTTATTTTGTTTACTTAATTTTAATTGCTGAGCTAAAGTCGAAGATTTGTAAAGCATATTCGTTTATTTAGCAATGAAATATCCACCGATAAAACAAATAAAATTTATTACTCAGTATTTTATTCATGTGGCAATACTTGAATTCTTTGTAAATTAAAAAAAAAAGTTTTTGTTATTTGCAGTAGCATTATGGCTCAACAAAGTTAAAGGACTTTGGTGAATCAATACCTGTATTGTTATTAAGAAAATATCACTTAATTCACATTTGTCATAGAAAAAATGCACTGTTATTATTATTATTATTTTTTATTTTTTATTATTGAAGTTTTATTTGAAGTTTTATTTTTATTTTATTGTATTGAAGTTTTATTTTTGAATAATTTATTAGTTTTCTGATTTATTCATAAGTTAACTCCTCAAATTATGGAGCCAATATAAAAAAGTTCATTTCGTTAAAAAAAAATAATAAACGTAATGAAACATATTTGTCGAAATAAAGTCAAATTTTGTTAAAGAAAAGCCAATGCAATTTTTGTTTGCCAAAACTTTTCGCGTTAGTTATTTCAAATTTTACGACTTTCGGGGCCCAAAGGCGGCATTTAAATTCCCTTCAGTTGTTCGAAGGAAATCTTATGGGACGAAATTCGGACCATGGAAAGAGGAAACAAAATCCCTGTCCCACAGAGATGTGTTCTGAGAAATGGTACGCCATTTTCACTGCCAGAAGGAGAACCATATATCATTCAGATAAGCACACAAGATCCGTTTATTTAAGCTATCTTTGCACCGGATGTTTGAAGGAAAAGAGCACCATTGGGGGTCAGTCTTTTACTGGACACATGCATATCAGGGCTAGGGAAAATAGCCCTGCATGCATATACAGTTGAAGTTTCTCTCTTGCATGTGAAGACAAAGATGGGACAACCGGAGCCCTCCCCCCTATACCCCGGCTGATGCGCTGCATATCCGGTGTCCAATTTTTCTTCCTATTGTGCTTCTTGCCATTAAAATTTATTATGTTAAGTTTTTAATGAAATCAATGCTTTTAAATAACTCTTGAGAAATTATGATCTAAAAGTTAATATGTGCAACCTATATATTTTAATATTGACGGTACGGCAGTATAATATTTGAATACTGCTAAATTCAAAATGCTTTAAATGCATTTTAATTTTTTCATGTTATCAGAATCAAATAACATGCTTAATAAACTGTGATAAGTGATCAGCTAAAAATTATATGTATTATTTGCTTAATTAGTTTTTCTCGATTACTAAAATACAACATATGCACTAATATTAATTGTAAAATATTTTATTAATATCGAAGTTTGTAGGTTTATCCATCTATCATTGATTAAAAAATAATGGACTTCAGGCTCATATCCAGAAATTCTTACATTTTTTTATACATATGTTGTTTTTTAATTATATCTATGTGATCACAAAACAGTTTCACTTTCTTTTTCATGATTTTAAGTTATATAAATTCAATGTTTGCTTGAACAACTTTATTTATAGGACTGAAATTTATCAAAATATACTTTGTAATAAAAGTGTATGTCAAATTTTAGGTTGATTTTTTATTTGTTGGATATCAATGCTAATCCAATTGATCAGTGTTAAGTATGTTAGTGTTTTTCATGATACACAGTTACAAAATACCAATATATTCAACAATCATTTATATGCAATTAAGCAAATTTTTTATTTTTTCTTAGAGAAAACAAATCAATTTTTTTATTAAATATATATTTTTTTGCTTAACTTCATTTTGTTGGTAAACACAGATTTTTAAGTGAAATTTCTTACAAAATTATCATCAGTCACATGTATTATTTAAATTATATAATAAGTATTTTAATAGAATAAGTATTTTTATAATACTTAAAATATAGAAAAATAATATTTTGTATTATAATATCTAAAGAAACTGATTTGCATTATTTTTATTATTTGAATTTCTGTAATGTTATTGAGTTACGATTTTTCAAAGATTTTATATTTATTATTAATCAGTTACATTAATTAGTAATTTAAATATTAAATTTGCAGAAAAACTTTATTATTTTATTTTTATGATGAAAATTAAATAAGTTATTATTAAATAATTTATTATATATAATAACTTATTGAAAATTACTTAATACGGAGTTTAACAATGAAAATTTTCAATTGTTACTAATGTTTAATACATTCATTTTAGTTTATTGTATTTAAGGTATGTTTGTATGTATGTAGACAAGTATAATTTATTTATATGAGCAACAAAGTGTACAAATCCTACATTGAAATTACTTTAAAAAATAAGAAATTTCAATTTCCAAAACTTTATTGAAATCTTCATTAAAATGAAGTTTGGTGAGGCGTCAGTAACCTAAAAATAGGTTTCCAGCGCAAGGGACGTGGACCCCCCTCACCATGTTGTGCCAGCTGTTTTTTAAGTGGGCAGCTCCACTGCATGTTTTGTTGGTGCCATGCTCACAAACATTTTAAACCCAATCATTATCACGGGCATCATCTATAAACATAACCTCATCATCATCCAAAGGGTGAACACCGTCATACTTAGGCCTTTTAGGTTCTGGCATCAGATGCGCAGCCCTCGGATTCAGCGGTAGGAATATCAATTTCCCTCATTCTTAAGCCTTCTGCCCTAACACCATTTCTGTAGCCTACATAAATAAAAATATATTAGAATATAAAACTAAATGATGAAAAAAAAAAGCCGTAAACGAATTCATTATCTACCTGGATAAACCTCTGCGATATCATATAAGAATTGCTCGATTTTTCCTCCAAGAGTAGGGATTTGAGTTTTATTTGAGTATTTTACAGAAAATACAGAGGTTAAAGTCATTTTTGATAGTTGACATTATTTTGTTTGTTGTTTTTCTTATTGTAATTTATAACATAAAACGATTAAACTTAAAGCCCAGGTATTGGTCGAAATTATTCAAAACACCACTTGTTATCAAAGAGGTAAAGTTTTGTGATATCCATCTTGAGAATAATTTAATCATTTTACTAGAGAAAGAATATAATTTAAGTTTAATCTTATTTATCAGCTAAGCATTTAATATTTTAAAATTGATATTTCATTCATTAACATGTTGGATGTGTTTTACAACTGTTCTACATGATGGATCAGCTGATTACGGATTGCAAATGATTATGAAATCAAAACTTAGAAAAGAAAATAATATTGCCAAATTACATAAAGGAAATAGTTAGGTCTTCTGTATTTATACGTTTTATTCTTTTTCTGGCTTCTTGCAAAACTTGAATTTGTTATAGAAATGTTTTTATCAATAACATTTGGTATAAATATATTATACTGGAAAGTGACCTTTATATATATTCTCATGTAATTAATCAGTTTTAAAACATTTCCTTTTCCTCTACAACCAACATAGCCCGATTAAGCATATTTTATCTTCTGCATGTATAAAGGCAAAACCTTTTGTGTCAAATTAACTTTCATTTGGAACTAGTATATATTTATTTATTTATAGAACTATCTATTCACAGATGTCATGCTGCAGAAGTTGCGAAACCAGTTACTTTAAAATGCTGCTATTATAATGGCCTACATACACAAAAACAAGTCTTTCTTTTTGGATATGAGTAATACCAATAAGTGAGTAATACCAATGTTAGAAGAGTAATATGTATCTAAAATATTTAAATATACAATAAATTTTGATATATTTTGCTGAACCTTTTTTAATCATTAAATTAAGTGTATAATTGACAGTGTATAAATTTCTGAAATCTTTTAAGTGCTTCCTTTATATATTTACTCAAAGTGAAATAAGTTTTTTTTTTTCGATAAGAAATTTTTTGTAATTTGGGAAATTTAATTTACAAATTGAGTAGTTCTGACTATGCAAATTAATCAGTTGTAAAAATTTAAAAAAAATATATGTTGTAATATTGTGTTGACAAATATAGTTTTACTGTAACTCAGTTTAGAAAATATGATTTTAAATAAATGCTTATAAGAATATACAGGAAACATTTAATAAATAAATCAATCTTTGTAATGTTTTGTTTAGTTTTGATATGCATTTACTCTAAGCCTCGAATGTAAAATTACACTTATTTATACATTTTACTTTTCTTAAAATTAAGATTATTTTTTAATTTTAAGCAGTTTTCTTAAAATATGTAAGAATAAAAAAATGAGTTTATTTTATTCATTTCATTTTCATATTTAATAATTCACATCTATTAAGTGATATAATTATGATGAACAGTATCTATTTTAGTAAGTATTTTTTATGCTTATATGTAGTCTCGATCAATGACCCCATCTAACCATAAATACAAAATTTTCCTTAATATTTTTCAATATCATTTGTAATTACAAGCCAGATAGTTTATTTCCTTGTGTTACAATTTTTTTAATTATTTGTATTAACAAATAATTGTAAACAATATAATTCTTGCAAATAATTATAATTGTAAATAATATTAGCAAATAATTTAATTTTAATACAATTAAATGTAGTTAATATAAGATTTGCAAATAATTCTAATTATAAATACTATTAACAAGTAAATATAGGTAATATTTTTTAAGTAAAGTAACAAATTATTGCATATATTTATTATTGATGGCTAATATTTCATTTTATACATTAGCTTTGAAGATGGTGTTTCTAACATCTCCCCACTCCAATGTAAAGTGTACCTATTGAAACTATAGTCCAGAATCAATAACTCATTTTTTAATAATATAGGATTAAATATAAATTTAATACTTTGTGTAAAATAAGAATTATAAAGTTATGTAAAACATTTTTACTTCTAAATAATTCATGATTATGATAATTACTTGTGATGTAAATTTACTGGGCAACAACTAGAATGCATGTATTCAAAATCTGTAAGTCTTTTGCATTAATTGACGTAATTTTTTCCATTAATCTGTAATCACAGGTGTGTAAAAAAAACTAAATTCCATGTTCATAAGATTTTGCGTAGAATATTGTATAAATAATTCAAGATTATCACTGTTTTAAAATTCATCAATATTTATTTTAATTACTATGATTTTCATAAACTTATCTGTAATTGTAGTTATGTGTAAAAAATAATTTGATAATCATTGATGAATATTTTATTAACCATTTTTTATTAGTTCAAAATGATTTTTTAAAAGCATGAAATACAAAGTGTATGTTATAAATTAATTACATTCTATTATTGTAACCTTGAAAATGTAAAATTCTATTAAAAACATTACATCGAATTTTTGAAGTCAGATGTTTAGAGTTTCTATTAAGTCATTCAACTGAAATTGTTTTCATTTAACATAATTATTTGTCTCTATTTTTAATCAAAGAACTGTCAGAATTGATGAATGTTGATTTTTCATTTGTTACTTATTATAATGTGTATGTATATGTATATATATATTGAAATATCACACACACACACAATTTGAATATAAACTAAAACTAAACTCTGGCATGACAGTTCACGTGTGCCAAGGCCTACAGTGCCTGTTTTCCTGACCGAGAGCCCCTGGGCTGCGAAGCACATGTCCCGATTAGGTGCTCAGCGTAACGCAAAACACCCAGTGTTTAGTTCCCAAGCATGCTCATTATGGACATAATGCTACAAATAACCATTGCCCCTTTTTTAGAGATAAAACTAAAATTGAGTAAAAGATTCCATCATAAAAAAATTTTATTAGTAATCTTTTTTTTATGAGTTATTAATTCTGAATGAAAATTGACACTATTATAGGCGTTCACAACCTATTCAAGTGCTTGGCTTGTTTTGGTTTAATTGTAAATTTAATTGTAAAATATTGTAAGTTTAAAATTAGCTATGTTGGATTCTCCTTATTCAAATATTTAATACTGTGAAATAATACTTAAATGTGTGAAAATAAGTGTTATGCATGAAGTTTTATCTGATTTATATAAACATATCAACTCAATTTTTTCTGTTTTTTACCTGGGCTGTTATTAACATCCAGCTGTTACTATTTTTGTAATTAAATTGAATCAGTTTAACAGTTCTATTTTTTTTTATTTTCAGAGTATTACAACAAAGTGAAAATCTTCACAAAAGGAGAAATTTGTCCCAGAGTACTAATTCGGAAGGGGGACCACACACACACACACAAAAAAAAAAAAAAAAACTTGTAAATTAAAAATGTTAAAAAATTTTTTTGCAAAAATTATTTTCAAATGTAAATAAAAATAGATACTTTCTTTTACTTTCAGTATTATCATAAATAAAAAATGTTAATTCCATTAATATTTAGACATTTCACTTATATATGGTTTTTGTTGTGTTAGTTTTTATAAGTAATAAAAAATCTTAATCTGTATCCTTTTGTATCATTTTTCTCAACATCTTGTTGCAAGGAGTTAAATGATTTGGAAAATGAAATATTAATTTATATACAAAGAATATATATATGTGTGTGCTTTAAAATAATTGTATAAAATTATCATAAAACAACTGGAATTCTTTTATACCTTCAAGTTTAGTTTTAGCAATAAATTGACGCTTGCTTACACAAGAATTTTTTTTTAAAAAATTAATAAATAATGAAATTCTGTAATAACAAAATATTTTAAAAACAGAATATAAAAGTTATTTAAATAAAATTTAGATTATTAAAATAAAACTATAAAATTTAGATAGTATTGTCAAAAAATGATTTAAAATATGAGTAATTAATATTTTTTTAATCTTTATATAATTAAGAACTAAAAATGCACTTAATGATATCTGACAATTACATGGATAACAATTGTCTTTTAGCATCACAAAAATATATTCAGTATTAATTTGATGGATTTCCAATACTTCCATATTAACTTTAACAATATATACAATATTAACATAAAAATGAATTCAATATTTATAGAAATAAATAACCATAACCAGCCCTACGTCGGTGAAAGCGGCTATCGTCGGCCAAACGGCAAAGGGCATATGGATAACCGTATATGGGCACGTACTGGCAATTACATGGGCCAGATGTGGCCAATATGGCTTTGATGGCCAACAGCGGACCGTACTGCCGGCCCAGCAGCAATGACGACGACCGCTTTATTGACGGAGCCACTGCTGGCCAAGACGGCTGACAGCAGCGGCCCGATGGCTGCCCGGCATCTTTGTGTTTGCTGGGTTGGGACATTTTTCAAAACAATCATTGATTGAAAGTGAATTTTTATCTCTAGTAGAGCCATCAAATACTGGCCTAACTTTCGTTGTTGCGTTTTTTTAATCAAATTCAAAAAAGAAAATTATCATAATTCTGTTTTAAAAGAACAATTTGTGTTTCTATTATATCTATGTCTTCCTCCTTATTTTCTAATATTTTCAATGCTCATTTAATGTTTTAGAGAAATTGGTTCCCATCGGTGTTCTTAATTTACGAATGCTATCAACATCCATATCTAATTCTAAATTCTTATCGAATTCTTAAATAATTCAAGTAATAATAATTGAATCCCGGCAGGGATGCCAAATTTCGGTAATAATTCAATTACCAAAAGAATTCAAGTTGAAAGAGAAAATTTACTCTAACCTTATTCGTCCCGGGATTCAGTCAGTAATGCTCCATCTATACACATTGTAGGAGCAGTCCTACTAACTAATTAATTCAAGTGGACTTTATTCTTTAATAAAAACAACTTTTATTAAAACATAACAAAAACATTAAAAAGGGATAGCGGAAGACCGACGGCAGGCCCGTCTGTAACCTTCCAATGTTACAGCTACTCTCTTACAAAATTACGTATACAGCTCCTTCACTTGGGTGAGTAGGAGCGCCATCTATATGATAAGAGAGGTCTTAACATACTCCCCCGGGTTGAAATGTTAATTTCAAAACAATATCATGAATTTACATCGAAATATAATTAACATTATGCAATTAATAGTTCCAAATATTTGGAAAATTCAAATGTTTAACACTTGACTAAACATAAACATTATACAATACAATAAACACACATTACCATATACATGAGAAATATATGAAATTTATAATACATATAGGAATAATAAACAGATCATTTTGTTGTATTTTCAACAGTGATCAATATTTTTTAATTTATAGGTAAAATGCTTAAACTTCTGATGTTACGTTTCACAACTGTACCATTTGGTAACCTTACGTTTACAACTCTTATTTTAGAGTCATTACCTGGAAAAACCTGTTCTGTTCTACCAATTAAATATTTATTAATAGGAAGATTATCTTCTTTAAATAAAACTGAGGAGCCTATCAATACACAGTGCTTTTCAAACTGCCATTTTGTTCTTTCTTGCAAATTGCTTAAATAATCTCTTCTCCAGAGATCCCATATTTGTTGAGTGGCCTTTGTTGTTTTTCCATCTATTAAGATTACTTTCCTTTATATTAGTTAAATTGGGTTCATTAATTCTTTTTAACTGTCTTCCAATTAAAAAATGACCTGGACTTAGTGTTTCGAAGTCCTCGAAATTAGAACTTAATGGAGTAAGGGGTCTAGAATTTAACATTCCTTTGATTTGAATAACTATAGTTGAAAATTCTTCTAAAGTGAAGCTGTTGTTTCTTACTATGCGCTTCAAGTGATATTTAAAGGACTTTACACCTGATTCCCAAAGACCTCCAAAATTTGGTGATCTAGGGGGTATAAATTTCCAATCAATATTTTCATCCAAGAAAAGATTACCTAATTTATTATTAGGATTTTTCAGAATATCATTAAATTTTTTCAGTTCTTTTTTTGCCCCAATAAATGTTCTTGCATTGTCAGTGAATATTTTAGAACATTTGCCTCTTCTAGCGATGAATCGCTTGAAAGAAGCTAGAAAGACTTCTGACGACAAATCAGTTACGATTTCAAAATAAACTGCACGAGTAACTAAACAGATAAAAATTGCTACATATACTTTTTTAAGTGTTCCTTTTCTTTGAATTTTAAATCTAACATAGAATGGGCCGCAGAAATCAATACCTATAACATTAAAGGGATAACTCTGTTCAATTCTTTCTTTAGGCAAATTGCCCATTATTTGATTCTGCATTTTTGGCTTGTTTTTAAAACATATCAGGCATTCATGCACTATTTTCCTACACAAATTTCTACCATTAAGTGTCCAAAAGTTTTGTCTTACACAATACAATAAGGACTGTGGATTGACATGCAAATATTTCTCATAATAAAATTTTAGGATAATTATAGTTAGTTTATTAGACTTAGAAAGAATGATTGGATTTTTCTTATCTTTAAAAAAATTTGAATTATTTAATCTACCTCCAACTCTAAGAATATTTTCTTCATCAATATATGGATTTAAAGATTTTAGTTTACTATTACTTGAAATGGGCTCATCTTTTACAATTTTACTTATTTCTTCAGAAAAGTCTTCATGTTGTATGGCTCTTACCATAAACTTTTCTGCTCTCTCAACTTCTGAAGACTCTAATATACCTGATTTTTTCTCCGATGGAGATTTTAGATTGTGTAGAAATCTGAAACAAAAATTTAATACATGGATTAATTTTGTGTAATTGTTAGAAATTTTCAAATAATCGGATATAAATGAATTTTGAGATATTGAATTTAAAAAATTAGAGTTCTTATTAGAAAAATTGTCACTTTTTTTCTTAGTTCGTTTCCAAATTCTTCTTCATTCAATGGAGCAATGGATTCATTTGGAAAGTCATCTTGTAACAGAAATGTTGGTCCATGAAATCAAGTAAAGTTCTGGATCAAAGAACTAGCATTTTCTCCTCGAGTAACCAGATCTGCCAGATTGTTCTTTCCAGGGCAGTGATACCATGAGTTGACATCAGTCAGGGCTTGAATATCTGTCACTCTGTTGGCTATAAATGGTTTCCACTTTCTTGGTGAGCCTTTGATCCAGTGTAACACAATCTGCGAGTCAGTCCAGAGGTAAACTTTGGTTGTAATCTTTTCTTGAATGATCTTTTTCATTTTGTTAGCTTAGCGTGATGCGAGAAGAGCTCCCATTAGCTCTAATTTAGGCAAGGTCAGTTTCTTGATAAGTGAAACTCGACATTTCCAATCAACAAGATTTACTTCTACCCCATTATGCTTATAAACTTTAAGGTAAATTGCTGAACCATAAGCTTTGTTGCTGGCAACGGAAAAGCTGTGTATTTCCATTTGTTTATTGAAGATATTGTCCAGGATAAATCTTGGAACTTTCAATTCTGCAAGTTGAGGAAGCTCCTTGCACCACTTAATCCACTGTTCTTCTAAATCTGTTGGAAGCTTTTCATCCCAGGATACATTTCCCCGCCATAATTCTTGTAAGATACGCTTAATTCTTATGGTAAGTGGAGTTAGGAGTCCTGTAAGATCGAATATCTTCCCAGCAGCTGGTAAAATGAATCGTTTCGTATTATTCTTCGTTTTAAGGAATTATATTAGATTTCTTACCTAAACCGTCAGACTGTCTTCTGCAGTATTCCAAGCACTACCCAATATCTTCAATGAATGGGCATTCAATTCCACAGAAGAGGTTAGTGGGTGAGTATCAAAGTTTTTATTCTTCCATCAGTTCATTAAACTTGACTCGTTGGAATTCCCTTTTCTTAACTTCATACCAGCTTCCTGCATTATTTCCTTAGCGTTAGAAGAAATTTGGAAGGCTTCTTCAACATCATTTGCTCCAGTAATCAAATCATCAACGTAGAAACAAGTGTTTAACGAGTGAACTGTGGTAGGATATTTATCACGATATCTTTCGATATGGTCCTTTATTGTGGCAGCTAACTGGAAAGGTCTCGAATTAATTCCGAAGAGAGTACGCTTAAATCTGTAAATTTCAATTTCATTATCTGTTTGAAGAGCTTTACAATTTTTCCAAAGAAATCTTGTTGCATCTCTATCATCATTCGACAAGGATATTTGCAAAAACGTCTTTTCGATATCGACTGTGAATGCTACTTTATTGAAGCGAAATTTAATTAAAAGGTCTATTAAATTTGGATTAAGATTTGGGCCCGGTAACAAACAATCATTTAAAGATATCTGACCATGATCATAAGAGCTCGCATCGAACACAATGCGTACTTTGGTAATGAGTTTATCACTTTTGCCAACAAGTTGATGAGGAAGATAAAATATGTGATTACCTAAAGAGTATTTCTCGGGTAGAACCTTTTCTATAACACCTGTTTTCAAATTATCTTCTATTATTTCATTATAATGTTCATTCAAAGTGGGTTTTTTTATAAAGTCGCTTCAAAAGAGTATTAAATCTCTTTTCTGCAACAGCATAATTATTACTTAAATCAAATGAATTAGAAATCCATGGTAAACACACTTCGTAGCGATTATCCTAATATGTTATTGTTTCATTAAATTTTTGTAAAACAACATTATGAGAATCTAGCTTTGGATCATCTTTAACACTTAAGGATTCTAGATCCCAAAACCTTTCTAAATCACTTTTCAAAGAATCATGATCATTCATTGCCAAACAGCATTGCAACTTATTTGGAATTTCTGTTTCATTTATCGAACCTGCTACAATCCAACCGAATACTGTTTAACATAAAATAATATTTTCATGTTTTAATTTAATTTCATTTGATTTTAATACGTGATAAAAAAAGTTCGCCTCCAATTAAACAATCTATTTTCCCTGGCTCATTAAATTCAGGATCCACATACATAACTTCATTCGTACAAAAAGACGATTGCGAGCAAGAGTCTAGTAAGAAATGAAAAGAAAATAAAGTTCCGTTTTTTCCTTTTACTTTTATTTTGGTTGTTGAGAGTATAACGTACTTGGGTGCAAGAGAAGGGGAGACACAGCGATTAGTCATCGTAAGTGAACTTTGAACCTCGGTAGGGTCGCTGATAAAACTGAATTTATATGCCTCGAGGTCAAAGGAACTTCATTTATAGTTTCTCCGTCCCTGCATATGAGAGTGTGGTGTTTCTGGTGTAGATTTTTCTTTTCACATATTTGGCAAGTCTTTTGATTTTTACATTCCGAGCGCTTATGAGATTCGAAACAGTAAAACACAGATGTTTCTTTTTTATTTCGTTATAGCGATCATTAATAGACATTTCATGAAATTTTTTACATTTATAAATGGGATGAGAATTAATTGAGCATATCAGACAATTGGAATTTGATTTTATCATCAAACTTTTACTTTTAAAATAGTTTTCACTTTTAGGCTTTACGTATGAAGGTTGATTTCTTTCAATATTTTCAATATTTGACTACGCTTTAACAAAAATTTAATAAATTCTTCCCAATTTGGAACCTCGTTTGTGACCTGAATCATTTCGTATTGTTTACGCGTTTCTTTATCTAGTTTTTGGGAAATAGTATTGATTAGTATTAATTCCGATATATTATTTAATTCTTAATCTAACAATTTCAGCGCTCTTAATTGTTTTAAAATATTGTCCGTAAATTTTCTCAATTCTTTTGATGATTCATGAGTTAATTTCTCTGAAGATAAAACTGAACTTATATGTGAGTCCGCTATTAATTTCTTGTTTTCATATCTTTCTTCCAGAGTTTTTAATAGGGAGCTAAAAGTGTCATTTGTTGTTTGAATCGATTTTGCTTCACCTTTTAAAGATGCTTGTAAATAATAAAATTTCTGTGTTTAATTTAAATCATTATTTTCAAAAATCAAAGAATAAAATTGGCTTTTAAAAACATTCCAATCTTCCTAATTACCAAAAAATATGGGTAAAGGTATTTCAGGGACTTTAACCTTAGATGTATTTTGACATCCATTTTGTTTCTTATCAAATTCATTTGCACTTTTCAATTGAGAAATAAGGAATTTCAGCCTTACCTCAATTTTATCCAGGCTTTCTTGAAGCTCCTCTAAGTTGTTCAAATGTTCATCAATATTTACTTCTTCAGGTAAGCACAATATTCACTTCTCATTCCATCAATAGTCTTATTTATAACTTTCACGTTATCCAAATTTTGTAAAAGTTCTATGTGACTTTCAGTTGTTTCCTGATAGTCTGGGGGAACTTCTTCCGGGAGTGGAGTTGCATCATAAACATCATTAAAAAAAATTGATGGCCAATAAACTTGCGTCTGAGTTCAGTTATTTTGGTGCTAGGGATAAGAAATCCTTTAATGGACTGAATATGAAGCAGTTATAGTTTTAGGTAAGTGCAATGTTTGAATAAGCATGTTATTGAAAGTTTTCTTTCGTAGAAATGATGAAAAAATACACCTTTCTCATAAAAATTTTTTTTAATGAAATATATTTATGTAAGCGCTAATATATAAATTCAATTTTCTGTTTGATTACTTAAGCACTGTTTTCATTATAAAAATAATGTTCAATTCTATCTGATAATTTGAAGGTGTTTGTTACACACTTTAAACATTTTGTAATTTTAATTATTTAATCAAAACACAAAGGTTACCATATTTACAAAGCTGATATTTCTCAGAAATTGAATTACTAAATATATATTTAAAACATTTACTGAATTAAAATAAAAATATTTCTAACTATATTTTTATAAAGTTACTAAATGTCTTAAATTAGTGAAGGAAATTTTTGATATTTTTCTGATTAATTTACGCTGTTTTTTAATAATGAGATTTACATCCAATCAGTTTAATGTATTAATCAGATTGATAAGAAATAAATTAAATATTGATGAAAACTGTCTACTGGATTTTTACTATTTTGTATGAGGTTATTCATCTGAAAATGTTAATTGTTATTGCTAATTATTTTAAATGTACTTTATTTTCAGATGCTGCGTGGTGAACTCCACAGTATTCAAAGACAACAGATGGTGAAATAGAATTTATCAACGAAAGAAACAAACATTTCAGTTAATTAATATTTCTGTATAATGTAAATAATCAGAATAAAAATTGTGTGCATTAAAAATAAATTCTATTAGTTTGTTATATTTTTCTTGAATTAATTAAGATTTACACTCTCTTGCTGGAATGTTTTCTTAAACAAATTTTAACATTTACAAAGGAAAATAATTCAGCTTTTAAACAATGAAATAAGTAATTTTCAGAATTTTTGTCATAATAATTTGGAATATTCAATTGAGTGGAAAACTTTAATTAAATAAAAGTTTCTCTTTTATCTTTTACAAAAAAAGACATTGTTGAAATAATATCTAATTAGTTAAAATATTTGGCTGAGAAATAATTCTTGTAAGTTTCTCTTACTACAAAATTAATTAAAAAAATAAAGTATGAACAATAATTTGTCTGACATTAAAATAAAAAAAATTACACTCTACAAATAAAAATATCATTGACTATTTTATTACTCTCTAGTTATAATAGTTATTCATTAATTTATGCATTCATTGGAAACTTCTTAGAAGTAATTTTTAACTTTTCCAAAGGAAAAAAATCGTTTTATTTTAAACAATAAGAAACTAAATTTTCAAAAGGTTAACTATAAAATAATGAGCATAAAAATAATACTAATTTATCAATTGTGAGAATTTTATTACATTAACTAAACTTGAACAGTAAATCTGTCAAAAATCTAGGATATTTGACTGAAAATTAAGAAAAATGTGATGCTAAAGCAATTTCATAAGTAACAAGCTAATTAAAAATAATTTTCAGTTAAATTTTTCGAATCATTGACTATTTTGTTTCCGCAATTCTTGTCATCAACGAAAATAGGGGGAATTCTTTTAAAAGCAGCTTGGACCTGTCAGAGGTCTCCATATCATTGGTCGTACCGTCGGTGGATGGGCCGAAGCATCATTAGACGGGTCTTCAACTTCAAGCTCATTGCTGAGGGAATCGAAGCGATTTTTGGTGGTAATTTTTGTATTTGAGGCTTTGACCTCTACAAATTGGCGTTTTTTGACCGATTTTTTCTCTTTCTGAAAAAAGTTAATGTCGCTAACCTGTTTGTTGAGGGTTTCCTGGCTTAAGAGTTCAGCTAGCCAGCAGCGACATTTCAGTTCTAAAGTGACCAGCTGTTGCTGAAATCACAGAAAAGGGAATAACTTAGCATTAACTGGTCAAATTAAGCTAGTGTCGCTCTGCAAAATGCTGAGATATTCGTTAATCTGGGCAGTATCAGTTAGGTTGGCTATGCAAGAAGTCTTTAGCATAGTCAAATTCCACATAGGTATCGGCTAGGTGTCTTATCGACGCATCCTGAAATTCAAGAGGAAGCTCAGTAGCCTGTGTGGCGTGGGTAGGGGGGTACTATTTCCCTCAACAGACATGATAAACGGAAGGGAACTTTTCCTATCCAGGAAAAGAACAAAAAGCTGAAAGATCAACCTCTCACGGACCCTTATCTCATTAACAGGGTGTAAGACAGTGGTTGAAAAAGATGGAAAGCACCAGAAATCGATGGGCAGGGTCACAGATCTAATTAACTGTTAGTGTCGTGCAGTGGTCTAAGAGCCAGAAAATCAAAACAGAGGCCGAGGAATGAGTTAGCTCAGCTTGTTATATGGAAGCGAAAAATTGGAAAATCCAGTGGCACCCACAACAGTGAGATATCGCAAAGCAAGAAAGCAGCTAAAGCTGTCACAAATATACCTCCAAAAAATTGGAGCTGGATCTGCGGCACACTCCTCAGATGAGGAACTCGACGCTCCACCCGATATATAGGATCGGAAGGAACGGTGGCACCACTCACAATCGGGGTATAGATGACCGGGAGAGAGTGAGGAGCACGCGTGTCGTAAAGTAAAGAGCTGCTCGAATATCTGAAAGTAGTAGAATAGATATTTTAGAAGCAAGTATTTCTTCATTAACTAAGAAATTTGATGAATTTTCATTTCGAAGTAGATCACGAAGCAAACAAAGATATTTCAATAGACAACTTAGATCCAGATCGATAGCAAAATTAAGACACTACAAATTTTGTTGGTATCACTTTAAATTTGAAAGAGATGCAAATATATGTGTTGAGCTGTGTAAATTTAACAAATCTATCACTCCTTCAAAAAACTAGCTGGCCAGTCGATTGCAGAGGCCAACGATAATGGCCAATTAACTGTTGCCTCTTCCCAAAATGATACATTCTCCGCAAACGTGGTGTGGATGCTTATTGAAATATCATTTTATTCCTCTAAACTTAAATCTTTTGAGATATTCGTACATTAATTTTTTCAGGGGTGATTGAAAAGAAGATTTTGTAAATATTTTTTTCCAAAATTCTAAGCAAATAAAAATTCATTCAAAATTTTTCAGTTAATATTCAAGTCACAAAGAATTGCTGCTTTAGTTAATTTGAAGTATCAAACCGTTTAAACAAAGTTGGCGATCAGTTTAAACAAAGGAAATTTCTGTCTAAGAAGTTGAAAATAAAACTGAGATATCTATTATATTTCTTTCAAGTATTAAAAGATATAAAATGTATTTACTTTTCTTACTAGATTATTAGAGATAATAGCAAGAGTAGCTAAAAGTCTCAGGTTTTCTTACAAGCAAACATTGAAAACAGCTATTGTAATTTTTTACGGTTGAAGTTGGGTATTTTGAATTTTCCTTGATTTTTATTTACATTAAATTCATTTCAAATAGTAAGTTGTCTCCGGTGTTTATATTAAAAGTCAAGTTGAGTAAAATCTTCTGCAGGTGCTTATTTTAATTTAAAAAGGAAAACTACACCTCAAACTTTTACTAGTGTTTCTTACAACATAATAAGTTATTCAATTTCACCTGCTGTTTTAAAAGAATGTAAAGAAAGCAAAATTTGCCTAATGTAGAGAAGATAAGCATAAGGATATGCACTTGAATTCAGTTCATTGTTAAAACTATCTCATTCTTCAGAGCAGATAATAATGAATGACCTTCCACACGGAACGAAAATATTCGAAAAAAAAATTCAAGGTTAAAAACCATTTTATAATAAGAGTGGCTAAAAGAGAATCGTTTATTAAACCCATCCCACCATATGTAAAATCCTTGCCATGAAAAATACTTAAGTTAATATTCTCAAAACCAACAACAATCTTGCCATGCTCTATAAAAATAAGGCAATAAAGAACCCTTGAAAATCAAATTAAGAAATTAGAATTAATCATATTAATGTTCAATTATAACTAAAATAAGAAATACCAATATTCTTTTGACATGATATTCTGACATGATTTCAGTTAATTAATATTTCTGTATAATGTAAATAATCAGAATAAAAATTGTGTGCATTAAAAATAAATTCTATTAGTTTGTTATATTTTTCTTGAATTAATTAAGATTTACACTCTCTTGCTGGAATGTTTTCTTAAACAAATTTTAACATTTACAAAGGAAAATAATTCAGCTTTTAAACAATGAAATAAGTAATTTTCAGAATTTTTGTCATAATAATTTGGAATATTCAATTGAGTGGAAAACTTTAATTAAATAAAAGTTTCTCTTTTATCTTTTACAAAAAAAGACATTGTTGAAATAATATCTAATTAGTTAAAATATTTGGCTGAGAAATAATTCTTGTAAGTTTCTCTTACTACAAAATTAATTAAAAAAATAAAGTATGAACAATAATTTGTCTGACATTAAAATAAAAAAAATTACACTCTACAAATAAAAATATCATTGACTATTTTATTACTCTCTAGTTATAATAGTTATTCATTAATTTATGCATTCATTGGAAACTTCTTAGAAGTAATTTTTAACTTTTCCAAAGGAAAAAAAAATCGTTTTATTTTAAACAATAAGAAACTAAATTTTCAAAAGGTTAACTATAAAATAGTGAGCATAAAAATAATACTAATTTATCAATTGTTAGAATTTTATTACATTAACTAAACTTGAACAGTAAATCTGTCAAAAATCTAGGATATTTGACTGAAAATTAAGTAAAATGTGATGCTAAAGCAATTTCATAAGTAACAAGCTAATTAAAAATAATTTTCAGTTAAATTTTTCGAATCATTGACTATTTTGTTTCCGCAATTCCTGTCATCAACGAAAATAGGGGAATTCTTTTAAAAGCAGCTTGGACCTGTCAGAGGTCTCCATATCATTGGTCGTACCGTCGGTGGATGGGCCGAAGCATCAATAGACGGGTCTTCAACTTCAAGCTCATTGCTGAGGGAATCGAAGCGATTTTTGGTGGTAATTTTTGTATTTGAGGCTTTGACCTCTACAAATTGGCGTTTTTTGACCGATTTTTTCTCTTTCTGAGAAAAGTTAATGTCGCTAACCTGTTTGTTGAGGCTTTCCTGGCTTAAGAGTTCAGCTAGCCTGCAGCGACATTTCAGTTCTAAAGTGACCAGCTGTTGCTGAAACAAGAGAAACAAGTTTTAAAATTGTTACTACCATTTTCAGTTTAATTTAGTGTATATTCTTAGCTAAATGATTGTTTTATATTACATAATCTGGCATTTAGCCTCTTGAATGTATGCATGTAAAATATTTCTTCCCATTAAAAGTTTTGAGTTTTTATTGTACTGCAAATCACCTTTTTCAAGTCCAATCTTTTATAAATAGCTTGCTCTGCATTGTTTATGATTTAATGTTGATAGAATTTTGTAATCATAAATTAAACATGTTTCTATGAAGAAAATAGAAAATTTTCAACTGTAAGTGTGGCATTTTTTTTAGTTTATTTTTATAGTGGTATTTGTCTATGAATATCTTACAATTAATAGAAATTTTATAAATGTTTTAAAAATAATTGAAAAAGAATCTGTTATTTACCTAAGTCTTTGTAAACAGTAATATCTTTTACAATATTAAATATTTTTCAATTTGGCAAGTATTCATAGAGACTTATTGTAATTTTATTATACTTACAGAATATTTTGTTGCAATAAAAATGAATGATGATTTCTGGTTTATTTCTTCAACTACTTGAACCTTTGGAGTTCCTGTTTTATTGTAAGTTTTGTTTGCTTCAAAAAATCTTTATTTAAAAATTGGACTTGATTATTTTTGTATATATTTGGAAGAAATATGTTTGACATGCAGTTCCTTCTTTTTAAATTCTTCTTTTAAGTAAAGTTATTTTATCCTATAAATCTTTTTAATTTTTTGTATTTATTTAAAATATTTGCAATAATATTTATCCCTCCTGTCTCATTATAATGATTTCAATTTATTCCACATTTTTTGTCGTTGGTATGTCAATAAATAGAAACATATGGTTACCGATCATTGCTATATTATTTTTTGTTTGATGTAAATTCTTCAAAAACTATAAATTCCTTGCAAGAATTAACATATTTAACTTACAATGAACATTATTATTTTAGTAAAATTCCCCTTTAAATTTTGTAAATATATTATTTAAAAAAGATTTATCCTGCTTATCGATACATGAGTTATTTTTTTAACTTGCTTTGAGAACCATTTTCCCTTTAAAAATATTTCTTTTCCTTTACTGTAGCATTAATATATTTTTGCTTTTATTTTTATGTAACATTTAAGAGAAATTTATCGAAAATGTTTGCTGTATTTCCTATCTTTGATCAGTATAATATTAGATTTCAATTCAATTTCCCAAGTTCTGTATAAACTAAACACTGTATAATTGATTTGATGATCATTTCTTAATGTTTGAAATAAATGATTTTCAATGGTATGATGTTTTTGATGCACTGCTTGTATGAAATTGGTGTTGTTAAAGTTTGAATTTATTAATAATGTGTTAATTAAATTTTAACTTACAAGATCTTAAATGCACTTGACGTCTGTCAACATTTTCAGAATTGCATTAAATATGTTTTTTCTTTTAACTTCATGGAAGTTTTTTCTTTTCTATTAAATTTAATTTATGAAAATTATTTAATTTGAGGTGATAATTGCTTGTATTATAAAATATACTTCTGTTTCTTCATTGTTTCTTAGTCTAAAAGTTTCTTCTTTATAATATTTTTTTCCATTTTTCCTTTTACTAAATACTTTGTAAGACTAATACTATGGAGTTTATTTACATTTAGATTCTACTACAATGTTGCAAGATTTTTAAGAGGAATATTTAAAGTCTTTTCTTAACAGAAAATTAGTGAAATAAAAGAAAATTTTCATAAGATTTGGACATTTAGGATTGTTTTTTTGAAGAATCTGTAACTCAAGGAGCTTTTCTCTTAAGTATTATTTTATTTTATTCAAAGAGAAACAAGTTTTAAAATTGTTACTACCATTTTCAGTTTAATTTAGTGTATATTCTTAGCTAAATGTTTGTTTTATATTACATAAACTTGCATTTAGCCTCTTGAATGTATGCATGTAAAATATTTCTTCCCATTAAATTTTTGAGTTTTTATTGTACTGCATATCACCTTTTCCAAGTTCAATCTTTTATAAATAGTTTGCTCTGCATTGTTTATTATTTAATGTTGGTAGAATTTTGTGATCATAAATTAAACATGTTTCTATGAAGAAAATAGAAAATTTTCAACTGTAAGTGTGGCAATTTTTTTTTTGTTTATTTTTATAGTGGTATTTGTCTATGCATATCTTACAATTAATAGAAATTTTATAAATGTTTTAAAAATAATTGAAAAAGAATCTGTTATTTACCTAAGTCTTTGTAAACAGTAATATCTTTTACAATATTAAATATTTTTCATTTTTGGCAAGTATTCATAGAGACTTGTTGTAATTTTATTATATTTACAGAATATTTTGATGCAATAAAAATGAATAATGATTTCTGGTTTATTTCTTCAACTACTTGAACCTTTGGAGTTCCTGTTTTATTGTAAGTTTTGTTTACTTCAAAAAATCTTTATTTAAAAATTGGACTTGATTATTTTTGTATATATTTGGAAGAAATATGTTTGACATGCAGTTCCTTCATTTTAAATTCTTCTTTTAAGTAAAGTTATTTTATCCTTTTAAATCTTTTTAATTTTTTGTATTTATTTATAATATTTGCAATAATATTTATCCCTCCTGTCTCATTATAATGATTTCAATTTATTCCACATATTTTGTCGTTGCTATGTCAATAAATAGAAACTTATGGTTACCGATCATTGCTATATATGTTATTTTTTGTTTGATGTAAATTCTTCAAAAACTATAAATTTCTTGCAAGAATTAACATATTTAACTTACAATGAACATTATTATTTTAGTAAAATTCCCCTTTAAATTTTGTAAATATATTATTTAAAAAAGATTTATCCTGCTTATCGATACATGAGTTATTTTTTTAACTTGCTTTGAGAACCATTTTCCCTTTAAAAATATTTCTTTTCCTTTACTGTAGCATTAATATATTTTTGCTTTTATTTTTATGTAACATTTAAGAGAAATTTATCGAAAATGTTTGCTGTATTTCCTATCTTTGATCAGCATAATATTAGATTTCAATTCAATTTCCCAAGTTCTGTATAAACTAAACACTGTATAATTGATTTGATGATCATTTCTTAATGTTTGAAATAAATGATTTTCAATGGTATGATGTTTTTGATGCACTGCTTGTATGAAATTGGTGTTGTTAAAGTTTGAATTTATTAATAATGTGTTAATTAAATTTTAACTTACAAGATCTTAAATGCACTTGACGTCTGTCAACATTTTCAGAATTGCATTAAATATGTTTTTTCTTTTAACTTCATGGAAGTTTTTTCTTTTCTATTAAATTTAATTTATGAAAATTATTTAATTTGAGGTGATAATTGCTTGTATTATAAAATATACTTCTGTTTCTTCATTGTTTCTTAGTATAAAAGTTTCTTCTTTTTAATATTTTTTTCCATTTTTCCTTTTACTAAATACTTTGTAAGACTAATACTATGGAGTTTATTTACATTTAAATTCTACTACAATGTTGCAAGATTTTTAAGAGGAATATTTAAAGTCTTTTCTTAACAGAAAATTAGTGAAATAAAAGAAAATTTTCATAAGATTTGGACATTTAGGATTGTTTTTTTGAAGAATCTGTAACTAAAGGAGCTTTTCTCTTAAGTATTATTTTATTTTATTCAAAGAGAAACAAGTTTTAAAATTGTTACTACCATTTTCAGTTTAATTTAGTGTATATTCTTAGCTAAATGTTTGTTTTATATTACATAAACTTGCATTTAGCCTCTTGAATGTATGCATGTAAAATATTTCTGCCCATTAAATTTTTGAGTTTTTATTGTACTGCATATCACCTTTTCCAAGTTCAATCTTTTATAAATAGTTTGCTCTGCATTGTTTATTATTTAATGTTGGTAGAATTTTGTGATCATAAATTAAACATGTTTCTATAAAGAAAATAGAAAATTTTTCAACTGTAAGTGTGGCAATTTTTTTTGTTTATTTTTATAGTGGTATTTGTCTATGCATATCTTACAATTAATAGAAATTTTATAAATGTTTTAAAAATAATTGAAAAAGAATCTGTTATTTACCTAAGTCTTTGTAAACAGTAATATCTTTTACAATATTAAATATTTTTCATTTTGGCAAGTATTCATAGAGACTTATTGTAATTTTATTATATTTACAGAATATTTTGATGCAATAAAAATGAATAATGATTTCTGGTTTATTTCTTCAACTACTTGAACCTTTGGAGTTCCTGTTTTATTGTAAGTTTTGTTTACTTCAAAAAATCTTTATTTAAAAATTGGACTTGATTATTTTTGTATATATTTGGAAGAAATATGTTTGACATGCAGTTCCTTCTATTTAAATTCTTCTTTTAAGTAAAGTTATTTTATACTTTTAAATCTTTTTAATTTTTTGTACTTATTTATAATATTTGCAATAATATTTATCCCTCCTGTCTCATTATAATGATTTCAATTTATTCCACATATTTTGTCGTTGCTATGTCAATAAATAGAAACTTATGGTTACCGATCATTGCTATATATGTTATTTTTTGTTTGATGTAAATTCGTCAAAAACTATAAATTCCTTGCAAGAATTAACATATTTAACTTACAATGAACATTATTATTTCAGTAAAATTCCCTTTTAAATTTTGTAAATATATTACTTAAAAAAGATTTATCCTGCTTATCGATACATGAGTTATTTTTTTACATTGCTTTGAGAACCATTTTCCCTTTAAAAATATTTCTTTTCCTTTATTGTAGCATTAATATATATTTGCTTTTATTTTTATGTAACATTTAAGAGAAATTTATCGAAAATGTTTGCTGTATTTCCTATCTTTGATCAGTATAATATTAGATTTCAATTCAATTTCCCAAGTTCTGTACAAACTAAACACTGTATAATTGATTTGATGATCATTTCTTAATGTTTGAAATATATGATTTTCAATGGTATGATGTTTTTGATGCACTGCTTGTATGAAATTGGTGTTGTTAAAGTTTGAATTTATTAATAATGTGTTAATTAAATTTTAACTTACAAGATCTTAAATGCACTTGACGTCTGTCAACATTTTCAGAATTGCATTAAATATGTTTTTTCTTTTAACTTCATGGAAGTTTTTTCTTTTCTATTATATTTAATTTATGAAAATTATTTAATTTGAGGTGATAATTGCTTGTATTATAAAATATACTTCTGTTTCTTCATTGTTTCTTAGTATAAAAGTTTCTTCTTTTTAATATTTTTTTCCATTTTTCCTTTTACTAAATTACTTTGTAAGACTAATACTATGGAGTTTATTTACATTTAAATTCTACTACAATGTTGCAAGATTTTTAAGAGGAATATTTAAAGTCTTTTCTTAACAGAAAATTAGTGAAATAAAAGAAAATTTTCGTAAGATTTGTGCATTTAGGATTGTTTTTTTGAAGAATTTGTCACTCAAGGAGCTTTTCTCGGAAGTATTTTTATATTTTATGCAAAGAGAAACAAGTTTTAAAATTGTTACTACCGTTTTCTGTTTAATTTAGTGTATATTCTTAGCTAAATGTTTGTTTTATATTACATAATCTTGCATTTAGCCTCTTGAATGTATGCATGTAAAATATTTCTTCCCATTAAAAGTTTTGAGTTTTTATTGTACTGCAAATCACCTTTTTCAAGTCCAATCTTTTATAAATAGCTTGCTCTGCATTGTTTATGATTAAATGTTGATAGTATTTTGTAATCATAAATTAAACATGTTTCTATGAAGAAAATAGAAAATTTTTCAACTGTAAGTGTGGCATTTTTTTTAGTTTATTTTTATAGTGGTATTTGTCTATGAATATCTTACAATTAATAGAAATTTTATAAATGTTTTTAAAATAATTGAAAAAGAATCTGTTATTTACCTAAGTCTTTGTAAACAATTATATCTTTTACAATATTAAATATTTTTCATTTTGGCAAGTATTCATAGAGACTTATTGTAATTTTATTATATTTACAGAATATTTTGATGCAATAAAAATGAATAATGATTTCTGGTTTATTTCTTCAACTACTTGAACCTTTGGAGTTCCTGTTTTATTGTAAGTTTTGTTTACTTTAAAAAATCTTTATTTTAAAATTGGACTTGATTATTTTTGTATATATTTGGAAGAAATATATTTGACATGCAGTTCCTTCTTTTTAAATTCTTCTTTTAAGTAAAGTTATTTTATCCTTTTAAATCTTTTTAATTTTTTGTATTTACTTATAATATTTGCAATAATATTTATCCCTCCTGTCTCATTATAATGATTTCAATTTATTCCACATATTTTGTTATTGGTATATCAATAAATAGAAACTTATGGTTACCGATCATTGCTATATTATTTTTTGTTTGATGTAAATTCTTCAAAAACTATAAATTCCTTGCAAGAATTAACATATTTAACTTACAATGAACATTATTATTTTAGTAAAATTCCCCTTTAAATTTTGTAAATATATTATTTAAAAAAGATTTATCCTGCTTATCGATACATGAGTTATTTTTTTACATTGCTTTGAGAACCATTTTCCCTTTTAAAATATTTCTTTTCCTTTATTGTAGCATTAATATATATTTGCTTTTATTTTTATGTAACATTTAAGAGAAATTTATCGAAAATGTTTGCTGTATTTCCTATCTTTGATCAGTATAATATTAGATTTAAATTCAATTTCCCAAGTTCTGTACAAACTAAACACTGTATAATTGATTTGATGATCATTTCTTAATGTTTGAAATATATGATTTTCAATGGTATGATGTTTTTGATGCACTGCTTGTATGAAATTGGTGTTGTTAAAGTTTGAATTTATTAATAATGTGTTAATTAAATTTTAACTTACAAGATCTTAAATGCACTTGACGTCTGTCAACATTTTCAGAATTGCATTAAATATGTTTTTTCTTTTAACTTCATGGAAGTTTTTTCTTTTCTATTATATTTAATTTATGAAAATTATTTAATTGGAGGTGATAATTGCTTGTATTATAAAATATACTTCTGTTTCTTCATTGTTTCTTAGTATAAAAGTTTCTTCTTTTTAATATTTTTTTCCATTTTTCCTTTTACTAAATACTTTGTAAGACTAATACTATGGAGTTTATTTACATTTAAATTCTACTACAATGTTGCAAGATTTTTAAGAGGAATATTTAAAGTCTTTTCTTAACAGAAAATTAGTGAAATAAAAGAAAATTTTCGTAAGATTTGTGCAGTTAGGATTGTTTTTTTGAAGAATCTGTCACTCAAGGAGCTTTTCTCAGAAGTATTTTTATATTGTATGCAAAGAGAAACAAGTTTTAAAATTGTTACTACCGTTTTCTGTTTAATTTAGTGTATATTCTTAGCTAAATGTTTGTTTTATATTACATAATCTTGCATTTAGCCTCTTGAATGTATGCATGTAAAATATTTCTTCCCATTAAATTTTTGAGTTTTTATTGTACTGCATATCACCTTTTCCAAGTTCAATCTTTTATAAATAGTTTGCTCTGCATTGTTTATTATTTAATGTTGGTAGAATTTTGTGATCATAAATTAAACATGTTTCTATGAAGAAAATAGAAAATTTTTCAACTGTAAGTGTGGCAATTTTTTTTGTTTATTTTTATAGTGGTATTTGTCTATGAATATCTTACAATTAATAGAAATTTTATAAATGTTTTAAAAATAATTGAAAAAGAATCTGTTATTTACCTAAGTCTTTGTAAACAGTAATATCTTTTACAATATTAAATATTTTTCATTTTGGCAAGTATTCATAGAGACTTATTGTAATTTTATTATATTTACAGAATATTTTGATGCAATAAAAATGAATAATGATTTCTGGTTTATTTCTTCAACTACTTGAACCTTTGGAGTTCCTGTTTTATTGTAAGTTTTGTTTACTTCAAAAAATCTTTATTTAAAAATTGGACTTGATTATTTTTGTATATATTTGGAAGAAATATGTTTGACATGCAGTTCCTTCTATTTTAAATTCTTCTTTTAAGTAAAGTTATTTTATCCTTTTAAATCTTTTTAATTTTTTGTATTTATTTAAAATATTTGCAATAATATTTATCCCTCCTGTCTCATTATAATGATTTCAATTTATTCCACATATTTTGTCGTTGCTATGTCAATAAATAGAAACTTATGGTTACCGATCATTGCTATATATGTTATTTTTTGTTTGATGTAAATTCTTCAAAAACTATAAATTCCTTGCAAGAATTAACATATTTAACTTACAATGAACATTATTATTTTAGTAAAATTCCCCTTTAAATTTTGTAAATATATTATTTAAAAAAGATTTATCCTGCTTATCGATACATGAGTTATTTTTTTACATTGCTTTGAGAACCATTTTCCCTTTAAAAATATTTCTTTTCCTTTACTGTAGCATTAATATATTTTTGCTTTTATTTTTATGTAACATTTAAGAGAAATTTATCGAAAATGTTTGCTGTATTTCCTATCTTTGATCAGTATAATATTAGATTTCAATTCAATTTCCCAAGTTCTGTACAAACTAAACACTGTATAATTGATTTGATGATCATTTCTTAATGTTTGAAATATATGATTTTCAATGGTATGATGTTTTTGATGCACTGCTTGTATGAAATTGGTGTTGTTAAAGTTTGAATTTATTAATAATGTGTTAATTAAATTTTAACTTACAAGATCTTAAATGCACTTGACGTCTGTCAACATTTTCAGAATTGCATTAAATATGTTTTTTCTTTTAACTTCATGGAAGTTTTTTCTTTTCTATTAAATTTAATTTATGAAAATTATTTAATTTGAGGTGATAATTGCTTGTATTATAAAATATACTTCTGTTTCTTCATTGTTTCTTAGTCTAAAAGTTTCTTCTTTTTAATATTTTTTTCCATTTTTCCTTTTACTAAATACTTTGTAAGACTATTCTAAAATACTATGGAGTTTATTTACATTTAAATTCTACTACAATGTTGCAAGATTTTTAAGAGGAATATTTAAAGTCTTTTCTTAACAGAAAATTAGTGAAATAAAAGAAAATTTTCATAAGATTTGGACATTTAGGATTGTTTTTTTGAAGAATCTGTAACTCAAGGATCTTTTCTCACAAGTATTATTTTATTTTATGCAAAGAGAAACAAGTTTTAAAATTGTTACTACCATTTTCAGTTTAATTTAGTGTATATTCTTAGCTAAATGTTTGTTTTATATTACATAATCTTGCATTTAGCCTCTTGAATGTATGCATGTAAAATATTTCTTCCCATTAAAAGTTTTGAGTTTTTATTGTACTGCATATCACCTTTTCCAAGTTCAATCTTTTATAAATAGTTTGCTCTGCATTGTTTATGATTTAATGTTGATAGAATTTTGTAATCATAAATTAAACATGTTTCTATGAAGAAAATAGAAAATTTTTCAACTGTAAGTGTGGCAATTTTTTTTAGTTTATTTTTATAGTGGTATTTGTCTATGAATATCTTACAATTAATAGAAATTTTATAAATGTTTTAAAAATAATTGAAAAAGAATCTGTTATTTACCTAAGTCTTTGTAAACAGTAATATCTTTTACAATATTAAATATTTTTCATTTTGGCAAGTATTCATAGAGACTTATTGTAATTTTATTATATTTACAGAATATTTTGATGCAATAAAAATGAATAATGATTTCTGGTTTATTTCTTCAACTACTTGAACCTTTGGAGTTCCTGTTTTATTGTAAGTTTTGTTTACTTCAAAAAATCTTTATTTAAAAATTGGACTTGATTATTTTTGTATATATTTGGAAGAAATATGTTTGACATGCAGTTCCTTCTTTTTAAATTCTTCTTTTAAGTAAAGTTATTTTATCCTTTTAAATCTTTTTAATTTTTTGTATTTATTTAAAATATTTGCAATAATATTTATCCCTCCTGTCTCATTATAATGATTTCAATTTATTCCACATATTTTGTCGTTGGTATGTCAATAAATAGAAACTTATGGTTACCGATCATTGCTATATATGTTATTTTTTGTTTGATGTAAATTCTTCAAAAACTATAAATTCCTTGCAAGAATTAACATATTTAACTTACAATGAACATTATTATTTTAGTAAAATTCCCCTTTAAATTTTGTAAATATATTATTTAAAAAAGATTTATCCTGCTTATCGATACATGAGTTATTTTTTTACATTGCTTTGAGAACCATTTTCCCTTTAAAAATATTTCTTTTCCTTTACTGTAGCATTAATATATTTTTGCTTTTATTTTTATGTAACATTTAAGAGAAATTTATCGAAAATGTTTGCTGTATTTCCTATCTTTGATCAGTATAATATTAGATTTCAATTCAATTTCCCAAGTTCTGTACAAACTAAACACTGTATAATTGATTTGATGATCATTTCTTAATGTTTGAAATATATGATTTTCAATGGTATGATGTTTTTGATGCACTGCTTGTATGAAATTGGTGTTGTTAAAGTTTGAATTTATTAATAATGTGTTAATTAAATTTTAACTTACAAGATCTTAAATGCACTTGACGTCTGTCAACATTTTCAGAATTGCATTAAATATGTTTTTTCTTTTAACTTCATGGAAGTTTTTTCTTTTCTATTATATTTAATTTATGAAAATTATTTAATTTGAGGTGATAATTGCTTGTATTATAAAATATACTTCTGTTTCTTCATTGTTTCTTAGTCTAAAAGTTTCTTCTTTATAATATTTTTTTCCATTTTTCCTTTTACTAAATACTTTGTAAGACTATTCTAAAATACTATGGAGTTTATTTACATTTAAATTCTACTACAATATTGCAAGATTTTTAAGATAAATATTTAAAGTCTTTTCTTAACAGAAAATTAGTGAAATAAAAGAAAATTTTCGTAAGATTTGTGCGTTTAGGATTGTTTTTTTGAAGAATCTGTCACTCAAGGAGCTTTTCTCGGAAGTATTTTTATATTTTATGCAAAGAGAAACAAGTTTTAAAATTGTTACTACCGTTTTCTGTTTAATTTAGTGTATATTCTTAGCTAAATGTTTGTTTTATATTACATAATCTTGCATTTAGCCTCTTGAATGTATGCATGTAAAATATTTCTTCCCATTAAAAGTTTTGAGTTTTTATTGTACTGCAAATCACCTTTTTCAAGTCCAATCTTTTATAAATAGCTTGCTCTGCATTGTTTATGATTAAATGTTGATAGTATTTTGTAATCATAAATTAAACATGTTTCTATGAAGAAAATAGAAAATTTTTCAACTGTAAGTGTGGCATTTTTTTTAGTTTATTTTTATAGTGGTATTTGTCTATGAATATCTTACAATTAATAGAAATTTTATAAATGTTTTTAAAATAATTGAAAAAGAATCTGTTATTTACCTAAGTCTTTGTAAACAATTATATCTTTTACAATATTAAATATTTTTCATTTTGGCAAGTATTCATAGAGACTTATTGTAATTTTATTATATTTACAGAATATTTTGATGCAATAAAAATGAATAATGATTTCTGGTTTATTTCTTCAACTACTTGAACCTTTGGAGTTCCTGTTTTATTGTAAGTTTTGTTTACTTTAAAAAATCTTTATTTTAAAATTGGACTTGATTATTTTTGTATATATTTGGAAGAAATATATTTGACATGCAGTTCCTTCTTTTTAAATTCTTCTTTTAAGTAAAGTTATTTTATCCTTTTAAATCTTTTTAATTTTTTGTATTTACTTATAATATTTGCAATAATATTTATCCCTCCTGTCTCATTATAATGATTTCAATTTATTCCACATATTTTGTTATTGGTATATCAATAAATAGAAACTTATGGTTACCGATCATTGCTATATATGTTATTTTTTGTTTGATGTAAATTCTTCAAAAACTATAAATTCCTTGCAAGAATTAACATATTTAACTTACAATGAACATTATTATTTTAGTAAAATTCCCCTTTAAATTTTGTAAATATATTATTTAAAAAAGATTTATCCTGCTTATCGATACATGAGTTATTTTTTTACATTGCTTTGAGAACCATTTTCCCTTTAAAAATATTTCTTTTCCTTTACTGTAGCATTAATATATATTTGCTTTTATTTTTATGTAACATTTAAGAGAAATTTATCGAAAATGTTTGCTGTATTTCCTATCTTTGATCAGTATAATATTAGATTTCAATTCAATTTCCCAAGTTCTGTACAAACTAAACACTGTATAATTGATTTGATGATCATTTCTTAATGTTTGAAATATATGATTTTCAATGGTATGATGTTTTTGATGCACTGCTTGTATGAAATTGGTGTTGTTAAAGTTTGAATTTATTAATAATGTGTTAATTAAATTTTAACTTACAAGATCTTAAATGCACTTGACGTCTGTCAACATTTTCAGAATTGCATTAAATATGTTTTTTCTTTTAACTTCATGGAAGTTTTTTCTTTTCTATTATATTTAATTTATGAAAATTATTTAATTTGAGGTGATAATTGCTTGTATTATAAAATATACTTCTGTTTCTTCATTGTTTCTTAGTCTAAAAGTTTCTTCTTTTTAATATTTTTTTCCATTTTTCCTTTTACTAAATACTTTGTAAGACTATTCTAAAATACTATGGAGTTTATTTACATTTAAATTCTACTACAATGTTGCAAGATTTTTAAGAGGAATATTTAAAGTCTTTTCTTAACAGAAAATTAGTGAAATAAAAGAAAATTTTCGTAAGATTTGTGCATTTAGGATTGTTTTTTTGAAGAATCTGTCACTCAAGGAGCTTTTCTCGGAAGTATTTTTATATTTTATGCAAAGAGAAACAAGTTTTAAAATTGTTACTACCGTTTTCTGTTTAATTTAGTGTATATTCTTAGCTAAATGTTTGTTTTATATTACATAATCATGCATTTAGCCTCTTGAATGTATGCATGTAAAATATTTCTTCCCATTAAAAGTTTTGAGTTTTTATTGTACTGCAAATCACCTTTTTCAAGTCCAATCTTTTATAAATAGCTTGCTCTGCATTGTTTATGATTAAATGTTGATAGTATTTTGTAATCATAAATTAAACATGTTTCTATGAAGAAAATAGAAAATTTTTCAACTGTAAGTGTGGCATTTTTTTTAGTTTATTTTTATAGTGGTATTTGTCTATGAATATCTTACAATTAATAGAAATTTTATAAATGTTTTTAAAATAATTGAAAAAGAATCTGTTATTTACCTAAGTCTTTGTAAACAATTATATCTTTTACAATATTAAATATTTTTCATTTTGGCAAGTATTCATAGAGACTTATTGTAATTTTATTATATTTACAGAATATTTTGATGCAATAAAAATGAATAATGATTTCTGGTTTATTTCTTCAACTACTTGAACCTTTGGAGTTCCTGTTTTATTGTAAGTTTTGTTTACTTTAAAAAATCTTTATTTTAAAATTGGACTTGATTATTTTTGTATATATTTGGAAGAAATATATTTGACATGCAGTTCCTTCTTTTTAAATTCTTCTTTTAAGTAAAGTTATTTTATCCTTTTAAATCTTTTTAATTTTTTGTATTTACTTATAATATTTGCAATAATATTTATCCCTCCTGTCTCATTATAATGATTTCAATTTATTCCACATATTTTGTTATTGGTATATCAATAAATAGAAACTTATGGTTACCGATCATTGCTATATATGTTATTTTTTGTTTGATGTAAATTCTTCAAAAACTATAAATTCCTTGCAAGAATTAACATATTTAACTTACAATGAACATTATTATTTTAGTAAAATTCCCCTTTAAATTTTGTAAATATATTATTTAAAAAAGATTTATCCTGCTTATCGATACATGAGTTATTTTTTTACATTGCTTTGAGAACCATTTTCCCTTTTAAAATATTTCTTTTCCTTTACTGTAGCATTAATATATATTTGCTTTTATTTTTATGTAACATTTAAGAGAAATTTATCGAAAATGTTTGCTGTATTTCCTATCTTTGATCAGTATAATATTAGATTTCAATTCAATTTCCCAAGTTCTGTACAAACTAAACACTGTATAATTGATTTGATGATCATTTCTTAATGTTTGAAATATATGATTTTCAATGGTATGATGTTTTTGATGCACTGCTTGTATGAAATTGGTGTTGTTAAAGTTTGAATTTATTAA
Organism: Latrodectus hesperus; assembly: GCA_037975125.1. Taxonomy (NCBI): domain Eukaryota; kingdom Metazoa; phylum Arthropoda; class Arachnida; order Araneae; family Theridiidae; genus Latrodectus; species Latrodectus hesperus. The sequence goes on along the minus strand of CM075854.1, from coordinate 86,626,969 downwards.
TAATGTGTTAATTAAATTTTAACTTACAAGATCTTAAATGCACTTGACGTCTGTCAACATTTTCAGAATTGCATTAAATATGTTTTTTCTTTTAACTTCATGGAAGTTTTTTCTTTTCTATTATATTTAATTTATGAAAATTATTTAATTGGAGGTGATAATTGCTTGTATTATAAAATATACTTCTGTTTCTTCATTGTTTCTTAGTATAAAAGTTTCTTCTTTTTAATATTTTTTTCCATTTTTCCTTTTACTAAATACTTTGTAAGACTAATACTATGGAGTTTATTTACATTTAAATTCTACTACAATGTTGCAAGATTTTTAAGAGGAATATTTAAAGTCTTTTCTTAACAGAAAATTAGTGAAATAAAAGAAAATTTTCGTAAGATTTGTGCATTTAGGATTGTTTTTTTGAAGAATCTGTCACTCAAGGAGCTTTTCTCGGAAGTATTTTTATATTTTATGCAAAGAGAAACAAGTTTTAAAATTGTTACTACCGTTTTCTGTTTAATTTAGTGTATATTCTTAGCTAAATGTTTGTTTTATATTACATAATCATGCATTTAGCCTCTTGAATGTATGCATGTAAAATATTTCTTCCCATTAAAAGTTTTGAGTTTTTATTGTACTGCAAATCACCTTTTTCAAGTCCAATCTTTTATAAATAGCTTGCTCTGCATTGTTTATGATTTAATGTTGATAGAATTTTGTAATCATAAATTAAACATGTTTCTATGAAGAAAATAGAAAATTTTCAACTGTAAGTGTGGCATTTTTTTTAGTTTATTTTTATAGTGGTATTTGTCTATGAATATCTTACAATTAATAGAAATTTTATAAATGTTTTAAAAATAATTGAAAAAGAATCTGTTATTTACCTAAGTCTTTGTAAACAGTAATATCTTTTACAATATTAAATATTTTTCAATTTGGCAAGTATTCATAGAGACTTATTGTAATTTTATTATACTTACAGAATATTTTGATGCAATAAAAATGAATAATGATTTCTGGTTTATTTCTTCAACTACTTGAACCTTTGGAGTTCCTGTTTTATTGTAAGTTTTGTTTACTTCAAAAAATCTTTATTTAAAAATTGGACTTGATTATTTTTGTATATATTTGGAAGAAATATGTTTGACATGCAGTTCCTTCTATTTAAATTCTTCTTTTAAGTAAAGTTATTTTATACTTTTAAATCTTTTTAATTTTTTGTACTTATTTATAATATTTGCAATAATATTTATCCCTCCTGTCTCATTATAATGATTTCAATTTATTCCACATATTTTGTCGTTGCTATGTCAATAAATAGAAACTTATGGTTACCGATCATTGCTATATATGTTATTTTTTGTTTGATGTAAATTCGTCAAAAACTATAAATTCCTTGCAAGAATTAACATATTTAACTTACAATGAACATTATTATTTTAGTAAAATTCCCCTTTAAATTTTGTAAATATATTATTTAAAAAAGATTTATCCTGCTTATCGATACATGAGTTATTTTTTTACATTGCTTTGAGAACCATTTTCCCTTTTAAAATATTTCTTTTCCTTTATTGTAGCATTAATATATATTTGCTTTTATTTTTATGTAACATTTAAGAGAAATTTATCGAAAATGTTTGCTGTATTTCCTATCTTTGATCAGTATAATATTAGATTTAAATTCAATTTCCCAAGTTCTGTACAAACTAAACACTGTATAATTGATTTGATGATCATTTCTTAATGTTTGAAATATATGATTTTCAATGGTATGATGTTTTTGATGCACTGCTTGTATGAAATTGGTGTTGTTAAAGTTTGAATTTATTAATAATGTGTTAATTAAATTTTAACTTACAAGATCTTAAATGCACTTGACGTCTGTCAACATTTTCAGAATTGCATTAAATATGTTTTTTCTTTTAACTTCATGGAAGTTTTTTCTTTTCTATTATATTTAATTTATGAAAATTATTTAATTGGAGGTGATAATTGCTTGTATTATAAAATATACTTCTGTTTCTTCATTGTTTCTTAGTATAAAAGTTTCTTCTTTTTAATATTTTTTTCCATTTTTCCTTTTACTAAATACTTTGTAAGACTAATACTATGGAGTTTATTTACATTTAAATTCTACTACAATGTTGCAAGATTTTTAAGAGGAATATTTAAAGTCTTTTCTTAACAGAAAATTAGTGAAATAAAAGAAAATTTTCGTAAGATTTGTGCATTTAGGATTGTTTTTTTGAAGAATTTGTCACTCAAGGAGCTTTTCTCGGAAGTATTTTTATATTTTATGCAAAGAGAAACAAGTTTTAAAATTGTTACTACCGTTTTCTGTTTAATTTAGTGTATATTCTTAGCTAAATGTTTGTTTTATATTACATAATCATGCATTTAGCCTCTTGAATGTATGCATGTAAAATATTTCTTCCCATTAAATTTTTGAGTTTTTATTGTACTGCATATCACCTTTTCCAAGTTCAATCTTTTATAAATAGTTTGCTCTGCATTGTTTATTATTTAATGTTGGTAGAATTTTGTGATCATAAATTAAACATGTTTCTATGAAGAAAATAGAAAATTTTTCAACTGTAAGTGTGGCAATTTTTTTTTGTTTATTTTTATAGTGGTATTTGTCTATGCATATCTTACAATTAATAGAAATTTTATAAATGTTTTAAAAATAATTGAAAAAGAATCTGTTATTTACCTAAGTCTTTGTAAACAGTAATATCTTTTACAATATTAAATATTTTTCATTTTGGCAAGTATTCATAGAGACTTGTTGTAATTTTATTATATTTACAGAATATTTTGATGCAATAAAAATGAATAATGATTTCTGGTTTATTTCTTCAACTACTTGAACCTTTGGAGTTCCTGTTTTATTGTAAGTTTTGTTTACTTCAAAAAATCTTTATTTAAAAATTGGACTTGATTATTTTTGTATATATTTGGAAGAAATATGTTTGACATGCAGTTCCTTCATTTTAAATTCTTCTTTTAAGTAAAGTTATTTTATCCTTTTAAATCTTTTTAATTTTTTGTATTTATTTATAATATTTGCAATAATATTTATCCCTCCTGTCTCATTATAATGATTTCAATTTATTCCACATATTTTGTCGTTGCTATGTCAATAAATAGAAACTTATGGTTACCGATCATTGCTATATATGTTATTTTTTGTTAGATGTAAATTCTTAAAAAACTATAAATTCCTTGCAAGAATTAACATATTTAACTTACAATGAACATTATTATTTTAGTAAAATTCCCCTTTAAATTTTGTAAATATATTACTTAAAAAAGATTTATTATGCTTATCGATACATGAGTTATTTTTTTACATTGCTTTGAGAACCATTTTCCCTTTAAAAATATTTCTTTTCCTTTACTGTAGCATTAATATATTTTTGCTTTTATTTTTATGTAACATTTAAGAGAAATTTATCGAAAATGTTTGCTGTATTTCCTATCTTTGATCAGTATAATATTAGATTTCAATTCAATTTCCCAAGTTCTGTACAAACTAAACACTGTATAATTGATTTGATGATCATTTCTTAATGTTTGAAATATATGATTTTCAATGGTATGATGTTTTTGATGCACTGCTTGTATGAAATTGGTGTTGTTAAAGTTTGAATTTATTAATAATGTGTTAATTAAATTTTAACTTACAAGATCTTAAATGCACTTGACGTCTGTCAACATTTTCAGAATTGCATTAAATATGTTTTTTCTTTTAACTTCATGGAAGTTTTTTCTTTTCTATTATATTTAATTTATGAAAGTTATTTAATTTGAGGTGATACTTGCTTGTATTATAAAATATACTTCTGTTTCTTCATTGTTTCTTAGTCTAAAAGTTTCTTCTTTATAATATTTTTTTCCATTTTTCCTTTTACTAAATACTTTGTAAGACTATTCTAAAATACTATGGAGTTTATTTACATTTAAATTCTACTACAATGTTGCAAGATTTTTAAGAGGAATATTTAAAGTCTTTTCTTAACAGAAAATTAGTGAAATAAAAGAAAATTTTTATAAGATTTGGACATTTAGGATTGTTTTTTTGAAGAATCTGTAACTCAAGGAGCTTTTCTCTTAAGTATTATTTTATTTTATTCAAAGAGAAACAAGTTTTAAAATTGTTACTACCATTTTCAGTTTAATTTAGTGTATATTGTTAGCTAAATGTTTGTTTTATATTACATAAACTTGCATTTAGCCTCTTGAATGTATGCATGTAAAATATTTCTTCCCATTAAATTTTTGAGTTTTTATTGTACTGCATATCACCTTTTCCAAGTTCAATCTTTTATAAATAGTTTGCTCTGCATTGTTTATTATTTAATGTTGGTAGAATTTTGTGATCATAAATTAAACATGTTTCTATGAAGAAAATAGAAAATTTTTCAACTGTAAGTGTGGCAATTTTTTTTTGTTTATTTTTATAGTGGTATTTGTCTATGCATATCTTACAATTAATAGAAATTTTATAAATGTTTTAAAAATAATTGAAAAAGAATCTGTTATTTACCTAAGTCTTTGTAAACAGTAATATCTTTTACAATATTAAATATTTTTCAATTTGGCAAGTATTCATTGAGACTTATTGTAATTTTATTATACTTACAGAATATTTTGATGCAATAAAAATGAATAATGATTTCTGGTTTATTTCTTCAACTACTTGAACCTTTGGAGTTCCTGTTTTATTGTAAGTTTTGCTTACTTCAAAAAATCTTTATTTAAAAATTGGACTTGATTATTTTTGTATATATTTGGAAGAAATATGTTTGACATGCAGTTCCTTCTATTTAAATTCTTCTTTTAAGTAAAGTTATTTTATACTTTTGAAGTGAATAACTAGCGTGCTCAAGTAAATACAGGATAATTAAAATCAATAGGCTTTATTGCGACTTAAAATCAGACAAGCAACACACTTGCCATCTCACTCTGCCTGTCTGGCGAGTGAAAACTAACAAGCTATATATACAGGTAAAAATATCTTCTGATTGGTTGGTGACAATAAATATTTACATAAAATTATAATAAGCACAGGAATCATGTGCGATAAGAAAAGTTCGTTCTAGAAGGAGAGTCACGCACATGCGGCTCTGTAGTGCGAATCGAATTCTGCACATTCGTTCACTACAGTACTCCCCCGTCAGTCCAGTTGCTGCAGGGATGGCAACGGGAACCGGAACCGGACTCGACGTCCAGAGCGAGTCGTGGTGGTGAAGTTGTCGGCCGTGCACGGAACTGGACGAATGTTTGAAGATGATGTTGGTGCAGAGTGATCGATCAAGGTGTGTGCTGGCTTCAGACGATCGATAGAAATTGAAGATTTCTTTCCTTTGATCATTAATGTAAAAAACTTAGGAGTTCTGTGAACGACAAGAAAGGGACCATCATACGGCTGCTCCAAAGGTCGGCGTACAGCATCCTGTCGGACAAAGACATGTGATGTAGTGTTGAGGTCTTTGTGGATAAAAGTAGTTGCTGATGAATGCCTCGAAGCAGGTACTGGACGTAACAATCGGACGTGGTTCCGAAGCTTAGCAAGAAAGTCGGGAACAGGCAGTGCGGAACGGCTGGTTGTATCCCGGACGAATTCTCCTGGCAAACGGAGTGTCGAGCCGTAGACCAGTTCTGCTGCCGATGTGCCAAGATCTTCCTTCACTGCACAGCGGATTCCGAGAAGTATCGATGGGAGCACTTTTACCCAATTTGCAGGATCTGTACACTTAATTGCAGTCTTCAATTGGCGGTGCAGTCGTTCAACCATGCCATTCGAAGCAGGGTTGTAGGCAGTAGTCCTCAGCTTTTCAGCTCCTAATAACTTAGAAAAAGAATGAAAAAGTTCGCTTTCGAACTGCCTGCCTTGATCCGTTATCAAGATTTGAGGGGCTCCAAATCTAGATACCCAACCTGAATAGAAAGCTTCTGCGACTGATTCAGCAGAAATGTTGTCGATAGGGTAAGCCTCTGGCCATCGAGAGAATCTGTCGATGCAAGTTAAACAGTAACGATAGCCCTGAGATGGCGGAAGTGGCCCCACAATGTCGATATGCACAACACGAAAGCGGTCACTTGGTAACGGATAATCACCAATGGGAGAATGAGTATGGCGATGAATTTTAGATTTTTGGCATGGTAAGCATGCTCTCACCCATTCTTTGCAGTCTGTCTTGACAGTTGGCCAGAGAAACTTAGAAGTAATAAGCTTGGTCGTGGCACGCACTCCCGGATGGGACAGACCATGCATCATATCGAAAACTTTTCGAGTGAAACTAAATGGAACGATAGGTCGAACAACACTGGTCGACACATCACAAAAAAGAGAAGTAGAGTTTGAAGATAAAGGAAAAGATTTAATTTTCAAAGAATTATTTTTAAGAAAATCTTGTAAGGAGGTATCATGAGATTGTTCTTTCGCCATTTCTTCATAATCAATTGTGGTAGGAAATGAAAAAGCATGAATTCTAGAAAGTGCGTCGGCTACGCAATTTTCGCTACCAGAGACATGACGGATATCAGTCGAAAACTGACTAATGAATTCCAAGTGCCTCAGCTGTCTAGGAGAGGTTTTCTCAGCTTTCTGACGAAACGCAAAAGTAATGGGTTTGTGGTCAGTGAAAACAGTGAACTCTCGACCCTCAAGCATGTGCCTGAAGTGACGGATAGTGGAATAAATTGCTAGCAACTCTCGATCGTAGGTACTATAACGCGTCTCGGAAGGGGTAAGCTTTCGAGAGAAAAAAGCCAAAGGCTGAAGATCGCCACGTTTGGATAATTGGTGAAGAACACCACCAATAGCGACTTCAGACGCATCTACCATGAGTGATAGAGGAGCGTTTTGACGAGGATGGTAAAGCATGGTACGATGAGCAAGTTGTTTTTTGCAGTTTTGAAATGCTTCGTTGGCCTCGTCCGTCCAAGTAATTTGGGTTTTATCAGCTTTTTCTTTTTACCTTTCAGTAAAGCGTGTAAAGGGGTTTGTAAGAAAGCAGCATTAGGGATGAACCTATGATAGAAATTTATCATCGCGAGAAATCTGCGCAGTTCCTGTACATTTTTTGGCTGAGGGTAGTTTTGTAAAGTTTGTACTTTAGAATCTGAAGGTCTTATGCCATCAGCCGAGACAATTACTCCTAAAAATAATAATTCTTTTTCTCCAAAAATGCATTTATTTGAATTTAAGACAATGTTATGTAGGCTTAGTCGTTCAAAAACTGTTTTTAGGTCCGTAAGGTGTTCTGCTTCATTAGTTGAAGCGACAAGAACATCGTCCAAGTATGTAAAACAACAGTCTAAGCCTCTTAGTACCTCATCCATATGCCTCTGAAAAGTTTGGGCTGCATTTCTCAAACCAAAGGTCATGTAGTTAAATTCGAAAAGTCCTATGGGAGTAATTACCGCTGTTTTTGGAATATCCGCTTTTCGGACAGGTATCTGATGATACGCTTTCACTAAATCCAATTTGGAAAAAATTGTTTTACCTGCTAATCCAGCATTAAAATCATGGATGTGGGGAATTGGATAGCGATCAGGGATGGTAACACTGTTTAATCGGCGGTAGTCACCACAAATTCTCCAGGTCCCATCGTTTTTAGGAACCATGTGGATTGGACTCGACCATGGGCTTTTTGACGGTTTACAGATGCCTTGTTTAATAAATGCAGAAAATTCTTTTTTGAGTGCGGCTAACTTATCTGGTGATAAACGTCGTGCTTTAGAGGCTATAGGGGGACCATTTGTATGTATATAGTGAGTTACAGCGGAGTTTTGATTGTCTTTACTAATGAAAGGTAGCGTTAATTTAGGATATTGCGAAAGTAATTTAATGTACTTTGTAGTGTTGGCAAGTGTTGTAATACCTAATGATGGGCCATGTACCGCTTTACCGCTTGAAGTTACGAACATAGTTTGGTCCATAATTCGACGATTACGGATATCGACCAATATACCAAACCGCTCTAAGAAATCAGCACCTAAAATGGCGTGGTCAACATCAGCAATAAGGAATGTCCAAGTATAGGTCATGTTAAGCCCAATGTTAACTTTCAATTTCTTGCTGCCATAGGTGTTAATGCAAGTACCGTTAGCGGCGTAAAGCGTAGGTTGAGATGGTTGTAAAAATTTATTGGTATGCATCTTTGATCGGGGAAAAACTGAGACGGCAGCACCACTGTCTATTAAGTACCGAGTACCGGTAACTCTGTCATAAACAAAAAGATGACTGACTCCTCGACCGTTATCTGTCGTCGCCGAAACAGATGGGTCTACTAGTTTTCCTGATAAGAGCAAGGTTTTTTGCATTTACCTGCAAGAGCTTTGAACCGCCTATGGTACCAACAAATTTTCCTGGCTTCATTCGAGGGAGAACGATGTCTAGGATGAGACCGACGACGATTGTACCTATTCTTACTAACGTTGCGCTGGCTTGTCAGCTTGTTAACAGAAAGCGTGAGGGATGCAACTTGCTTAGTTAAAACACTAATGGAATTTTCAGAGTCACTACTGCTGCATGCGGTATTTGGAGAGACAGCATTAATGGCGGCAAGTCCTGAAACTTCGGAAATTTTATCCGCGATTTTCGCGAGACCGTCTAAGTTTTCTAGACTTACAGAAAGTATCTGTTGCATATGCACGGGCAAACGTTGTAACCATAAGGCGCGAATGCCTTCGTCAGTCATTTGGCCAGATGCAAGATTTTGCATTTCGTGTAGCAATTGGGAAGGTCGTTTGTCTCCTAAGGAAATGTCTTGAAACAATGATCTTAAACGAGCTGTTTCAGTCTCCGCAAAATGGTCAATAATACGTTTTTTAAGAATAGCATAAGATTGCTCTGAAAGTGGGGTTTTAATTATGTCCGCCACAATTTGGAGAACGTCTGAGTCTAAAGCAGAAACAACACTTAGAAATTTAGTGACATTAGCTGTAATACCAGATATGGTAAATGAAGATTCCAGTTGACAAAACCACAACTCGGGATTTTGTTTCCAAAATGGCGGTGGACGAAAAGCGATACGGGAAAGTTCCGGCTGCGGAAAATTTCCATCCGTAACAGAAATTGCTGACTTTTCCTGAGAAGTCATAATGTAACAAAACAAGTAATAGCAATGTAAGAAGTAGAAAAACTAAGTAATATGAAAAACACTTATACAAGTTACGAATAAGAAAATAGTGGTAGTCAACCGAAAAGAAATTTTAACGAAACAATTCGTACAAAAAGGTATATTGAAATAAGATTTTCACCTGTGCGTCATTTTTCCACGTCCGGGTCACCATTGAAGTGAATAACTAGCGTGCTCAAGTAAATACAGGATAATTAAAATCAATAGGCTTTATTGCGACTTAAAATCAGACAAGCAACACACTTGCCATCTCACTCTGCCTGTCTGGCGAGTGAAAACTAACAAGCTATATATACAGGTAAAAATATCTTCTGATTAGTTGGTGACAATAAATATTTACATAAAATTATAATAAGCACAGGAATCATGTGCGATAAGAAAAGTTCGTTCTAGAAGGAGAGTCACGCACATGCGGCTCTGTAGTGCGAATCGAATACTGCACATTCGTTCACTACACTTTTAAATCTTTTTAATTTTTTGTATTTATTTAAAATATTTGCAATAATATTTATCCCTCCTGTCTCATTATAATGATTTCAATTTATTCCACATTTTTTGTCGTTGGTATGTCAATAAATAGAAACTTATGGTTACCGATCATTGCTATATTATTTTTTATTTGATGTAAATTCTTCAAAAACTATAAATTTCTTGCAAGAATTAACATATTTAACTTACAATGAACATTATTATTTTAGTAAAATTCCCCTTTAAATTTTGTAAATATATTATTTAAAAAAGATTTATCCTGCTTATCGATACATGAGTTATTTTTTTACACTTGCTTTGAGAACCATTTTCCCTTTAAAAATATTTCTTTTCCTTTACTGTAGCATTAATATATTTTTGCTTTTATTTTTATGTAACATTTAAGAGAAATTTATCGAAAATGTTTGCTGTATTTCCTATCTTTGATCAGTATAATATTAGATTTCAATTCAATTTCCCAAGTTCTGTATAAACTAAACACTGTATAATTGATTTGATGATCATTTCTTAATGTTTGAAATAAATGATTTTCAATGGTATGATGTTTTTGATGCACTGCTTGTATGAAATTGGTGTTGTTAAAGTTTGAATTTATTAATAATGTGTTAATTAAATTTTAACTTACAAGAATTTAAATGCACTTGACGTCTGTATACATTTTCAGAATTGCATTAAATATGTTTTTTCTTTTAACTTCATGGAAGTTTTTTCTTTTCTATTATATTTAATTTATGAAAATTATTTAATTGGAGGTGATAATTGCTTGTATTATAAAATATACTTCTGTTTCTTCATTGTTTCTTAGTATAAAAGTTTCTTCTTTTTAATATTTTTTTCCATTTTTCCTTTTACTAAATACTTTGTAAGACTAATACTATGGAGTTTATTTACATTTAAATTCTACTACAATGTTGCAAGATTTTTAAGAGGAATATTTAAAGTCTTTTCTAAACAGAAAATTAGTGAAATAAAAGAAAATTTTCGTAAGATTTGTGCATTTAGGATTGTTTTTTTGAAGAATCTGTCACTCAAGGAGCTTTTCTCGGAAGTATTTTTATATTTTATGCAAAGAGAAACAGGTTTTAAAATTGTTACTACCGTTTTCTGTTTAATTTAGTGTATATTCTTAGCTAAATGTTTGTTTTATATTACATAATCATGCATTTAGCCTCTTGAATGTATGCATGTAAAATATTTCTTCCCATTAAAAGTTTTGAGTTTTTATTGTACTGCATATCACCTTTTCCAAGTTCAATCTTTTATAAATAGTTTGCTCTGCATTGTTTATTATTTAATGTTGGTAGAATTTTGTGATCATAAATTAAACATGTTTCTATGAAGAAAATAGAAAATTTTTCAACTGTAAGTGTGGCAATTTTTTTTAGTTTATTTTTATAGTGGTATTTGTCTATGCATATCTTACAATTAATAGAAATTTTATAAATGTTTTAAAAATAATTGAAAAAGAATCTGTTATTTACCTAAGTCTTTGTAAACAGTAATATCTTTTACAATATTAAATATTTTTCAATTTGGCAAGTATTCATAGAGACTTATTGTAATTTTATTATACTTACAGAATATTTTGATGCAATAAAAATGAATAATGATTTCTGGTTTATTTCTTCAACTACTTGAACCTTTGGAGTTCCTGTTTTATTGTAAGTTTTGTTTACTTCAAAAAATCTTTATTTAAAAATTGGACTTGATTATTTTTGTATATATTTGGAAGAAATATGTTTGACATGCAGTTCCTTCTATTTAAATTCTTCTTTTAAGTAAAGTTATTTTATACTTTTGAAGTGAATAACTAGCGTGCTCAAGTAAATACAGGATAATTAAAATCAATAGGCTTTATTGCGACTTAAAATCAGACAAGCAACACACTTGCCATCTCACTCTGCCTGTCTGGCGAGTGAAAACTAACAAGCTATATATACAGGTAAAAATATCTTCTGATTGGTTGGTGACAATAAATATTTACATAAAATTATAATAAGCACAGGAATCATGTGCGATAAGAAAAGTTCGTTCTAGAAGGAGAGTCACGCACATGCGGCTCTGTAGTGCGAATCGAATTCTGCACATTCGTTCACTACAGTACTCCCCCGTCAGTCCAGTTGCTGCAGGGATGGCAACGGGAACCGGAACCGGACTCGACGTCCAGAGCGAGTCGTGGTGGTGAAGTTGTCGGCCGTGCACGGAACTGGACGAATGTTTGAAGATGATGTTGGTGCAGAGTGATCGATCAAGGTGTGTGCTGGCTTCAGACGATCGATAGAAATTGAAGATTTCTTTCCTTTGATCATTAATGTAAAAAACTTAGGAGTTCTGTGAACGACAAGAAAGGGACCATCATACGGCTGCTCCAAAGGTCGGCGTACAGCATCCTGTCGGACAAAGACATGTGATGTAGTGTTGAGGTCTTTGTGGATAAAAGTAGTTGCTGATGAATGCCTCGAAGCAGGTACTGGACGTAACAATCGGACGTGGTTCCGAAGCTTAGCAAGAAAGTCGGGAACAGGCAGTGCGGAACGGCTGGTTGTATCCCGGACGAATTCTCCTGGCAAACGGAGTGTCGAGCCGTAGACCAGTTCTGCTGCCGATGTGCCAAGATCTTCCTTCACTGCACAGCGGATTCCGAGAAGTATCGATGGGAGCACTTTTACCCAATTTGCAGGATCTGTACACTTAATTGCAGTCTTCAATTGGCGGTGCAGTCGTTCAACCATGCCATTCGAAGCAGGGTTGTAGGCAGTAGTCCTCAGCTTTTCAGCTCCTAATAACTTAGAAAAAGAATGAAAAAGTTCGCTTTCGAACTGCCTGCCTTGATCCGTTATCAAGATTTGAGGGGCTCCAAATCTAGATACCCAACCTGAATAGAAAGCTTCTGCGACTGATTCAGCAGAAATGTTGTCGATAGGGTAAGCCTCTGGCCATCGAGAGAATCTGTCGATGCAAGTTAAACAGTAACGATAGCCCTGAGATGGCGGAAGTGGCCCCACAATGTCGATATGCACAACACGAAAGCGGTCACTTGGTAACGGATAATCACCAATGGGAGAATGAGTATGGCGATGAATTTTAGATTTTTGGCATGGTAAGCATGCTCTCACCCATTCTTTGCAGTCTGTCTTGACAGTTGGCCAGAGAAACTTAGAAGTAATAAGCTTGGTCGTGGCACGCACTCCCGGATGGGACAGACCATGCATCATATCGAAAACTTTTCGAGTGAAACTAAATGGAACGATAGGTCGAACAACACTGGTCGACACATCACAAAAAAGAGAAGTAGAGTTTGAAGATAAAGGAAAAGATTTAATTTTCAAAGAATTATTTTTAAGAAAATCTTGTAAGGAGGTATCATGAGATTGTTCTTTAGCCATTTCTTCATAATCGATTGTGGTAGGAAATGAAAAAGCATGAATTCTAGAAAGTGCGTCGGCTACGCAATTTTCGCTACCGGAGACATGACGGATATCAGTCGAAAACTGACTAATGAATTCCAAGTGCCTCAGCTGTCTAGGAGAGGTTTTCTCAGCTTTCTGACGAAACGCAAAAGTAATGGGTTTGTGGTCAGTGAAAACAGTGAACTCTCGACCCTCAAGCATGTGCCTGAAGTGACGGATAGTGGAATAAATTGCTAGCAACTCTCGATCGTAGGTACTATAACGCGTCTCGGAAGGGGTAAGCTTTCGAGAGAAAAAAGCCAAAGGCTGAAGATCGCCACGTTTGGATAATTGGTGAAGAACACCACCAATAGCGACTTCAGACGCATCTACCATGAGTGATAGAGGAGCGTTTTGACGAGGATGGTAAAGCATGGTACGATGAGCAAGTTGTTTTTTGCAGTTTTGAAATGCTTCGTTGGCCTCGTCCGTCCAAGTAATTTGGGTTTTATCAGCTTTTTTCTTTTTACCTTTCAGTAAAGCGTGTAAAGGGGTTTGTAAGAAAGCAGCATTAGGGATGAACCTATGATAGAAATTTATCATCGCGAGAAATCTGCGCAGTTCCTGTACATTTTTTGGCTGAGGGTAGTTTTGTAAAGTTTGTACTTTAGAATCTGAAGGTCTTATGCCATCAGCCGAGACAATTACTCCTAAAAATAATAATTCTTTTTCTCCAAAAATGCATTTATTTGAATTTAAGACAATGTTATGTAGGCTTAGTCGTTCAAAAACTGTTTTTAGGTCCGTAAGGTGTTCTGCTTCATTAGTTGAAGCGACAAGAACATCGTCCAAGTATGTAAAACAACAGTCTAAGCCTCTTAGTACCTCATCCATATGCCTCTGAAAAGTTTGGGCTGCATTTCTCAAACCAAAGGTCATGTAGTTAAATTCGAAAAGTCCTATGGGAGTAATTACCGCTGTTTTTGGAATATCCGCTTTTCGGACAGGTATCTGATGATACGCTTTCACTAAATCCAATTTGGAAAAAATTGTTTTACCTGCTAATCCAGCATTAAAATCATGGATGTGGGGAATTGGATAGCGATCAGGGATGGTAACACTGTTTAATCGGCGGTAGTCACCACAAATTCTCCAGGTCCCATCGTTTTTAGGAACCATGTGGATTGGACTCGACCATGGGCTTTTTGACGGTTTACAGATGCCTTGTTTAATAAATGCAGAAAATTCTTTTTTGAGTGCGGCTAACTTATCTGGTGATAAACGTCGTGCTTTAGAGGCTATAGGGGGACCATTTGTATGTATATAGTGAGTTACAGCGGAGTTTTGATTGTCTTTACTAATGAAAGGTAGCGTTAATTTAGGATATTGCGAAAGTAGTTTAATGTACTTTGTAGTGTTGGCAAGTGTTGTAATACCTAATGATGGGCCATGTACCGCTTTACCGCTTGAAGTTACGAACATAGTTTGGTCCATAATTCGACGATTACGGATATCGACCAATATACCAAACCGCTCTAAGAAATCAGCACCTAAAATGGCGTGGTCAACATCAGCAATAAGGAATGTCCAAGTATAGGTCATGTTAAGCCCAATGTTAACTTTCAATTTCTTGCTGCCATAGGTGTTAATGCAAGTACCGTTAGCGGCGTAAAGCGTAGGTTGAGATGGTTGTAAAAATTTATTGGTATGCATCTTTGATCGGGGAAAAACTGAGACGGCAGCACCACTGTCTATTAAGTACCGAGTACCGGTAACTCTGTCATAAACAAAAAGATGACTGACTCCTCGACCGTTATCTGTCGTCGCCGAAACAGATGGGTCTACTAGTTTTCCTGATAAGAGCAAGGTTTTTTGCATTTACCTGCAAGAGCTTTGAACCGCCTATGGTACCAACAAATTTTCCTGGCTTCATTCGAGGGAGAACGATGTCTAGGATGAGACCGACGACGATTGTACCTATTCTTACTAACGTTGCGCTGGCTTGTCAGCTTGTTAACAGAAAGCGTGAGGGATGCAACTTGCTTAGTTAAAACACTAATGGAATTTTCAGAGTCACTACTGCTGCATGCGGTATTTGGAGAGACAGCATTAATGGCGGCAAGTCCTGAAACTTCGGAAATTTTATCCGCGATTTTCGCGAGACCGTCTAAGTTTTCTAGACTTACAGAAAGTATCTGTTGCATATGCACGGGCAAACGTTGTAACCATAAGGCGCGAATGCCTTCGTCAGTCATTTGGCCAGATGCAAGATTTTGCATTTCGTGTAGCAATTGGGAAGGTCGTTTGTCTCCTAAGGAAATGTCTTGAAACAATGATCTTAAACGAGCTGTTTCAGTCTCCGCAAAATGGTCAATAATACGTTTTTTAAGAATAGCATAAGATTGCTCTGAAAGTGGGGTTTTAATTATGTCCGCCACAATTTGGAGAACGTCTGAGTCTAAAGCAGAAACAACACTTAGAAATTTAGTGACATTAGCTGTAATACCAGATATGGTAAATGAAGATTCCAGTTGACAAAACCACAACTCGGGATTTTGTTTCCAAAATGGCGGTGGACGAAAAGCGATACGGGAAAGTTCCGGCTGCGGAAAATTTCCATCCGTAACAGAAATTGCTGACTTTTCCTGAGAAGTCATAATGTAACAAAACAAGTAATAGCAATGTAAGAAGTAGAAAAACTAAGTAATATGAAAAACACTTATACAAGTTACGAATAAGAAAATAGTGGTAGTCAACCGAAAAGAAATTTTAACGAAACAATTCGTACAAAAAGGTATATTGAAATAAGATTTTCACCTGTGCGTCATTTTTCCACGTCCGGGTCACCATTGAAGTGAATAACTAGCGTGCTCAAGTAAATACAGGATAATTAAAATCAATAGGCTTTATTGCGACTTAAAATCAGACAAGCAACACACTTGCCATCTCACTCTGCCTGTCTGGCGAGTGAAAACTAACAAGCTATATATACAGGTAAAAATATCTTCTGATTAGTTGGTGACAATAAATATTTACATAAAATTATAATAAGCACAGGAATCATGTGCGATAAGAAAAGTTCGTTCTAGAAGGAGAGTCACGCACATGCGGCTCTGTAGTGCGAATCGAATACTGCACATTCGTTCACTAC